>WNGS01009202.1:17542670-17558042 GCA_020271785.1 Procambarus virginalis
GTAGAGGCAGAAACAATGGGCAGAATTTCTTTCTTCCTCATACCCCCTATTCACCTAGCAGTAAATAGGTACCTGACAGTTACACAGCTGCTACGGCCTGCTTCCTGGGAGTGTGTAACAAAAAGAATGCTGGTCTAGAACCGGGCCGCGGGGATGCTAAGTCCCGAAATCCTCTCAAGATAACCTCAAGGTAGATCATATGTGTATATAGTAGTTGGCTATACCTCTAACATGCTCGAACCCTGAGAGCTTGCTAGGACGTCCCTCCTGTCCTAAATACATGACTGTGGCCAGGAGAATGTCAGAGCGAGTCTTGGATCAGTGACATATTGACTATTGCTTACATTCTGGTCACTGGTTTTAATAATTAATAATATCATGTGATCGATTCGTTCCGTGTGAAGGACCACTGCGGCCAGGCCAGGCGACTTTATGAGACCAGAGCACACTCCGGCGGACAGCTGGCATTCTCTTGAATGAAACTGTAGTGATTTTGTCTTTCACCGTAACACTGATTAGTGCACCACTGACACCCACACAACACCATAAGTCACACCCACACAAACACCACAAATTACACCCACACAACACCACAAATCACACCCACACAAACACCACAAATCACACCCACACAAACACCACAAATCACACCCACACAAACACCACAAGTCACTCCCACAAACCACCACAAGTCACTCCCACACAACACCACAAGTCACTCCCACACCCCACACAACCATGTCAACACCACTCACTACCCCCAGAGTAAGGCCCTCCCCCACCACCGTCCGCCGGACAAGACGGCCCCCTCGTGACGCCTCACACAACTCCACCATTCTCCATGTTGTTGTCATGCAATTCTCTCAAACATATTTTTGAGGTACTCTACCTACCCCTTCCTCGACCTCCTATACATCCCCCTCATCCATGCTAAAAATGCCAACCCATGCCAGTGATGCCCAAGCCTCCTGCAGCCCCCAGGAATCCATGCTTCTCCCCCCCCAAAAAAATAAAAAACAATCTCCGGCCGCGCACGCGCATAACCGCCCCCACAACTGCTCTCTTTGACCCAGTAAGGTCGAATGCGAGTGGCTGCCGGGACAGTCTCGGAGGCAGGCGTTCTCGCTCCGTGTCCTCTCTTCTCTGGACGCCCCCTTGCCGTCCCTGCAGCGTGTGACTGCTGGCTGGCGAGTGCTCCTCCTGTAGGCTCCACCCACCATGTAAGTACGGCTAAGCTTTTACACTTTTCTGGTTGTTCGTGGCTTGGAAGTGTGGTCGGTGTTTGAGCGGGAGTGTTGACCATGTTGTTAGGGTCAAGCAGTGGTATGGAGGTGTCCCAGTGAGGGACATGGCACGCATTGTGGTGTACTTTATATGACTGAGGGGACGGGCAGCGGAGACAGACAGACGGGCAAGACAGAGGAGACAGACAGGAGGAACACACAAGCAACGGGACGCTCCACGCACCACTATGGCTCCATGGGAACGCTGATATAACAGTCATTACATAAGAACACTCAGAGTTAAGCCACGAGCCGCAGAAATGTGAACCTGATTGTCAGGAAGGTGGCAAGCAGGACTACATAGACACGAGAGACGCAGAGGGCGTTAATGGTCCGTCAGTTTTAGCGTTTTATCTATATTGCATTTACAAGTTGATACACAACGGGTATATATTTGGAATTCACACGTGTATAGTATGTGAAATAAGCCAGTGTCTGACAAGCCAGTACACTGTGTGGCAAGCCAGTGTACCATCACAACACTGACCACCACACACACCAACACTGACCACCACATACATGCCTCGTGAGGAAAAGCCAGTTGTGCATCATGTGAGACAAGCCAGTTGTGCATCATGTGAGACAAGCCAGTTGTGCATTATGTGAGACAAGCCAATGGTACATCATGTGAGACAAGCCAGTGGTACATCATGTGAGACAAGCCAGTGGTACATCATGTGAGACAAGCCAGTGGTACATCATGTGAGACAAGCCAGTGGTACATCATGTGAGACAAGCCAGTGGTACTTCATGTGAGACAAGCCAGTGGTACTTCATGTGAGACAAGCCAGTGGTACTTCATGTGAGACAAGCCAGTGGTACTTCATGTGAGACAAGCCAGTGATACTTCATGTGAGACAAGCCAGTTGTGCATCATGTGAGACAAGCCAGTGGTACTTCATGTGAGACAAGCCAGTGGTACTTCATGTGAGACAAGCCAGTGGTACTTCATGTGAGACAAGCCAGTTGTGCATCATGTGAGACAAGCCAGTTGTGTATCATGAGAGACAAGCCAGTTGTGAGTCATGTGAGACAAGCCAGATGTGCATCATGTGAGACAAGCCAGTTGTGTATCATGTGAGACAAGCCAGTTGTGTATCATGTGAGACAAGCCAGTTGTGCATCATGTGAGACAAGCCAGTTGTGAGTCATGTGAGTCAAGCCAGTTGTGCATCATGTGAGACAAGCCAGTTGTGCATCATGTGAGACAAGCAAGTTGTGCATCATGTGAGACAAGCCAGTTGTGAGTCATGTGAGTCAAGCCAGTTGTGCATCATGTGAGACAAGCCAGTTGTGTATCATGTGAGACAAGCCAGTTGTGCATCATGTGAGACAAGCCAGTTGTGAGTCATGTGAGTCAAGCCAGTTGTGCATCATGTGAGACAAGCCAGTTGTGTATCATGAGAGACAAGCCAGTTGTGAGTCATGTGAGACAAGCCAGTTGTGCATCATGTGAGACAAGCCAGTTGTGAGTCATGTGAGACAAGCCAGTTGTGCATCATGTGAGACAAGCCAGTTGTGTATCATGAGAGACAAGCCAGTTGTGCATCATGTGAGACAAGCCAGTTGTGAGTCATGTGAGACAAGCCAGTTGTGAGACATGTGAGACAAGCCAGTTGTGAGTCATGTGAGACAAGCCAGTTGTGAGTCATGTGAGACAAGCCAGTTGTGCATCATGTGAGACAAGCCAGTTGTGAGTCATGTGAGACAAGCCAGTTGTGCATCATGTGAGACAAGCCAGTTGTGTATCATGAGAGACAAGCCAGTTGTGCATCATGTGAGACAAGCCAGTTGTGCATCATGTGAGACAAGCCAGTTGTGAGTCATGTGAGACAAGCCAGTTGTGAGTCATGTGAGACAAGCCAGTTGTGCATCATGTGAGACAAGCCAGTTGTGTATCATGTGAGACAAGCCAGTTGTGCATGATGTGAGACAAGCCAGTTGTGCATCATGTGAGACAAGCCAGTTGTGCATCATGTGAGACAAGCCAGTTGTGCATCATGTGAGACAAGCCAGTGGTACTTCATGTGAGACAAGCCAGTTGTGCATCATGTGAGACAAGCCAGTTGTGCATCATGTGAGACAAGCCAGTTGTGCATCATGAGAAACAAACCAATGGACTATGTGAATCAACCCAGTACGCCATATGAGACAAGCCACTGTACTACGTGAGACAAGACACTGTTCGACGTGAGACAAGCCACTGTACGACGTGAGACAAGCCACTGTACCACGTGAAACAAGCCAGTGTACCACGTGAGACAAGCCACTGTACCACGAGAGACAAGCCACTGTGCCACGTGAGATAAGCCACTGTACCATATGAGACAAGCCACTGTACCACGTGAGACAAGCCAGTGTACCACGTGAGACAAGCCACTGTACCACGTGAGACAAGCCACTATACCATATGAGACAAGCCACTGTACCACGTGAGACAAGCCACTGTACCACGTGAGACAAGCCACTGTACCACGTGAGACAAGCCACTGTACCACGTGAGACAAGCCACTGTACCACGTGAGACAAGCCACTGTACCACGTAAGACAAGCTTCAAGCACCTCGGACACCAAGCTCCAGAGATTAACACCACAGAAACAGCCCCAACCACCAGCTAGTCTCTGCCAACACCAACCTTTTATGCTGTATTGCATCGCGTGGACGAACCGTGGGAGGGGAGAGGTGGCGGGGGAGGGGGGCCAGCGCCCCCTTCACTCCCCCCACCTCCTAGCGAGGCCCCCCTCCTCCTCCACCCCACCAGCTGGGACTGGTGACCTTGTCCACCTCTCTCAAGGTCGCAAGTACAACGCAGAGAATTCGTCCAACGTTTGTTAGCGAGTATGTCAAGGCTGTTATTACCGTGTAGAGGCGTCACACATCTCGCGTGGCAGGTGGGTACAATGGGCTCACCATAGCCTGGCTCCCAGTAGCTCAACATAACAGCAACATCTACAGGCAACAGCCATCATCTCGACTCATAATCGGGAATCTTGGGTACATGGCCCAGCCAGAACAGAAATGGTTGGTCAATTAGATGAAATTTTTTTCACCCGATTTACCTGTTCACCTAGCAGTAAATAGGTACCCCGGCGTTTGTCAACTGTTTTCAAATTGCATCCGGGGGGGATGGGAGGGTCAGTTGTTTGATCTTGGGGGGAACCTCGATATAAGCCTAATATATATATATATATATATATATATATATATATATATATATATATATATATATATATATATATATATATATATATATATATATATATATATATATATATCCCAGACAAAATTAATTACTGTCAACGTCACAGGCAATTATCAATCTTCTAAATAGGATGTCGGCTCGACACCCACCAATCCCAGGACACTGTAGGCCTCTGACGTCATGAGCATAGAGCCAGTGCGGCCAGCGGCTCCATTCACCAGTCCGAAGCCAGGCAATAGAGAGACAGTACCTCGTGTGTGTGTCCATGTGTTTGTTTCTCGTATTTTAACACAGAACATAATTACAAAAAAAAAGGTAGACGCAAAGCGCTACGTGACTTCACTGCTCTGTGTGTTCTCTGTTCACGAAATGTTGACTCGTTGAGGAGCGTGACTGGATGGTGAGGTGAGTGGCTCTGCCAATGGCGACTTTCCCCAGAGGTAATTTCTAATTCAGTCTGTATATTTTCTCTATCCTGGGTGCTTTCTTCTGAACACACACACACACCTGTTGATGAACATCCTGGTGTTCATCACGGCCGCTCATGCACTCAATTAGAGCTTCGATGCTGTAGATTTAGGCCGATGAAAATGTGGTGATGGCGGGGAGGAAGCCGAGTAGGCCTATCGTGGCTTGGTGGTGAGACGTTGTGGAACTTGGGTGTGAGGCGGAGTAATCAATACTCCTGAGTATTATTGATTAATTCGTTGCTTGAATAATTGTGGTTCGTGTTAGTTCTGGATATTAACGTTAATGTTTATGTACGGTTCATTGCTCTTGAAATACGAGATACCATTATAGCTACGGGTACTACCATGCATGGTAGCCAGAGGTATTATCATCCATAGTAGCTATATATGCTACCATCCATGGTACTACCAGGTAGTAGCTATAGGTGCTACCATCCACGGTAGATATCGGCACTATAATTTTTGGATAAAAGATTGTACCGTTAACAAGCAAAATTCACNGAACTATCAGGGGGAAAGTGCCATGCCATCACGACTACATATAAGGGGTCAGGATAAGTATTTGGGATGGGACGGGAGGGAAGGAATGGTGTCCAACCATTGGACGGTCGGGGATTGAACGCGACCTGCATGAAGCGAGACCGTCGCTCTACCGTCCAGCGCAAGTGGTTGGGGAAAGGATGGAGAGACATTTATTTTTGTTATATGTGACTATGGAAGCTGGCGAACTATTTAATGTTTGAATTTAGTTATAAAGCACTGCGCGTTTGGGCAGGACGTGTACGTGTGGACGCTGTTGACGTTCCTGCCAGTCAGGTTAAGACCAGTAAATGGATGGGTGGCTGGGTAAATATTGCTGGCTTCTGGCGAGGGAGACAGCGGGCCACAGGGAGGCGCCTCGACACACGAGCCACAAGTGATAATATTTAGTCAGGTGAAATTGAAAGAAAATGACGTAATGATCAGACTGATGTGAGATATTGTAAAGAAAAAGAAATATTGTTTCTTTACAATGTTCACAGGTATATCAGACTCTGAAATTATATCCATGTCTAGTAAAAAGAGTTCAAGCAACCATAAGTCGACAAATAAGAGAACTAGAGGACGTATGATCACAATGATTTTAAATTCATAGGAAAACCAGACCAAGACTGTGGGTCTCGGCTGGCAGGACTGGCAGTTTCCTCGGCATCTGGTATACCGAGGAAAACTCCGCCCACAGCTTCAAATATCAGCATGATTGACATTGAACGGTCAGGAGTAGTTGTCCCATACTACTGGTAGTTAAGACCGGCGCCCGAGAGCTAATATTTCTCTCCTGCAAACACTGTCAATTACTTGGGTTAGACGATAGAGCGACGGTCTCGCTTCAGCAGGTCGGCGTTCAATCCCCGACCGTCCACAAGTGGTTGTTCAACACTCCTTTCCACCCCGTCCCATCCAAATCGTTATCCTGACCCCTTTCCAGTGTATATAGTCGTAATGCCTTGACGATTTCTCCTGATAGTTCTATTCCACTCCCGTAAGCACTAATAACAAAGTATGAAGAGGGCAGCAGCCCCACACCAGCTATCCTCCCTCACCTCGGCGGGAATACTAATATTTTACCACCTTGCTGGACTTAATGAGCTGCTCCGCTGGTCCTATAACTCTAGGGCCCAACGCGCCAGACTCATAACCTTCTCATCAAAAGCAGTTCATTGACGTGCTGTGAGCGCTGTGAGGCACTGTGAGGCACTTAGGTGTTTAGACAGAGGCAGTAAGTTATCTGGTGCTTCAGTAGAGGCAATAACGTTACCTGGCGCTTCAGTAGAGGCAGCAATGTTACCAGGTGCTTCAGTACTGGGACTAATGATCCCTGGTACTAGGAAACTGTTGTGGCTCGATTCTTCTCTTGGACAGTATGTGTTAGCGAACTAATATAAGCTGGTGAATTCTTAGCGTTTCTATAAAGGAAGAAATTCATCACTTTGTATTTTGTATAAATAATGTTAACTCCTTATCACCAATGTTTTGTTTTACGGGATGTAAATGTTGGGAAGTAAACACTTTTAGATGATGACGTAGCCCGTGTAAGGTGTAAATAAATCCTAATTTGGTGACGTCTACTCAGACCTCATTGTTCTCCTGCAACTACATTACTTTCGTACTGGGCACCTGACATGTTTATACTGTTCATAAGACTGCCTTCGTTAGGGGGGGGGGGGCCTATACTTAAAAATCGTACGAAACTAAATGTTTCATATGTTACCTCCACTGAACATCTTCTGCTGCATATATGACAGTACAAATATTTTGGGTTCATTACCTTTTAAATCTACGGTCACAGCCAGCCCACTTTCAACTAGCAGCTGGCTCTGACCCCCCTTCACCCCGTGTAAATGTTCGTTACTTCCAATCCATTCACACACACCATCATTTGCCATAATACAAGTACCCACGCTGCAATATTCACATTCACCCTGCCCTTGAGCACTACACATACGCACAGTCCAACTGCGACAAACAGATTAACTGAAAACCTAAAACTCATAAACACATACCTGGGAGTGTATGTGTGTGTGTGTGTGTGTGTGTGTGTGTGTGTGTGTGTGTGTGTGTGTGTGTGTTTGTGTGTGTGTGTATTCACTTAGTTGTATTCACTTAGTTGTATTTTACGGGGGTTGAGCTTTGCTCTTTCGGCCCGCCTCTCAACTGTCAATCAACTGTTTACTAACTACACTAACTACTTTTTTTTTTTCCACACCACACACACACACCCCAGGAAGCAGCCCGTGACAGCTGACTAACTCCCAGGTACCTATTTACTGCTAGGTAACAGGGGCATTCAGGGTGAAAGAAACTTTGCCCATTTGTTTCTGCCGGGTGCGGGAATCGAACTCGCGCCACAGAATTACGAATCCTGCACGCTATCCACCAGGCTACCTGTGTGTGTGTGTGTGTGTGTGTGTGTGTGTGTGTGTGTGTGTGTGTGTGTGTGTGTGTGTGTGTGTGTGTGTGTGTGTGTGTGTGTGTGTGTTTTAGAGAAAACTATATGTTATATGTTGTTGTTTTAGATTTAGCTAAATATATATATATATATATATATATATATATATATATATATATATATATATATATATATATATATATATATATATATATGTTATAGTTATGATAGAGTAAAATAGGTCGCGAATTAGTACGTTAGAAAACAACGGTTAGAAAGGCGGGGTCCAAGAGCTAATAGCTCGATCCTGCAGACACAAGTAATAGTAAATACAAAATGTTACACACACACACACACACACACACACACACACACACACACACACACACACACACACACACACACACACACACACACACACACACACACACACACTAGGGGGCTGGCTGGCTGAATTGACAGCGCTCTAGACTCGTAGACCTTGGGACCGGGATTCGATCCCGACAGCCAGCGGAAAAACAAATGGGCAGAGTTTCCTTCACCCTGATGCCCTATTACCTAGCAGTAAATAGGTACCTGGGAGTTAGACAGCTGCTACGGGCTGCTTCCTGGGTGTGTGTGAGTGAAAAAAATTTAGCTAGTTAGTAGGTAATAACAGTTGATTGATTGGCAGTTGAGAGGCGGGCCGAAAGAGCAGAGCTCAACCCCCGCAAGCACAACTAGGTGAATACACAAATTTAAAAATTCAGCACTTACAAAATTCTCAGGGGAATTGACAGATTGGACAAAGACAAACTCTTTAACACGGGTGGAACACGAACAAGGTGACACAGGTGGAAACTGAGTACCCAAATGAGCCACAGGGACGTTAGAAATATTTTTTTCTGTGTCAGAGTAGTTAACAAATGGAATGCATTAGGCAGTGATGTGGTGGAGGCTGACTCCATACACAGTTTCAACTGTATATATGACAGAGCCCAGTAGGCTGAGGAATCTGTACACCAGTTGATTGACAGTTGAGAGGCGGGACCAAAGAGCCAAAGCTCAATTCCCGCAAGCACAACTAAGTGAGTACGCACACACATTCCAACTGTGATAACCAAACACATATACGAACATCATAAACTCTGGTATTGACCTACACACACTATCATCATCGCTAATCCCAGCACACACACGAACGTTGACCACCTCACACACCAACACTGACCACCACACACACACGCACACACACACCACACTGACCACCACACACACACACACACACACACCACACTGACCACCACACCACACACCACACACCTGACACTGACACACACACACACACACACACACACACACCAACACTGACCACCACACACACACACACACACACACACACACACACCAACACAGTAAGCAACAGGCAAAAGAGTTAAGGTCTCGCAGGGGTTCCATTTAATTTTTAATGAAAATAATTATTACTAATGAATTTTGTAATATAATAATTAATGCTCAGTCATGGATGGAGGAATTTATTTTAGAAATATAACGATATAGATAAGGGAGAGGGGGCACCTACTCGCCTCCCGAGGTGAACCTAGCGACCCTCAACACCGCACGAACGCCGATCAATATACTTTCTTGGGTGCATCCAATCCCACGATCGTCGTCGCCCCATTAGTGCCTTACGGGCTCACCATAGCCCGTGCTACTTGGAACTTTGTTCCAGGTAGCGAATCTTTAACAACAACAACAACAGTCGTCGCCCCTAAATCAACACAACATATACTTTCTTCGGCGTTCCTAAACATCAACGAGAGCAGTGAAACTATTCTTTGTGGTGTAAACCATCGACTCGTCATCTACTTGGCCACATCCTATTCCTCCATTATCTGAGGTTGAAATAATTAATAAGATCAAGTGTTTACGTGCCAACTTACGACCTGTGCATCTTACGTGCCAACTTACGACCTGTGCATCTTACGTGCCAACTTACGACCTGTGCATCTTACGTGCCAACTTACGACCTGTGAATCTTACGTGCCAACTTACGACCTGTGCGCATCTTACGTGCCAACTTACGACCTGTGCGCATCTTACGTGCCAACTTACGACCTGTGCGCATCTTACGTGCCAACCTGCGCATCTTTCTTGAATCATAGCGGCTGGCGTCTGTATTTATTAAACATTTAACGAACTTAGAAACGCTGCGAGGTCGCTCTTGACCCAAGGTCGTAATTGCTTTAAGCAACCTCGCAGCGCTTCGGAGCTCATAAACAGTTTAATAACTACAAACAAAGGTGCCACGAATGAAGAAAGATGTACAGGTTTCGTAAGTGAACACGTATATGTGCTTGATGAATCCAGGCCCAGAGATTGCGTGGCATCACTCCATTCACAACTGCCTCAAACATTGTCCACTCCCGTGACGTAGATAACAGCTGAGTGGACCGCGCTCGGGATTCGTAATCCTAAGGTTCCGGGATCGATCCCTGGTAGAGGCAGAAACAAATGGGCAGAATTTCTTTCTTCCTCATACCCCCTATTCACCTAGCAGTAAATAGGTACCTGACAGTTACACAGCTGCTACGGCCTGCTTCCTGGGAGTGTGTAACAAAAATAATGCCTGGTCTAGGACCGGGCCGCGGGGATGCTAAGTCCCGAAATCCTCTCAAGATAACCTCAAGGTAGATCATATGTGTATATAGTAGTTGGCTATACCTCTAACATGCTCGAACCCTGAGAGCTTGCTAGGACGTCCCTCCTGTCCTAAAAATACATGACTGTGGCCAGGAGAATGTCAGAGCGAGTCTTGGATCAGTGACATATTGACTATTGCTTACATTCTGGTCACTGGTTTTAATAATTAATAATATCATGTGATCGATTCGTTCCGTGTGAAGGACCACTGCGGCCAGGCCAGGCGACTTTATGAGACCAGAGCACACTCCGGCGGACAGCTGGCATTCTCTTGAATGAAACTGTAGTGATTTTGTCTTTCACCGTAACACTGATTAGTGCACACACTGACACCCACACAAACACCATAAGTCACACCCACACAAACACCGCAAATCACTCCCACACAAACACCACAAATCACACCCACACAAACACCACAAATTACACCCACACAAACACCACAAATCACACCCACACAAACACCACAAATTACACCCACACAAACACCACAAATCACACCCACACAAACACCACAAATCACACCCACACAAACACCACAAATCACACCCACACAAACACCACAAATCACACCCACATCAACACCACAAGTCACTCCCACACAAACACCACAAGTCACTCCCACACCCACACAACCATGTCAACACCACTCACTACCCCCAGAGTAAGGCCCTCCCCCACCACCGTCCGCCGGACAAGACGGCCCCCTCGTGACGCCTCACACAACTCCACCATTCTCCATGTTGTTGTCATGCAATTCTCTCAAACATATTTTTGAGGTACTCTACCTACCCCTTCCTCGACCTCCTATACATCCCCCTCATCCATGCTAAAAATGCCAACCCATGCCAGTGATGCCCAAGCCTCCTGCAGCCCCCAGGAATCCATGCTTCTCCCCCCCCAAAAAAATAAAAAACAATCTCCGGCCGCGCACGCGCATAACCGCCCCCACAACTGCTCTCTTTGACCCAGTAAGGTCGAATGCGAGTGGCTGCCGGGACAGTCTCGGAGGCAGGCGTTCTCGCTCCGTGTCCTCTCTTTTCTGGACGCCCCCTTGCCGTCCCTGCAGCGTGTGACTGCTGGCTGGCGAGTGCTCCTCCTGTAGGCTCCACCCACCATGTAAGTACGGCTAAGCTTCTACACTTTTCTGGTTGTTCGTGGCTTGGAAGTGTGGTCGGTGTTTGAGCGGGAGTGTTGACCATGTTGTTAGGGTCAAGCAGTGGTATGGAGGTGTCCCAGTGAGGGACATGGCACGCATTGTGGGGTACTTTATATGACTGAGGGGACGGGCAGCGGAGACACACAGACGGGCAAGACAGAGGAGACAGACAGGAGGAACACACAAGCAACGGGACGCTCCACGCACCACTATGGCTCCATGGGAACGCTGATATAACAGTCATTACATAAGAACACTCAGAGTTAAGCCACGAGCCGCAGAAATGTGAACCTGATTGTCAGGAAGGTGGCAAGCAGGACTACATAGACACGAGAGACGCAGAGGGCGTTAATGGTCCGTCAGTTTTAGCGTTTTATCTATATTGCATTTACAAGTTGATACACAACGGGTATATATTTGGAATTCACACGTGTATAGTATGTGAAATAAGCCAGTGTCTGACAAGCCAGTACACTGTGTGGCAAGCCAGTGTACCATCACAACACTGACCACCACACACACCAACACTGACCACCACATACATGCCTCGTGAGGAAAAGCCAGTTGTGCATCATGTGAGACAAGCCAGTTGTGCATCATGTGAGACAAGCCAGTTGTGCATTATGTGAGACAAGCCAATGGTACATCATGTGAGACAAGCCAGTGGTACATCATGTGAGACAAGCCAGTGGTACATCATGTGAGACAAGCCAGTGGTACATCATGTGAGACAAGCCAGTGGTACATCATGTGAGACAAGCCAGTGGTACTTCATGTGAGACAAGCCAGTGGTACTTCATGTGAGACAAGCCAGTGGTACTTCATGTGAGACAAGCCAGTGGTACTTCATGTGAGACAAGCCAGTGATACTTCATGTGAGACAAGCCAGTTGTGCATCATGTGAGACAAGCCAGTGGTACTTCATGTGAGACAAGCCAGTGGTACTTCATGTGAGACAAGCCAGTGGTACTTCATGTGAGACAAGCCAGTTGTGCATCATGTGAGACAAGCCAGTTGTGTATCATGAGAGACAAGCCAGTTGTGAGTCATGTGAGACAAGCCAGATGTGCATCATGTGAGACAAGCCAGTTGTGTATCATGTGAGACAAGCCAGTTGTGTATCATGTGAGACAAGCCAGTTGTGCATCATGTGAGACAAGCCAGTTGTGAGTCATGTGAGTCAAGCCAGTTGTGCATCATGTGAGACAAGCCAGTTGTGCATCATGTGAGACAAGCCAGTTGTGCATCATGTGAGACAAGCCAGTTGTGAGTCATGTGAGTCAAGCCAGTTGTGCATCATGTGAGACAAGCCAGTTGTGTATCATGTGAGACAAGCCAGTTGTGCATCATGTGAGACAAGCCAGTTGTGAGTCATGTGAGTCAAGCCAGTTGTGCATCATGTGAGACAAGCCAGTGTGTATCATGAGAGACAAGCCAGTTGTGAGTCATGTGAGACAAGCCAGTTGTGCATCATGTGAGACAAGCCAGTTGTGAGTCATGTGAGACAAGCCAGTTGTGCATCATGTGAGACAAGCCAGTTGTGTATCATGAGAGACAAGCCAGTTGTGCATCATGTGAGACAAGCCAGTTGTGAGTCATGTGAGACAAGCCAGTTGTGAGTCATGTGAGACAAGCCAGTTGTGAGTCATGTGAGACAAGCCAGTTGTGAGTCATGTGAGACAAGCCAGTTGTGCATCATGTGAGACAAGCCAGTTGTGAGTCATGTGAGACAAGCCAGTTGTGCATCATGTGAGACAAGCCAGTTGTGTATCATGAGAGACAAGCCAGTTGTGCATCATGTGAGACAAGCCAGTTGTGCATCATGTGAGACAAGCCAGTTGTGAGTCATGTGAGACAAGCCAGTTGTGAGTCATGTGAGACAAGCCAGTTGTGCATCATGTGAGACAAGCCAGTTGTGTATCATGTGAGACAAGCCAGTTGTGCATGATGTGAGACAAGCCAGTTGTGCATCATGTGAGACAAGCCAGTTGTGCATCATGTGAGACAAGCCAGTTGTGCATCATGTGAGACAAGCCAGTGGTACTTCATGTGAGACAAGCCAGTTGTGCATCATGTGAGACAAGCCAGTTGTGCATCATGTGAGACAAGCCAGTTGTGCATCATGAGAAACAAACCAATGGACTATGTGAATCAACCCAGTACGCCATATGAGACAAGCCACTGTACTACGTGAGACAAGACACTGTTCGACGTGAGACAAGCCACTGTACGACGTGAGACAAGCCACTGTACCACGTGAAACAAGCCAGTGTACCACGTGAGACAAGCCACTGTACCACGAGAGACAAGCCACTGTGCCACGTGAGATAAGCCACTGTACCATATGAGACAAGCCACTGTACCACGTGAGACAAGCCAGTGTACCACGTGAGACAAGCCACTGTACCACGTGAGACAAGCCACTATACCATATGAGACAAGCCACTGTACCACGTGAGACAAGCCACTGTACCACGTGAGACAAGCCACTGTACCACGTGAGACAAGCCACTGTACCACGTGAGACAAGCCACTATACCATATGAGACAAGCCACTGTATCACGTGAGACAAGCCACTGTATCACGTGAGACAAGCCACTGTACCACGTGAGACAAGCCACTGTATCACGTGAGACAAGCCACTGTACCACGTGAGACAAGCCACTGTACCACGTGAGACAAGCCACTGTACCACGTGAGACAAGCCACTGTACCACGTGAGACAAGCTTCAAGCACCTCGGACACCAAGCTCCAGAGATTAACACCACAGAAACAGCCCCAACCACCAGCTAGTCTCTGCCAACACCAACCTTTTATGCTGTATTGCATCGCGTGGACGAACCGTGGGAGGGGAGAGGTGGCGGGCGGGGGGCCAGCGCCCCCTTCACTCTCCCCACCTCCTAGCGAGGCCCCCCTCCTCCTCCACCCCACCAGCTGGGACTGGTGACCTTGTCCACCTCTCTCAAGGTCGCAAGTACAACGCAGAGAATTCGTCCAACGTTTGTTAGCGAGTATGTCAAGGCTGTTATTACCGTGTAGAGGCGTCCCACATCTCGCGTGGCAGGTGGGTACAATGGGCTCACCATAGCCTGGCTCCCAGTAGCTCAACATAACAGCAACATCTACAAGGCAACAGCCATCATCTCGACTCATAATCGGGAATCTTGGGTACATGGCCAGCCAGAACAGAAATGGTTGGTCAATTAGATGAAATTTTTTCACCCGATTACCTGTTCACCTAGCAGTAAATAGGTACCCCGGCGTTTGTCAACTGTTTTCAAATTGCATCCGGGGGGGATGGGAGGGTCAGTTGTTTGATCTTGGGGGAACCTCGATATAGCCTATATATATATATATATATATATATATATATATATATATATATATATATATATATATATATATATATATATATATATATATATATATATATATATATATATATATATATATATATATCCCAGACAAAATTAATTACTGTCAACGTCACAGGCAATTATCAATCTTCTAAATAGGATGTCGGCTCGACACCCACCAATCCCAGGACACTGTAGGCCTCTGACGTCATGAGCATAGAGCCAGTGCGGCCAGCGGCTCCATTCACCAGTCCGAAGCCAGGCAATAGAGAGACAGTACCTCGTGTG
>WNGS01009202.1:17558067-17574257 GCA_020271785.1 Procambarus virginalis
GAGGAGCTGTGGCTGTTTACTGTGTTAGATTGTGTGTTCGTAAGTATATGCACTAGCTCGCGTCTTTTCATGTGAGAGTCACACTAACTGGCTACACACCAGAGATCACAACTAACGGATGCACAAATGTAACAAATCCAACAGGGACGTGCACGAGGATTCGAAAAAACACTTGCGTCCGAGAGCATCCCAACGCTGCCTAATGGACTGAGATACTACTTAAGGCAGCTCTGGGAGGCTCCCGGCCGAGGTTCGAATCCTCGTCACTGTCTTTGTGGATTTGTTCAAACAGGAGCTCTCTAAGGATATGATGAACAAACTACTCATCCGAAGGATAAAGAGATTGACAACGTTCGGTTCCGTCTGGACCAATATGCAAGCCGTCTTGGGGACTCTAATAAAAGCCTTCCTGGACAATTATCAAGCCGTCTTGGACCAATATCAAGCCTTACTTGGAGCTAATTATCAAGCCGTCTGGACCAATATCAAGCCGTATGTGGACCAATATCAAGCCCGTCGTGGACCAATATTATCCAAGCGTCTTGGACCAGTATAAAGCCGTCTTGGACAGTTTATTTTTTTTTTTTTTTTTTATTTCAAGCGTTATTGGACCATTATCAAGCCGTCGTGGACCAGTATAAGACTTGGACAATATCAAGCCGTCTGGCCATTATCACAGCGTCTTGGGACCAATAATCAAGCAGTCTTGGACCAATATCAAGCCGTGGACCATTATCAAGCCGTCTTGGACAATTATCAAAGACTCGTTCTTTGGACCCAATATCAAGCCGTCTGGGACATTACACAGGCCGTCTGGACCATTATCAAGCCGTCTTGGACCAATATCAGGCCGTCCTGGACCAATATCAAGCAGAGTTCTTGGACCAATATAAGCCGGCTTGGACAATTATCAAGCCGTCTTGGACCATTATCCAGCCATCATTGGACCATATCAAGCCGTCCTGGCCCAATATCAAGCCGTCTTGGACCATTATCAAGCCGTCTTGGACCATTTATCAAGCCGTCTGTGGACCAATTCAAGCCGCTGGACCAATATCAAGTCGCTGTTTCTTCATTTTCTGAGTGTGTGGTTAGGTCATCGGGTTTTCATGCTATTTGTTGTTGTTTCAGATTTAGCTTCTCAGAACGAAAGGTCAATGTAGCACGGGCTATGGTGAAGCCATCATTTCATGCTCTAATTGTCTACTTATATAGAGTACTCATACAAATTTCCCGGTTGCCTTTCATTGGCTGCTTCTCCCTTCACTCTTCATTATTCACTCCTCTATCTCTCTCTCTTCTCGTCTCTTCTCTTCTCCTCTCTCTCTCTCTCCTCTCTCTCCTCTCTTCTCTTCTATCTCTCTCTCTAGCTCTCTCTATCTCTCTTCTATCTCACTCTCACTCTTCAATCTCACTATCATCTCAACTCTCCACTCCCCGAGGCTTATTCAGCCCCCGTGCCATTTCTTGTGTGCCATAAATCTTCACAAATCAATCACTATATCACACAAAAAACCAATGCCAGACATCTACAACTTAGTTGAAGCCCCAAGGACGAACTGAAGTTACAGAGTCACTAGCTGAAGGGCCGGATCAGGTGTACCAGATTAAGGAATTAATGCTGACAGCACACATTAAATATCAATGATGAGTTCATTTACTTGTAGAGAGCGGACTGCGGCCCGGACGGCAATCGCTAACCTCCCTCTCTGGAGGAGCCAATCTGCAAGTCCTTCGCACATACAATGTACAGGCAGTCAGATCAGTGATCGACTATGCAGCACCTACACTCACAAGCCTATCACAACAACGGCGGAAGAAACTTGAAGTAGCCCAAAAAATGCAATGAGGGAAGGGGAATTATCAGGAGAAAGCGCCAAGTGATTTGGAATATATAGCACTGGGATAAGGATAAGGATTGGGGGATAGGACGGGGGGGGGAGGGGATGGTGCCCAACCGCTTGGACGGTCGGGGATTGAACTCCGACTTGCATGAAGCGAGACCGTAACAGTACTATGAGAGCTGCCCTGGGACCCCTTATGTGGACCAGACTTGAAACTCTAAGACTGGAAACAGGTTTGTCCTCTCTTCAAGAAAGAATATCTCAAGAACAGCTACGATAACCAGTAAGATAACTGTTTCCCCTGATCCAGTCCCAGTGCGGCAGGCCTTGGTGGTTGGACTTGGTCAAACAACGGAAACTCTTAGGCTGCCGGAGCAGAGAAGTTATAAACAGACTACAATTAAAAAGCATGATTCTTGATTGAGGGGGTGATCATCTCCACCCACACTTGTTCCCCACCGTGGGAGGCGCCGACTTTCAAAATAGTAATAGAAGGTCTTCCGATGAAAAAGGCTGCCTCTGATCCAACAATTCTAAGGCGCATCAAAGAAAACAAATGAGCAGCATTGCAGTAGCAGGAGCCACCCACATCTTCACAGACGGATCGGTGGACACAGAATATGAGAGTGCTGGCGCTGCTCTTTGCACGGCCAGCGTACAGGCATATTGGAGACTGGGAGGACCAGTATCATCAACCCAAACTGAGCTGTTTGCCATACAACAGGCATTCGCATATGTGATTGCACAAATCACTCAAAATGCAATCATACACACATAGTCAAGCATAAGACTAAACTGGAAAAGGTTCAAAGGTTTGCCACCAGACTAATACCCGAGCTGAGAGGTATGAGCTACGAGGAGCGACTGCAGGAATTAAACCTCACTTCGTTGGAAGACAGAAGAGTTAGGGGGGACATGATCACCACATTCAAGATTCTCAGGGGAATCGACAGGGTTGATAAAGACAGGCTGTTTAACACAAGGGGCACACGCACTAGGGGACACAGGTGGAAACTGAGTGCCCAAATGAGCACAGAGATATTAGAAAGAACTTTTTTAGTGTCAGAGTGGTTGACAAATGGAATGCATTAGGAAGCGATGTGGTGGAGGCTGACTCCATACACAGTTTCAAGTGTAGATATGATAGAGCCCAATAGGCTCAGGAAACTGTACACCTGTTGATTGACGGTTGAGAGGCGGGACCAAAGAGCCAGAGCTCAACCCCCGCAAGCACAACTAGGTGAGTACAACTAGGTGAGTACACAGACTTAAAAGCTTCACTTCAAATATTAGGAAAAAAGCAGTGGAAAGACAATGTTGGAATAATTACCACCATTTTGTATCTTGGAGCAGTCGCTAAGGCAATGGACTCAACATAACCTAAACTGGATTCCATTCTATGTTGGAATGCCATTAAATGAGAAAGCCGATGAAACTGCTAAATTGGCAACTCGTCATTCAGTGATCCACAAAATAATCCATCCCAGCCAAGCGTACATAAAACACACCATCACCAACAAACTCTCACACCTCAACAAGTCATCTACACCAGAGAGTAGCAGAAGGTTCGCCCTCTGTAATATGGTGTCTTCAGGCCACCAAGTTAAAAAGGTTGAATACCCCAAATGGAATCCACAGGAAAATAGCAGTTCGGTTGTATAGACTATGTCTAGGTTACAGATACAACTGGGAAATTAGTGAACCAAGAGATTGGGAAGACATCTTCTGCCAAACTGTCACAGAAAAGACACTATTTCACTCTTTCCTGGAATGTGAAGCAACCAACGACCTTAGAAGAGCGTTAAGAGTCCCTGAACCTTACAGTATCCTGAGGCCATCAACACTGCCACTCTTCTGGTCAGAAAAGGTGTCCAGCAGCTGGACACCCGCATTAATACTGTCAAGCAGTATCCTCTCCCGCGATAGCAGCTACACAGTAAGGACTGACAGTTTAAATGCGCGCTCAACACAGTATATCCTCTCACGACCAAAGATCACATTGACACAGGAGACATCTCCCGTCACGCAGGGTGCAGTCGCACCTCCACAAATCTCCAGTATCAGCTCTTGATACTGGTAATGGCTCAAAAGGGCCACCACTTATGGGCTATTCATGCCCGTGCCACCTTTTGGGTGGGTTAATCTTCATCAATCAATCAATCGATCACATTGACTCCAAAAATCTACCACTTACAGGCTACACGTGCCCGTGCCACCTCTTGCGTGGCTTAATCTTCACCAATCAGTCAATCTTCACTCTCCATCATCTTCACTCCTCATGTGTGGCTTGACAAAGGTCCCGGACGGACTGAAACTTGTAGCTTTCGTTAATTTCCAACATGTAGTGGCCCGGCCGGGTGACTAGCCTTCAGCATGCCTGATACACGCTGCTTTGTGCCACCACAGTATAAATACATGCATTTTCATGTTTGTACCGAGGAACAGAGTAGTATTGGAACAATGGAAAGAGCCTCGTGGATGGCTCACACCCTCCCATCTTCCCTGAACGTCCTTAGTACCTGAGTATGGGTCTGGCGGGTCACATGAGCTGCCTCGCGTGGGTCAATAGGTCATCCCCATTATTAACAACCTCCAGCCCTTCTCTGTAACCCTGACAACCCCGCAGCCTCCAGCCTCCCTCTGTGCCCCCCCCCTCCTTCCTTCCTCTCCGTCATCGTGGGGGGGGGGGGGGGCGGAGACGAGGACCACATTCAGAACTTGTGGTAACCTGACCTTACTTAGTGAGGCTTGTAATGTAGATGTGTTACTGAGCTGCCTCGTGGGTGGTGGTGTGGGCGGTGGTGTGGGCGGGGTGTGGGTGGTGGTGTGGGCGGTGATGTGGACGGGGGTGTGGGTGGTGGTGTGGGCGGTGGTGTGGGCGGTGGTGGGGGCGGGGGTGTGGGTGGTGTGTGGTGGTGGTGTGGGTGGTGGTGTGGGTGGTGACGTGGGCGGTGGTGTGGGCGGGGTGTCAGATTGACTCACAAGAGGCTAATTTCCTCCGGTAACAAAGTTCAGACAATAAAGAATGGAGGGATTCCCGCTCGTCCTCCACCCTCCTCCTCACAGGTATCCACAGGTATACACGGGTATACACGGGTATACACAGGTATACACGGGTATACACGGGTATACACGGGTATACACGGGTATACACAGGTATACACGGGTATACACGGGTATACACGGGTATACACGGGTATACACGGGTATACACATGTATACACATGTATACACGGGTAAAGGTTCTCGTTAGTAACAAGGGAAGGGCAGGGGAGGGAACTGTCAGGGGAAAGTGCCATGCCATCACGACTACATATAAGGGGTCAGGATATGTATTTGGGATGGGACGGAGGGAAGGAATGGTGTCCAACCACTTGGACGGTCGGGGATTGAACGCCGACCTGCATGAAGCGAGACCGTCGCTCTACCGTCCAGCACAAGTGGTTGGGCGAAAGGATGGAGAGACATTTATTTTTGTTATATATGACTATGGAAGCTGGCGAACTATTTAATGTTTGGATTTTAGTTATAAAAGCACTGCGCGTTTGGGCAGGACGTAGTGGACGCTGTTGACGTTCCTGCCAGTCAGGTTAAGACCAGTAAATGGATGGGTGGTTGGGTAAATATTGCTGGCTTCTGGCGAGGGAGACCAGCGGGCCACAGGGAGGCGCCTCGACACACGAGCCACAAGTGATAATATTTAGTCAGGTGAAATTGAGAAGAAATGACGTAATGATCAGACTGATGTGAGATATTGTAAAGAAAAACGAATATTGTTTCTTTACAATGTTCACAAGTATATCAGACTCTGAAAATATATATCCATGTCTAGTTAAAAAGAGTTCAAGCCACCATAAGTGGACAAATAAGAGAACTGGAGGACGTATGATCACATATGATTTTAACATTCATAGAAAACCAGACCAAGACTGGTTTCCTCGGCATCTGGTATACCGAGGAAAACTCCGCCCACAGCTTCAAATATCAGCATGATGGACATTGAACGGTCAGGAGTAGTTGTCCCATACTACTGGTAGTTAAGACCGGCGCCCGAGAGCTAATATTTCTCTCTTGCAAACACTGTCAATTACTTGGGTTAGACGATAGAGCGACGGTCTCGCTTCATGCAGGTCGGCGTTCAATCCCCGACCGTCCACAAGTGGTTGTTCACCACTCCTTTCCACCCCGTCCCATCCAAATCGTTATCCTGACCCCTTTCCAGTGTTATATAGTCGTAATGCCTTGACGATTTCTCCTGATAGTTCTATTCCACTCCCGTAAGCACTAATAACAAAGTATGAACAGGGCAGCAGCCCCACACACAGCTCTCCTCCCTCACCTCGGCGGGGATACTAATATTTTACCACCTTGCTGGACTTAATGAGCTGCCTCCGCTGGTCCTATAACTCTAGGGCCCAACGCGCCAGACTTCATAACCTTCTCATCAAAACCTGTTCATTGACGTGCTGTGAGGCGCTGTGAGGCACTGTGAGGCACTTAGGTGTTTAGACAGAGGCAGTAAGTTATCTGGTGCTTCAGTAGAGGCAATAACGTTACCTGGCGCTTCAGTAGAGGCAGCAATGTTACCAGGTGCTTCAGTACTGGGACTAATGATCCCTGGTACTAGGAAACTGTTGTGGCTCGATTCTTCTCCTTGGACAGTAATGTGTTAGCGAACTAATATAAGCTGGTGAATTCTTAGCGTTTCTATAAAGGAAGAAATTCATCACTTTGTATTTTGTATAAATAATGTTAACTCCTGTTATCACCAATGTTTTGTTTGCGTGATGTAAATGTTTGGGAAGTAAACACTTTATAGATGATGACGTAGCCCGTGTAAGGTGTAAATAAATCCTAATTTGGTGACGTCTACTCAGACCTCATTGTTCTTCTGCAACTACATTACTTTCGTACTGGGCACCTGACATGTTTATACTGTTTAATAGACTGCCATCGTTAGGGGGGGGGGACCTATACTTAAAAATCGTACGAAATTAAATCTGTTTCATATGTTACCATATATATTATATGTTACCTCAACTGAATATCTTCTGCTGCATATATGACAGTTCAAATATTTGGGTGCATTACTTTTTAAATCTACGGTCACATCCAGCCCACTTTCAACTAGCAGCTGGCTCTGACCCCTTCACCCCGTGTATATATATATATATATATATATATATATATATATATATATATATAATATATATACATATATATATATATATATATATATATATAATATATATATATATATATATATGTTTATATGTTATAGTTATGATAGAGTAAAATAGGTCGCGAATTAGTACGTTAGAAAACAACGGTTAGAAAGGCGGGGTCCAAGAGTTAACAGCTCGATCCTGCAGACACAAGTAATAGTAAATACAAAATGTTACACACACACACACACACACACACACACACACACACACACACACACACACACACACACACACACACACCCCACACCACACACACACACACACACACACACACACACACACACACACACACACACACACACACACACACACACACACACACACACTAGGGGGCTGGCTGGCTGAATGACAGCGCTCTAGACTCGTAGACCTTGGGACCGGATTCGATCCCGACAGCCAGAGGAAAAACAAATGGGTAGAGTTTCCTTCACCCTGATGCCCCTATTACCTAGCAGTAAATAGGTACCTGGGAGTTAGACAGCTGCTACGGGCTGCTTCCTGTGTGTGTGAGTGAAAAAAAATTTAGCTAGTTAGTAGGTAATAACAGTTGATTGATTGGCAGTTGAGAGGCGGGCCGAAAGAGCAGAGCTCAACCCCCGCAAGCACAACTAGGTGAATACACAAATTTAAAAATTCAGCACTTACAAAATTCTCAGAGGAATTGACAGATTGGACAAAGACAAACTCTTTAACACGGGTGGAACACGAACAAGGGACACAGGTGGAAACTGAGTACCCAAATGAGCCACAGGGACGTTAGAAATATTTTTTTCTGTGTCAGAGTAGTTAACAAATGGAATGCATTAGGCAGTGATGTGGTGGAGGCTGACTCCATACACAGTTTCAACTGTATATATGATAGAGCCCAGTAGGCTGAGGATCTGTACACCAGTTGATTGACAGTTGAGAGGCGGGACCAAAGAGCCAAAGCTCAATTCCCGCAAGCACAACTAAGTGAGTACTGTCGGGGTTTCACGGTGTTCTCGTAATAGAAGGGTTAAAGCAACAATAGACTGGACCTCCTTTCCAGGTGGTTGCTCCAACAATAACCCTTACTCACCGTCGTTCGGCGGGTCTTCCCTCAATCCTCTCGGCTCTACTGCTGGCCTCGGAGAGTATCCCAGTCGATCTCACAACCGGCCTTTAGATTATATGATGAGTGAGAGCACAGATCGTTCCCTCAATCTGTGGCCCACCCCGACACCGAACTCTTATACAGCCTTCAAGGTCGCCAACTGGTTTTCTTGTGTCCAGTAACACTGCAGTGGTCAGGTGTAATTGTGGCAAGAGCCAAAATCCAGTAATATAGTATCAGGCAGGTCACTCTACTTTATATCATTACACGGTCACAAGATAAATGGAGGGGATGATATCAAACACCAAAGAGTTTTGGTATTTTACTTAAAAGACAACGAGAAATATATATGCATCAATGTATCAGAATTAATATATGACAATCGCTCCATTCATAGCATAATATTCTAGAGCGCACCATATGGCAACATCGGCACGTGTCACCTGTCAGAATGCCAGCTGACCGGGCCCTCGCGATCGTGGGAACAGACTAGTACTTGTTTTCTAATTGTCACGATCACCGTTTATTTAACTTTTTCCAAAACACTATTAACATTCACATGGCTTACTTATGATATCACTGGCCTCACGATCAACATCTATATTCACAATACTCTCACAGTGACTTTTCACTGTACCAAAAGGTTACTCTATTCTTAATAATATTTACTGTGAATGCACTCACTTGATCGCTGAACTTTTCTTTATATTTATACTTCCTCTCACAGAGATATCACTGGCAATCACTTCACGTATATGAGATTATTCAGTACACAATCATGTCATATATAAATCATTAATCAAACTTCAGGCATATATATATCAATAGATCATAGAGATCAACACACAGGCATTTATATCGATAGATTATGGAGATCAACACACGGGCATTTATATTGATAGATTATAGAGATCAACACACAGGCATTATATTGATAGATTATAGAGATCAACACACAGGCATTTATATCGATAGATTATGGATTCAATACACCAATATCTGGTTCACTACCAATATATATAATAATAATAATCACAGATCAATAATAATAATAGTCACAGTAAATCTCTGATGAATCTTGGTGCTTGCACACACCCACACATAGGATATATATGTAAACTGATACTGTGAGCGCTCTGGGTAGCCTCACCATACTGTGCTCTCTGTGACTTAAACTCAAGTGAGACTTGCTCACGACATTAAATATACTGACAAGAATATATATAGCTAACTAAAGGGGAAATGGGAGGGAACTGTAAACACCTACTTCACCTATCCTAGGATGANCATGTATGTATGAGGGTGTGTACATGTGTATACAACATTGATAATTTTGTAACTAGCGTCAAACATTGTTATTTGCTTAGCTAAACGAGGTAAAATACACACAAAGGGATGAGGTAGCTCAAGCTATCCTCACCCCGTTCAGTACAACGTGATTTACGTACCACAGAGTCTATCACATTAAGAAAGTAATTAGAAACGGAGCAATGCATAAGATGTACAGTGACTACAACACAGCAGTTGCAACATCAGGATCTGCGGGTTGGTACAAGAATTCAACCAACTACGAACCACTTAGTTTGATGAAAGGGAGCAGTAGAACAACAGAAGTACACTTACATCGCATCAGGCTTGGATACCCATGTGCATGGGAAATAGGTTTACAGGTTCCGGAAGATGAGAGGAAATGTCAGCACTGTGGAGAAATGCCCGACAGACCACTGGAAAATTATCTAACACAGTGCACAGTTACAAACCCATTAAGATTTCAGCTTAGATTCAACAGAGCAGAAGAAGTTGTTAAACACATATGGCAAAATCTTACTGAAGCGACCATACGAGTCATAAATACTCATACTCCGTCCAAGTAAAACAGAAACAAGCAACACTTAGTGGGCCAGCCAGAGGCTTAGGGCCCGCGCAGGAATATCCCTGCAAAAAAAAAGTACAACGTGATCATACATATATTAGACACATCACAAACAATAAACATATTACCAAACATTCTGAGAGATAAACATATACATTTCTTCCTTTACACAAGTAGTATGGTATCAGACGTACATACAAATACTTTTATGACTAGGTATATAGACAATTTGCGAGAGACATTCAGATAATTCAACAAAAGATTACAATCTTGGTGCAAAATTCTTATATATTTCTCCAGAATATCATGTACCTTGCCGTCGTTATATATATATATATATATATATATATATATATATATATATATATATATATATATATATATATATATATATATATATATATATATATATATATATATATATATATATATATATATATATAATATATATATATATATTTATTTATTTATTTATTTATTTATTTCTTTATTTCTTTATTTATTTATTTATTTATTTATATACAAGAAGGTACATTGGGTTTATGAGAATACATAGCATGGTATTTACAATCTTGTAAAGCCACTAGTACGCGCAGCGTTTCGGGCAGGTCTTTAATCTAACAGATAATTTTAAGTAGGTAAATTCTAGCGGAATTAATAAAATGATAACAGATATATTGCAAGAAAGAAAAAAAATTGAGATGAGAGAGATTAGTAGGTATATTAAAGCACATTGGTATATTAAAGCTCTGATTGATTGCATTGACAGCTTGATTAGTAATTTAAAGGAAGATTAATAGGCACCAGACAGCAAATTGAAAGCACATGAGAAGACAGCAATGATCACAATGGTAAAGTTGTTTGGATTGGGTACATGAAGATTGGGAGATTGGGTAGCACTAGATACAGTGCAATTTTAAAGCAACAAGGTAGAAATCTATGAAGATGAAATTAGGTACTTTTTAGTTTTGTTTTTGAATGACACAAAAGCTGGACAGCTTTTCGATTCATTAGGGAGTGAGTTCCATAGACTAGGTCCCTTTATTTGCTTAGAGTGTTTGCACAGATTAAGTTTGACTGGGGATATCAAAGAGATATTTATTTCTGGTGTGGTGATAATGGGTCCTATTACATCTGTCCAGGGAGAGTTTCAGAGCAGGATTTGCATTTAAGAACAGGGTTTTGTAAATGTAGTTGACACAAGAGAATGTGTGGAGTGAGATTATGTTTAGCATGTTTAGGAAGTTAAAGAAGGGAGCTGAGTGTTGTCTGAAAGCAGAATTTGTTATTATTCTAATAGCAGATTTTTACTGGGTGATGATGGACCTGAGGTGGTTTGCAGTGGTTGAACTCCATGCACAGATACCATAATTAAGATAAGAATACATTAGTGCATAATATAGTGAGATGAGAGCAAAGTTAGGTACAAAATATCTGATTTTGGAGAGTATACCAACTGTTTTAGAGACTTAGTTATGTGTTGTATGTGGGTGCTGAAGTCGAGTCTCTTGTCTAGGAATAGGTCAAGAAACTTTCCATCATTTTTACTATTAATGTTAACATTGTTACATCCAGGCTATTTGTTCAGGAACAGTCCTTATCTCAGTGTTTCTATATACATTAATCAACGGACAATCAAGAACATAATGGGATGAGACCTTAACATACTACACAGTTTACACTTCGTGTCATTCTCATTAACACTTATCCCATATTCCCAGTAATATTTGTACACAAGCCTGAGCCGCATGTGCACAGAGTCACTCCAAGCATTTCTCCTTTTACCATAAGTGAAATGGGTGTTTTGACCATGAAAATGGGCACATATTAAATAATACTTTGAGTAATACTTTACCAGTCTCCGTAGTACAGTGGTAAGACATTCGCCTGGCGTTCCGCGAGCTCTTTGTCATGGGTTCGTATCCTGGCCGGGGAGGATTTACTGGGCGCAAATCCTTAACTGTAGCCTCTGTTTAACTCAACAGTAAAATGTCTACTTGGTTGTCAAAACGATTCTTCGCGGCGGGGATCGTATTCCAGGGACCTGCCCGAAACGCTACGCGTACTAGTGGCTGTACAAGAATGTAACAACTCTTGTATATATCTAAAAAAATAATGAATACTTGGTAACCCTGCCCAATAATATTTTTCCTGTAGTTGCTGTGCTGTACAGGTTGTCGTGCGGGTTTTCCTGTAGTTGCTGTGCTGTACAGGTTGTCGTGGAGGGTTTCATCGGTAAAAATTACCTCTGTGCTGGTGAGGTAACCAGCACAGGTGTGTGTGAGGTAACCAGCACAGGTGTGTGAGGTAACCAGCAGAGGTGTGTGAGGTAACCAGCATAGGTGTGTGAGGTAACCAGCACAGGTGTGTGAGGTAACCAGCACAGGTGTGTGAGGTAACCAGCATAGGTGTGTGTGAGGTAACCAACACAGGTGTGTGTGAGGTAACCAACACAGGTGTGTGTGAGGTAACCAACACAGGTGTGTGTGAGGTAACCAACACAGGTGTGCGTATGAGGTAACTACCACAGGTGTGTGTGAGGTAACCAACACAGGTGTGTGTGTGAGGTAACCAACACAGGTGTGTGTGAGATAACCAGCACAGGTGTACTTACCTAATTGTACTCACCTAATTGTGCTTGCAGGGGTTGAGCTCTGGCTCTTTGGTCCCGCCTCTCAACCGTCAATCAACAGGTGTACAGGTTCCTGAGCCTATTGGGCTCTATCATATCTACACTTGAAGCTGTGTATGGAGTCAGCCTCTACTACAACACTTCCTAATGCATTCCATTTGTCTACTATTCTGACACTGAAAAAAAAATCTTTCTAACGTCTCTATGGCTCATCTGGGCACTCAATTTCTACCTGTGTCCCCTAGTGCGTGTGCACCTTGTGTTAAAAAGTCTATCTTTATCTACCCTATCAGTTCCTCTGAGAATCTTGTATGTGGTGATCATGTCCCCTCTAACTCTTCTGTCTCCCAGTGACGTGAGGTTTAATTCCCGTAGTCTCTCCTCGTAGCTCATACCTCTCAGTTCTGGTCTGGTGGCAAACCTTTGAACCTTTTCCAGTTTAGTCTTGTGCTTGACTAGATATGGACGCCATGCTGGAGCCGCATGCACCAGGATTGGTCTGACATATGTGGTATATAGTGTTTTGAAAGATTCCTTACACAAGTTTCTAAAGGCCGTTCTTATGTTAGCCAACCTGGCATATGCCGCTGATGTTATTCTCCTGATATGAGCTTCAGGGGACAGGTCTGGCGTGATATCAACCCCCAGGTCTTTCTTCTCTCTGACTCTTGCAGGATTTCATCTCCCAAATGATACCTTGTATCTGGTCTCCTGCTCCCTACACCTATCTTCATTACATTACATTTGCTTGGGTTAAACTCTAACAACCATTTGTTCGACCATTCCTGAAGCTTGTCCAGATCTTCTTGAAGCCTCAAGCTGTCCTCCTCTGTCTTAAACCTTCTCATAATTTTGGCTTCGTCAGCAAACATTGAGAGGAATGAGTCTATACCCTTTGAGAGACCATTTACGTATATCAGAAACAGGATAGGTCCGAGTACAGAGCCCTGTGGGACTCCACTGGTGACTTCACGCCAGTCTGAGGTCTCATCCCTCACTGTAACTCTCTGCTTCCTAATGCTTAGGTACTCTCTTATCCACTGGAGCGCTCTACCAGTTACTCCTGTCTGTTTCTCCAGCTTATGCATCAACCTTTTATGGGGTACTGTGTCAAAGGCTTTCCGTCAGTCCAAAAAAATGCAGTCCGCCCATCCTTCTCTTTCTTGCTTGATCTTTGTCACCTGATCGTAGAATTCTATTAAGCCTGTAAGGCAAAATTTACCCTCCCTGAACCCATGTTGATGGGTTGTCACGAAGTCCCTTCTCTCCAGATGTGTTACTAGGTTTTTTCTTACGATCTTCTCCATCACCTTGCATGGTATACAAGTTAAGGACACTGGCCTGTAGTTCAGTGCCTCTTGTCTGTTGCCCTTTTTGTATATTGGGATTACATTAGCCGTCTTCCATATTTCTGGTAGGTTTCCCGTTTCCAGTGAGCTACTATACACTATTTAGAGTGGCAAACAAAGTGTTCCTGCACACTCTTTCAATACCCATGGTGAGATTCCGTCCGGCCCAACAGCCTTTCTCACGTCCAGCTCCAATAGGTGCCTCTTGACCTCATCTTTTGTAATTTCGAACCCTTCCAAGGTCGCTTGGTTTGCTGCCACCTCTCCTAGCACCGTGACCTCTCCTTGTTCTATTGTAAAGACCTCCTGGAATCTTTTGTTGAGTTCTTCACACACCTCTTTGTCATTCTCTGTGTACCTGTCCCCACCCGTTCTAAGTTTCATCACCTGTTCCTTCACTGTTGTTTTCCTCCTGATGTGACTGTGGAGTAGCTTTGGTTCGGTCTTGGAATTATTAGCTATATCATTTTCATACCTTTTCTCAGCTGCTCTTCTCACACTAACATACTCGTTCCTGGTTCTCTGGTATCTCTCTCTACTTTCTGGTGTTCTGTTATTACGGAAGTTCCTCCATGTCCTTTTGTTCAGCTCCTTTGCTTTCATACATTCCCTATTAAACCATGGATTCTTCTTTTGCTTCTCGTTTTTTTCCTGTTGGGCTGGGACAAACCTGCTTACAGCCTCCTGACATTTTTGGGTGACATAGTCCATCATGTCTTGTACGGACTTGGTTCCGAGTTCTGTGTCCCAATGTATATCCCATAGGAATTTATTCATCTCCTCATAGTTTCCCTTTCGGTATGCCAGCCCTTTGGTTCCCAGTTCTTTTTGGGGGTGATAATTCCTAGCTCAACCAGGTACTCAAAGCTCAATACACTATGATCACTCATTCCCAAGGGGGCTTTCAACTTAACTTCCCTTATATCCGACTCATTTAGGGTAAATATCAGATCAAGCAAAGCTGGTTCATCCTCTCCTCTCATTCTTGTCGGTCCCTTGACGTGTTGACTTAGAAAGTTTCTTGTTGCCACGTCCAGCAGCTTAGCTCTCCATGTGTCTGGTCCTCCATGTGGGTCTCTGTTCCCCCATCTATCTTCCCATGGTTGAAGTCTCCCATGATTAGTAGCCTGGATCCGTTCCTGCTAGCCACAGAAGTTGCTCTCTCTATTATTTGATGGTGGCCAGTTGTTTCTATTATATTCCTGTCTGGGTCTTCTGTCGTTAGGTGGGAGGTTATATATGACTACTACTATAATTTTCTGTCCTCCAGTTGTTTTGGCGCCTGATATTCCTTAGGAAATCACTGAAATCACTGAAGTCATGAAATCTTCACAGCTCTGATTAACCATCTCTTCTAAACTTCAAACCTTTTCTTATCAGCAAACCTACACCACTTCCTCCTCTCCCTTCTCTCTCTTTCCTTACTATATAGTAGCCCTGTGGAAACACTGCATTTGTTATGGTTTTCGTTATCTTTGTTTCTGTGAGTGCTATAAGGTGTGTGAGGTAACCAGCACAGGTGTGTACAGAAAATACGACAGCGACGGGAAATTCTTATCTCGTCCCCCATGAACAAAAGACAATGTTTGTTAATAAAAGTGTTGGTGCAATTATAGATGAGGATGGGAGGCGCGGCTCACCCACCCAGCTGGTAATTAGCCAGCAACAGGTGCGAATGAGTTGTCCTGGTTGTCCCAATAAGATATCTTGGTGATAATTAGTTAGGGACTGATGTGATTTATAATACAATACAGACCCATTTGGACTGCGAGTCACCAAGATTATTCAGGAACAACGTTCATAACATTGACGTTGGAAGCCCAGCCACAGGTAGTGGGATAGAAGACAAGTTACAGGTAGTGGGGATGGAATCGACAAGGGGATAAGGATTAAGGATATGACGGAGGTGGGGGGGGGGGGGGAAGGAATGGTGCCCAACTACTTGTGGACGGTCGGGGATTGAACGCCGACCTGCATGACGTGAGACCGTCGCTCTACCATCCAGCCCAAGTGGCTGGACGATGGAAGAGAGAGAAAATGAAAGGAAAGTTTTAGGGAAGAAATTTATGGGATGAGGGAAAAGGGGAGGAGATCATAGAGCGGATTATGGAGGGAGAGAGTGTGTAGGAGGGAGGGAGTGAAGGAGGGAGGGAGGGAGGGATTGTGTAGGAGGGAGGGAGTGCAGGAGG
>WNGS01009202.1:17581993-17604758 GCA_020271785.1 Procambarus virginalis
TCATTAACCACCAGTCCCATATGGTGACACAGGTTTCCGAAATTATCCAACACTTTGAATCTTTGCCCTGAAACAAAATATCATCGGCATATATGATCGGAGTTACCCCATTTGAGTATTACGCAGATGCTATCTTATTCATTAGTACATTAAACAGGGTGGGACTCAACACTCCTCCCTGTGTACCTTGACTTTAGCAAAGCTTTCGATACAGTGCCACATGAAAGACTGATTAAAAAGATAGAGGCTCATGGTATTGGTGGTGCTATATTAAGCTGGATTAGGGCATGGCTATACCAAAGGAAACAGAGAGTTAGTATAAATGGAGTCAAGTCAGAGTGGGAAAATGTTGTAAGTGGAGTGCCTCAAGGCTCTGTCTTGGGACCTCTGTTGTTTATAATATATATAAATGATTTAGATTCAGGTTTGAGTAGCAACATTTGCAAATTTGCCGATGATACGAAAATCGGTAGGGAAATTAATTCGGAGGAGGACTCACTATCACTTCAAGTTGATCTAGATAGGGTTTTGAAATGGTCAAAGGACTGGCAGATGCAGTTTAATGCTGATAAATGTAAAGTTCTGAGGCTAGGTAATGATGATAGAGTTACAAGATACGAGCTAGATGGTGTTGAGATTGCGAAGTCGGATTGCGAAAGGGATCTGGGAGTTATAATTAGTAAGAATTTAAAACAAAAGGATCAATGCATAAATGTTCGTAATAAGGCAAATAGGACACTCGGATTTATTAATCGCAGCGTAAGTAACAAGACACCTGGTGTGGTTCTCAAGCTATATCTTGCTCTGGTTAGGCCCCATTTAGATTATGCAGTTCAGTTTTGGTCGCCATATTATAGAATGGATATAAATTCACTTGAACGTGTCCAGCGTAGGATGACTAAGTTAATTCCCCAAATTAGAAATCTTTCATATGAAGAAAGATTAACAAAGCTTAATTTGCATTCACTGGAAAGGCGAAGAGTTAGGGGTGACATGATAGAGGTTTACAAGTGGATGAATGGACATAACAAAGGGGCTATTAATAGGGTATTGAAAGTATCAACGCAGGACAGAACGCGAAACAATGGGTATAAATTGGATAAGTTTAGATTTAGGAAAGACTTGGGTAAATACTGGTTCAGTAACAGGGTTGTTGATTTGTGGAACCAATTACCGCGTAACATTGTGGAGGTGGGGTCCCTCGATTGTTTCAAGCATGGGTTGGACATGTATATGAGTGGGATTGGGTGGTTATAAATAGGAGCTGCCTCGTATGGGCCAATAGGCCTTCTGCAGTTGCCTTTGTTCTTATGTTCTTATGTTCTTATGAGGTGTGCCGAGTTCAAAAGATCTCACACCTGACATACAACTTTGATACCACACCTGAGCCTTCCTTTCGCAAAGATAATCCCTATCCAGCGCAATAATCTCCCTTTAACACCAAGACCAGCTAATTCATATAAAATAACCTCTTTATTGGCTTTATCAAAAGCTCCTTATACATCAATAAAAATTCTATAATAATCATTATCATTAGCTAGACTTTCAATAATACAGTCAGAGTCTGAGGAACCCGAACAAATTACTAGACAGCTGATCACCTATTATATATAAAAGTCTATTTAAAATGATCCTCTCCATCATTTTACAAAAACACGAGGTTAAAGACACAGGTCTGTACTCTCCATTGGCTTTAGGGATAGGGATGATCATAGCTTTTTTCCATTTACTGGCAATACTGCCCTCTTTATAACTAATGTTAAAGAGGTCTAACAGTGGGCTTTTCGTCATAACGGCAAGTTCATTAAGTATTTCATAAGTTACTCCATCCTCCCAAGGGGCGGTAGATTTCCCAACCTTAATTGCCGTTATTAGTTCATCTCTGGTAATACCTGTGCAAGTGACATTACCACTGTTACCTGCTGTAAGTATAAAATCCTTTCTTAGATCTTTCCGAGAATCTAATGACTCTCGTTACAGCGGGTAATGAACTAAGTTTGGCAGCTTCCGCCCATTTATTTACGAGACCATTTGCAATTCTTTGCGGGTCAGGATGTGCAACAAAATTATGCTTTTTACCCCTTATTTTATTTACGTCTTGCCAGATTTCTTTCAAGTTTCTGTTACTCCCAACTTTCTCTGCAAACTCCTGCCAATACTTGCTCCTGATTTCCTTTCTCTTCTCCCCACACAGCCTAGCAACTGCCAGTAAAGCATTCTTCCCTTCCTCAGTCCTACCATTCCTATTCCAATTCCTGTGAGCTCTCCTCATTGTTAATGTCCACCCCTTAAGCATCTTGTCATGTGTATAATTTCCTTTTCTGGGGAGATGCTTTTTATACTAGATGTTTTCCGGTCCAATGTTGCATTAAATACATCTACCTCCTTAATTAAATCTTCATAAAATGCTTCTGCCGAAACTGGCTTATAAGTATCATACCAAGACTTAATATGACCAACAAGACCCCTTAATTCTCCCTCATTAAACTTTAATCTTTTCCTCTGAAGGCAGGCATGTTTTTTATCTAGTTTAAGCTGTATTTGTAATGCAAAATGATCACTTAGCATTTCATCCACAGTAAGACAATTCCCCTCTATGCCCTCAGCATTTATCAAACAAGCATAATCTAATCTCCCTCCCCTCAAATGAGTAGGAGAGGGCTCGCCCACCTGCTGAACATCTTCATGTTCCTGCAAAAACTGGTACCATCTGCAACCATTCCTATTTGCTTTACCCCTTGATCCTAAAGCTGGATGTCTGGCATTAAAATCCCCTACCACAAGTGTATCTTCAGAAAAGAAAGAATCTGGCAAGTATCTTAAATCAAGGGAGCTATCAGAGATGTATAGATTAATGAAATTTAACTCTCAGTCCGGTAATTGTATCTGCAAGCTAATACTTTCAATACCTCTATATCTCTGAGGGATTCCAGTTATCTCGGCAGGTATGGTACTTATGACAACATGAACCCCCCCCCCCCTAGTTCCTCCATCAGCATATAAGTGAAAACCTCTATAGCCATTTAGCCTCAGAATGCTACCATCTCTATCCCCAGTTTCCTGGAATGCTACTATGTCAATATTCTCTCTAAAAGTATAGTAGTGAACATCCACCGCTTTAATTTTTAATCCATAAACGTTCCAAGATAATATTCTCAATCTACTTTCATCCATAATTAATAATAAAACTATCTTTGCCCTGTCCATCACATTCCATGAGATACGAAGAGTATCTTAGAAACTTCCTTCCAACACCGTAACATTTTTTCTTTCTCCTCACTTGCACAACTACTACTAACATCAAAGGTAATATTATTCATATCTATTTTCTTTGTTATTTCTGTATACCGTTTTACTTTAACCTTTGTTTCAATTCTGTATACCGGTTTACTTTAACCTCTGTTTCAACATTTGTCACTACAAGAGGTTGAACACCGCTAACATTACTAGAAAGTGTATTTTCCTGACTATCCTCTATCATCGTTACGTCATGCGCATCATTACTTTCTTCTACGCACGTTTCACTTTCCATTTCACGTCCTGTTTTACTTTCAATTACACGTCCTGTTTCACCACCATCTTCACCCCGTCTACCCTCCATAGCCAATTTTTCCAATGCCTCAATCCTATTGTCTATTTTTTTTAGATATTCCAAAATTTGATTACCAACCTCAGAGTTGACCATATTGTCCTGAACCTTGTCCTCACAAGGTTTCAGTTTTTCCACTGCATTACCTACTTTCCCTAGGCTCACCTTAATTATCTCCGTTCCTTTCTCCCCCACATTGTTCATAGGGGCTGTCGTTGGCTTCCAGCTGTTTCCTCCATGTTCCTGCTGCACAATCTTTCCTTCCTTTGAGGATACATCTATCCTGCTTGTAGGACCCGTCCTAGTCTCTCTCAGATGAGGCATCATGGGGCATAGATAGGAACCAGTATTGTGGCTGCTTCGACAGTTGCAACAAAAAATGGGACGATTTTTTAACTTTTTTCAATCTTGACTCTACACTCTCGCGAGTCGTGTTTCTTACCACAATACCGACACCTGGGGTCAATACGGGCTCACCATAGCCCGTGTTACCTGCAACGTTTTGTTTCAGGTAGCGAATCTTTAACAACAACCTGGGGTCAAACTAGCATTTCCATGCCATGTCCCCAACGTGAACACTTCATGCATAATATGAGCTCCTCTATGTATTTTGCAACTTTCCTTTAGTCTAGTCCTTGCACAACAACCTGGCTTTGTTTGTCACCACGAACACTGTTAATCTTTGCCCATACAACACTATCATTGTTGCGAAGAAGACAATCAGGATCCAAATAAGTTGGATACTTAAAACTATGACCTTAGTGTGCATAATACCTTCTTTCGGAGTAACCATCACATTGTTCTCAAAACCAACCGTCGTTAGGCGTTCCACGGCCTTTTCTGACCCAACTGTTATGTAGGGCCGGTGAAGACCCTCCTTGAAGAGTGGTTCATATTCCAAACATTTCTCAGCCAGACGTACCGTCCACTCCAGCTTTTGGTGGAAGTTCAGTTGGCATGTTGTAGGGAACAACAACCGCTTCCTTCTATTAATCTTCGTGTCTTGCGTCCTGCTGGGTAGGTTGTCTGTTGAGAGTTCCTGGGAGTTTGTACCACTGGTGTCTCCTGTCGTGGATCACAGCAATTTTTCTGTCTCTTTTTCATGTCCTCTCCACTATCACTGTCTCGCTGTCTATGAAAACTATGCCGTTTCTTCCTGGACATTTCAACTTGGTACGGCCTGATTGATGATTGATGAAGATTAAGCCACCCAAAAGGTGGCACGGGCATGAATAGCCCGTAAGTGGTGGCCCTTTTGAGCCATTACCAGTATCAATAGATGATACTGGAGATCTGTGGAAGTGCGACTGTACCCTGTGTGACGGGAGATGTCATGCAGGGTGACGTGGTACGGCCTGGTATCACCCTGTACTTGAGAGTCATCCTCACTCTCATACTCGACAGTCCCAGTACAGGATTGTCCATCACTGAGGCAGACTGCCTCTGCCATTTTCCCAACACACAGATGCACGTACAGTACAAATGTAGCAGTTGAGCACAATTTCACAATATCCAAGCGCGTCTACACTGCGACCTCACACGACCGCGGGCCGGTCCGACTGTTAAGTATTTCATAAGTTACTCCATCCTCCCCAGGAGCGGTAGATTTTCCAACTTTAATCGCCGTTATTAGTTCTTCTCTGGTAATACCTGTGCAAGTGACATCACCACTGTTACCTGATGTAAGTATAAAATCCTTTCTTAGATCTTTCCAAGAATCTAATGACTCTCGTTACAGCGGGTAATAAACTAAGTTTGGCAGGTTCCGCCCATTTATTTACGAGACCATTTGCAATTCCTTGCGGGTCAGGATGTGCAACAAAATTATGTTTTTTATCCCTTACTTTAATTATGTCTTGCCAGATTTCCTTCAAGTTTCTGTTACTCCTAACTCTCTGCAAACTCCTGCCAATACTTGCTCCTAATTTCCTTTCTCTTCTCCCCACACAGCCTAGCAACTGCCAGTCAATGGGGTGCATAATAAATGAACTGATTTTTTTGTTTTTAAATGTGCATACATGCGTACAAAGCTCCAGATTAAACGAAACGTGGCAAGCATAATATGAGTTGAAACAAAATAAAGTGGTGCCGAATGAATTAATGGAGGACGTCCTCCCCCCACGGGTGTCCGGTTGGCGCGAAGCCCCCCCCCCCCCCGAACAATTGTATTCTAATTCCATATATGACTAACCATTCTATAGTGAGATAGATATAGTAGGTAAACTCTTGATCTGCGCTCTGATATTAATGAAAAACAAATTCAAATTATTATCATCATATAGGCTTTCAGGCAGGTACATATAGGCGAGTGAGTAATTATCAAACAAAAGGCGCCAAGCCGGCAAGTACATCTTCTAGACAACACACATCTCCCGCCTAAATAATACTTAAATGTTATCATGTCTGCAGCCACAGAAACTTTACTCCAGCATTGCAGCTAGTATATGTTTTAAGTGTATTTTAATAGTCTTTAGCCTTGTTTCATTATATTATATAGGTGGCGCTATAGGTATTACGGAAGGTAGAAGATAAACAATGGTTAGCGAGGTAGCATCACGGGGTTCCAATAATGTCCTTCGTTATTCCTATTATGAAGAACAAAACACAAAAAAATCAAGCTAGTAAAACAGCAATAGCGCTTTGCTTGTTTAATAATTACATGTCGTTTCAAATGAATTAATTTTTTGCAGTTCAATTAAAAATTAAACCGATAGCAATATATTTGCTAAATTTATAAGAGCATTCATGTAGAGTTGCAGCGAGAGAATGGTCGCCTGGGACACTGAACCTCGTGCTAGGAGAATTTAGTGGAATATACCCCTTAACACCAAACTTTAGCTGTGAGGAGTGAAATCAACAAATAGCTTGTGAAGCAGTGGTCCTGGTAAGCACTAGTCAAGTCGTGAACGTTGTAGGTCTAAAGAGAGAGAGAGAGAGAGGCGCGGCGGAGAGCAGTAGGCGGTGGCCTGGACCTCTCAACATGGCGGCGGGGCGGACCTCCTCCTACCTCCTCCTCCTCTCCTCATTGACAACAAATACCATGTATACTTCTTCTATTGATAACTCTTATAAATGGAAAGATGGCCGAGGTACTTATTGATGCACGGCTAGCAGTTACTCTGGGTCGGGGGTGTATCGTATGTATAAGTGGAACAAAAGTGCTAAGGAACGAGAAACCGTCAACTTCATGACGTTTATTTTCAGAATGTTGACTGATATATTGCGCTCATTCTGTTTGATGAGAAATATCATGTATCATACGGGTAAGAGATCCATGCAAATGCAGAGCAAGAAACTCTGGGGGAAATGTTAGTCTTGGTCGTCCTTAATCAAGTGAACTAACTTATTTTTCTAGAATTCTTAAGTACCAGTACTCGAGTGCCTCCCTTTTCGGTTCATCGGCCTAGTTTTGTGTGTTTCATTCTACGTTATATACAGTTGATGTTTTGGTATGGCAAGTGGTGCTGATTTTCTGCATAGGTTTTGTAGGTAATCTCATTTAAAGATGCAGGCAAATTTAGCTACGTTTTGCTGGGGTAGTCTTTGCTGGGTTTGTTGGGACAGCTTGCTTGATGGGGTTCTGGGAGTTGTTCTACTCCCCAAGCCCGGCCCAAGGCTAGGCTAGACTTGTGAGAGCTTGGTCCAACAGGCTGTTGCTTGGAGCAGCCCGCGGGCCCACATTCTCAACACAACCCGGTTGGTCCGGCACCTAAGGTCTGTCGGGGCCTGCCTAGGCTCTGTCGAGTTCACCTTGGCTAAGGTTTGGGTCAGGTTTGGCTATGCTAGGTTACATTTGATTTTGGGGTAGGTTTGGGTAGGCTATTATTGGGTTTGAGGTAGTATGTAATTAGGTGGGTGGTCATGAAACCCTTTTGGATTAATTACACACAGAAATCACAATTGTGTGATGCATGAAATGAACAAATCCACAAGGGGAGCGGCTGGGATGCCCTCGGACGCAGGTTTGAATCCTCATCACGGCCCTTGTGGATTTGTTCTTGTTGGATTAATGTAGTTAATCACTTGGCCACTGCACTGCACATCTGGTTTCAACAAAAACTTTTTAGTGCAATTGTCAAGGACAATTTTGTTGTTTTTATAAATATTCAGGTAAATTTAATGTCAATGTTTCCAAACTCAACTATTTCCATTTCAAAACACAGAGTAATAAAAACGTTAAAATATAGCCTAATTAAAATAAACAGCACAACTCTTGAGTGCCTAAAGGTGCTTTGTGCAGTGAAGTGGTTAATAACATAAACTGGGTAAAATACATATTCAACTTCAAAAAATAAAATACAATTGACCTGCCAGAAGCTTCAAAACATTTCCAGTGTTCAAGTAAATATTAAAATAATGTACTGTATAATGTGGATTTGCCAGTACAAAAGTACCAGTTTCAGTTCTAAACTAAATGTAATAATGTACAGTACTTAAATTTCCTGTCATTGTGCACTATATTATTTTAGATAATCTAGCTTTTATTCAATATTGTGACCACTCTTACATAGTCATGATAATGATGCTGGTCACTATTTTCACATTGGTCTAAGAAAATAGCAAATGTGAGCATGGTGCTTTTTTAAAACAAAATTTTATTGGGTTCATGGTTATACAAGAGCATACTTTAGTGTCCTTCAGTATGGCATCAACATAGCCACTGTAATTTAATGTTCTTTGTGTTTCATTTTGTGGTGCCATCTTCACGTAATGCTCTTCTGTTTATCTGCTTGGGAGTCAAGCTTACAAATTGCATGTTATTTGCTAGAAATAGATGCATTGGAAATGTTTACTTCTCAGGTTTAACCACTGTACTGCGCCAACCGAGAAATCTCATTCTGAGAGTTGTACTTTTTTTTTTAATTAGGCTATATTTTAATGTTTTCATCACTGTGTTTTGAAATGAAAATGGTTGAGTTTGGTAACATTTTGACATTAACTTTACCTGAATACTGTATTTATAAAAACAAAAATGTCCTTAACAATTGCACTATGAAGTTTTTGCCAAAAACAGGTGCGCAGTGCAGGGGTTAAGCTAGATAGTGTGGGTTGATGCCAACTAGTATGTTTATGTATAGTAAAAACATAAATATTGGATGCTTCTGATGAGAATTGGCTGGAAAAATTAAATATGCTAGGTAATAATATTTCCTCGTTCTGGAAAAAATATTGCTGGACACTAGTACGGGTATCACGTTTGCCTTACTACATATATTAACACCAAATCTCTCCATTTCAGGGCGAATGAACAGTACAGTAGGCCCTCGTGTAACGCAAGAGATGCGTTCCGGGAAAGCCTCGTGCTGCATGATCACGCACATGTATAACTTGATTATAAAATGGGAAAATGTAGGGATGAATTTGAGATTTCCTCCCCAAAAAAAGATATTTTCCATGTGCCTTTCAATAAAACACACCTGATTGCTTATTACCAAATACTATATTGTATTGTTACTTCCTAGTCTCAAATATACTATTTAAAGTAGATTTGTACACAGTGATGCTGAATGAACATATCATTTTTTTAATAGAACATTTTTGGATACAGTAGAACATGTCAGGGTCAGTAATATAAAAATGCAATTCCTTAATGCAAAAAAAAATTTGTTTCATGATGCAAAAGAGGAATCCAAACGGGATACTGTAAATTAAAACTTGATGCGTATGTCATGCCGAGAACAAAATTCTATATTTGAGCAGCTGCCCTAACTCACAAGGCACAGGGTCTACTGTACTGTACAGTATAAAGTTATGCTGGGTTAGGTTAGCATTCAATGGTATTCACACTTGGCCTTGAATGCTTTTCTATTTTTCCATTCTTGGTTAATTTTCTAATGTTTTTTTCATTATTGTGGGTATTTTGGCTGCATGGCGATCATAGTAACTAGTACTGTGATCAGCATGCAGTGAAATTTAATCTACTTACTATTCAGGAGAATATTTGTGTTTTTAGTTATTACACGATTCACTGCACTAGTTGGGGGTGAACAACATTTCCTTGCTGTACATCCATTTTCAAATTTTCTTCAATTTTTTACGATTATTGCCTTTATTATACAAAAACAACACATGTACTGTATTAATAATGTGATGCTCAGGTGACAAACTTGGCATAGCTGTAAAAACAAATAAAACATGTACAAATATTTTCCCTTTTTTTTTTTAGTACAGTACGAAACGTGCCTTGCAGTGCGGTTATTTGCCTAGTCACCCATGAGAGGCCAAATTGTGTGTCCTTTCTGTGTTAGTGAATGAGTTTGCATACATTGTATGCAGTACAATTAGTAGCAAACTATACAAATTAACTCTTTGATTTAGTATTTCAGAAATAGTGCGGGGTACTGACAGCATACTCCTTTGTCACAGTATATTTTTTCGCATTTTGATGTTTCTTGCATCCTCCTACTTGACTAATACTTGTAAAATTAATTAATTTTACCAATTAATTTCAAATGATTGCTAAATTATTTTATATTACATTGGATTATTCTTAATATAGTGGATGTGAATTCTGGTCCAAAATGATTCTTACCAGATTGACTGGAAATGTAAGAGCCAGTTGGTGGAATTAAAATCTTACATAACAAATCAGCATTCCAGATGATCATATTCCACGCAATCAGGCATGTGGTGTATTCAAATATGATAGGTTTGTTATGGTTATTTAGCTTGGTCAGTGCTATTTCCTTCTATAGTGAGCCAAACTGCTGGTACTGTATTACTATCTCCGTATGGTAGTCCTAACAATAATAAACCCCAAAAGTGTACGTGGGGTTTGCTTTCACTTCCTGCTTCCTCGCTGCGTGCTTCCTCAAAATGAAAATTATATTAAAGGCCCAATTTGATTTTCCAAAAAATTACCACTCCCAATTTTTTTTTTAGCGATTTATTTACTTTTAGTAAATGGTATACAGTAGTACACATTTCAGCATACTCGTCCATATAAATAATGGTTTTTGTACATGTGAATAATAATTCTGCAGAAGTCCATGCTCATGGTTAATACCATTTTTTCAGCAAGAGACTAACAGTGCACCAACAGCCAGCCCCTGACTATATTGCCACATATTATTAATAAACATCATTATTCAAGTCTTCAAGTTTAGAAGGTTTCAATGATTTTGTCACTGCTCTTCATTTTATTCACACGCTTTATGATCTAATTTGATGTCTGCTCCATTCACTTTTTTTTTCTCCTTAAATAGCACTAATACAAATGCCATACACAAATAACTCGGCCTTATTATCAATTGCAAGGAAGTTCCTTATGCCCTTGCCTGATATAGCCATATTGTTGCCAGACAGAATAGCTTCAACTTACAAAACATTCTATACCAGTATTTGGAAAATGTCAATGAAAGAGATGAGTAACATCAGTTCAAACTGCACTCACTCATAAAGACTGACCTGTACCTTCATAGTAGGTCTGCATACCTCAGAAAAAATGTCTTAAACTCATTTGTACAATTTGTATTATAGTACAGCGGAACCTTTTTTTGGTGAATCTCAGGTTGTAACGTACACTTTCTAGGCTGGATTTCCTCGCCTGATTTAACGAATATGATTTTACTGAAACTGGGGATTGGGAGTGTGTGGATTCGCTTAGTATGTTAGGCCATAGTTCACAGACTGGTGGGAAAAGTTGCCCATCATATGATAGATTGAAATGATAATTTTGCTCAGTAAAATTAGCCAATAGAGCATGGGAAATATTTTGGCATGAACGTTAACTTAACACTTGCTGGCCACTCAAATCGCACCAAAAGGTAGGCTGAACATTCCCGGTGAGCACACAACCCAATGTTAAACTCATTCACCCACAATGTTTATACTGTACTTAATAAGCCATTGCAAAAGTAATTGCATGATACCATTTGCATCATGCCGCATACTCCGTATTTGTTTTATGATGGAATATGCAGCATTGGGCAGCAAAAGTGTTGTACAGTGGAACCTCGACTTACCCAGTGGAGTTAACCTCGTGAAATCAGTGGAGCCTATTTATGTTAGCCTTTAGTTACAACCCCAATTTTGTTGGAAAATTCGACTTGTCTTACGACCTTTGCTTTGACTTGCAATTATACATTTTCTTATACATTTTCTTATTAAAATCTATAGTTCGTTTTAGTTTCCAGTGGTTTTCATTCACTAAAATATGGATCCTTCTTTCTTTGAAAATGAAGTTTTGAGGCTGAGGCATGGGAAATATGCCAGATGTGAAATTTCTTTACACACACATTCTCTTGGTGGTAGTTCTCCCTATGCAGGCAATGAGTCACAATAACATGGGGGGGAAGAAATTATGACAAAACCACAACTCGGAAGATAGAGAAGTGGCGACGTTTCGGTCTGTCCTGAACCATTATCTTAGCTTCTTGATAAAAGTGAAACATCGTCGCTTCTCCATCTGGATTGTGATTTGGTCTTGTTCTATCTAAAATTGGTGGAAAGGAAAATTTAACTTGTTGAAAGTAACTCACGTAGCATGGGAAAAATTAAGATATGAATGGTAACACAATATGGCTCCAATCATAATGATTTTTGTAGATCAACATTAGAGAAAAGAAACTGCTGAAACAATGAGTTTTTTTTTTTTTGTCTTGCATCTCGCAAATGCCTTCAGAAGTCATCTCAGGTTGTAATGCATCCCCTCATGCCAACGAATCTGGTTTCTACATAGTATGTCAAATTCAGGTTGCACTGTACAGTACAAACTTAGTAAAATTTGTTTTTAAATATCAAAGCATTATTTTTAATATTTTCAAATAATAAAGCATGATAGCAAAAATTGGAATAAAAATGCAATTTGGTGGAAATATAATTACATGATAGCAGACAATCTGGCATTTTATGATGGCAAATGCATTGTATTAGATTATTTTAGACCTTGGGTAACTTGGTTAGATTATAATTTTTAGCAAGTATTTTTGGAACAGGTGATATAATTAAATTAAGTTATCCTGTATCTAAATAGTACAGTATCCCCATGAGCTTGCATGCAAATAGTACCATGGTGAACTTAATATGCAGTGATTCTCTTGCCAATCATTGCTAGTAGCATAAATCCATTAATATGCAGTACAATTTAGTATCTTGTACAGTATTTATTATGAACTAAAGCCTTCTGCAAGCTCCCCAAAAAATTGTATAAGAAAATGTACTGGATTATGCAGAAACATTAAAAAATATTGCACTAATTACATGGGATATAGTCCACACAAACCCAACAGAAAATGAATGTAAAGTCAAATGGTATGACTTTCTAAACAAGTAACAAGTAATGATTTAAGTGTAACCTGTATTGTAATGGATCAAGACGATTCCTCGGGAAAGGCCAATTCTTTCGTAGGTTAAGTGAATTTCTCATTTAATGTCCTTTTTTTTTTTTTTTTTTTTTACGTTTAATGCTGATATATGAAATGCTAGTACAGGGTAGACACGTTGGATATTTTCAATAGGAATGCCTTAGTAATTTTTTCTTCTCCCAATATCTAGAATGCCTCGTTATATTCCTGTACTTCATACACCACTCATTTTATCCTGAGATATGCTTGCCTAGGGATACCCTCGTGATTGGCTGTGGTAAAAATACTGTACCTAATTGTATACTCTATTTTTTTTTTTTTTAATAGTTTTTTGTGGGAACTTTAAGACTAAATTTAATTGCCTGTCAAATTTTAATCATAAAGAAGTGCTGTTCAAATTGATCAAGCTTTTATAGGTACACTGTTGCTCTCTTGCACTTTTGGATGTGTTAATAAATCTTAAAACAAATTGATTCATTTGTGGTGTTATTAACTAATATGGTAAGGAAATATTGTTATCTTTATTTCACTTGATGGAAATTTATGATAATGTAGAGGGATTTGATGTTTTGAGGCAATGGGAAACTGAAACATGTGGCAGATAGACGTACGTGTCATGATTTGTCAATTCGTATGTTTGCTGCAAATCGTGCTGTGGTATATGGTATATTACCGTATCAGTATACAGTACAGTACTGTACTATGTCACCTCGCTTAAATGGTCTTAACAGGACTGGACCCGTTTTGTTTTACCAAGGATTCCAGTCAACAGTTTTGCTCTTTATTTTTGCAAGTTTTTTTTCTGATCCCCCAAAAATACAAGACATCTTTGTATGTGTATAGATAACGAAATGAGTGATGTTTTAAAATTTGAGTAGACTAGGAATTTTTTTTTTTTTACTTGCCTTTGACATTAGCTTATTTTTCAATGTTAATTTTTAGAAGGAATGTGGGTGTACAGAACAGTACAACTTAACTGTATGCAAAAATGCCACACTATGCTCCTGAATAAACAATTTATAAACATCATCTAACTATACCTTGGATATATCTAGCATTTTTCACTTTAAACCATTCACACTCCTCAGGCTCATTTAATTATATTTAATCTATTCCTTTTTCCAATGGCATTATACACTTTCGTGCTTTAGCTTGACTACTACTCTTGATTGATATCTTATCAACTCACAAATACAGTAGTTAAATAACTTCTAAAAGCTGTGAAGTGCGGGTATTTTTCAACCAAGTCTAGATGGTCTACCACACTACCTGGTGGTGTGGACACAATTTTAGATCACCAAGAATCTATCATTTTGCCAGTTCTTTCTGGTCATGCATATACATACATACAGAGCCTAAGCTACACTTTCTGACTTCAGAATTACTTTTAAATACTGTACATGGATGGAGGAATACTATAGAAATTGTTCACGACTTTAGTTAGAACAAATCTGAAATATGCAGCGGTTGTATGGTGCCCATCTCTTAAGCACATCAACAAACTGGAAAGGTGCAAAGACATGCCCCTAAGTGGTTCCCAGAACTGAAGGACAAGAGCTACAAGGAGAAGTTAGAGGCATTGAATATGCAAAAACTAGAAGAGAAGAAAAAGAGGCTATATGATCACTACGTACAAAATAGTAGCAGGAATCGATAAAATTGATAGGGGAAGAATTCCTGAGACCAGAAACTTCAAGGACAAACGGTCATAGACTTAAAGTAACGAAATAAAGGTGCCGGAGAAATATAAGAAAATTCACTTTTGTAAACATAGTGGTAGACGGTTGGAACAAGTTAGGTGAGGTGGTGGTGGAGGCCAAATCAGTTGGTAATTTCAAAGCATTATATGACAGTGATGGGAAGACAGGACACCTTGAGCATAGCTCTCGTCCTGCACTTGGGTAATTACATACTGTGCAGCATGCAGAAACCCCACAGTGAAAAATGAAAGGGCAACTGCTTAGCGTTTTCAACTAATTTGAACAAAAAATGACCTGCACATGATTAATGTGGGGGTGCTTGTCCTGCTGAACAAATGAAAAACTATTTTCACCTGTTTAAATATAGATTGGTGTTTTATTTAAACAGAATCCACTGAATTTGGCAATGCCTTTCTGTCATCACTGACCCAATGAAGAGCATAGTTATGGCGAAGGTGTTGCTGATAACCATTGTACTTATTCAGTAGCCAATGTATATTTTTGTCATTACCATTAAATGAAGAAACATTCAGTAATGCCCCAATCAACAATATAAACTATTTTTAGTCCCCTCTTAAGTTTTGGCCTAGTGTTAGGTTCTCTGCAAACTGAAAAGTCTTGGCAAGTCCCATATTTTTTAAATCTCTTTGCCTTAGGTTTTTTTTATCCTCGATTAGCATCTTCACTGATTTCTAGAACATTTTGACTGCTCTCCACAGTAGATGGCACTAAATACTTTTCTGGGCTGCCTTTTGATAATTACAACAACCTGCCCCAAAAATTGCCTTGAACTAGCTGTCTTATAAGACTAAAAAATGGATCATTAACTCCTCAAATGTACTACAGTAATATTGAAATATGAAAGATATCTAGAAAGAATCAATTGTATTAAACATCAAATCTTGGTTTCCATGACTTGCATTGCCGCCCCAGAGGGGGTGAAGATAATTGTCAAGTGAAGCAGGCCTCTGTGGTGCAGTGGTAACATTTGCCCCGCGCTATACTAGCGATTTGGCCTGGGTTCATATCCTGGCTGAGGAGGATTGATAAGGTGCCTATCCTTTACATCTCTGTTCACCCAGCAGTGAATGTGAGTACTTGGTTGTTAAATGATTTGGCAGGTCATATTCCAGGGAAAATTAAGATTAAGGACCTGCTCAAAATGCTATGCATGTTAGTTGGCTTTACAAGAATGTAAGAACTCCGGTGTATATATAAAAGAAAATTTTATATACTGGATATATATATATATATATATATATATATATATATATATATATATATATATATATATATATATATATATATATATATACATATATATATATATATATATATATATATATATATATATATATATATATATATATATATATATATATATATATATATATATATATATATATATATAATATACACACAGTATATAATTTTGTGTCAATTAATTTAGTGTACAATACATACACAAAGTTAATTGAAAATATCACTATTGCTTTATAAAGAAAATTCGACCCAGAGCATAGAACACTATGTTGCCTTGCATAATAATATCGGGTCTTTATTCTCAGCGGTTCCGAAGAAACAAGTTGTCAAACCTTGGGGTGAACAGTGTCTGTCCTCGACCACAGGGACAGCTGTCCTCCCCTCTCCCCACCTCCATCTTAAAACATTTCAACAAAATAAAAACACCACAGAATGCTAACATACTATATAACCATGTACTGTACAGTAATAATACTGTACATGCACCAGATCTTCGTGTTCGATGGTTTCCACAATATGTTCAAGCAAACCAACATTTTGATGGGGTGGCTATTTGAATTTTAGAGCTGTGGGTTTCAAGTACAGTACTGCACTATACAGTATAAAAAAAATTAGAGGGTGGGTGGGTGTAATATAAATAATTCTTATTTTTACTGGTAAATTTTCTTACAAATGATCATCACCGATGGGTCTAGGTCTGCAGACGGTGTAGGCTACTCTGTTGTTTTTCCTGACCACACTTATGTGTGTCACCTGCCTTCGGAGACTAGCATCTTCATGGCAGAACTTGATGCTATTCTCTATGCTCTTCGTCTCCTGCTTTCTCACTGTTAATCCTCCTTTGTGGTTGTAGTTGACTCGCAGTGCCCTCATGGCTCTGGAGTCCTTAATCCAATCCATCCGGTGGTCGTCGAGATTCAACATTGGCTGTTTCTTATCTCCAGTAGATTTAAGACAGTTGAGTTTTGCTGGGTTCCCAGCCATATTGGTGGCTTTTTAAATAAGCGTGCGGACGCTGCCCCTAAGGAAGCTATCCACACTTGTCCCATCTCCTGTAAAGGTATTCCTTATTCTGACCTTTACCCAGTTATTCGTTCCTGCATCCTTGCCTGTTGGCAGTTATTGATCTTCTGTTACTGGTAACAAACTGCGTACTCTTAAGGGTAGTGTGTCCCTGTGGCCTTCCTCCTACCACCGTAATCGGCGATGCGAAACAGCTCTTGGCAAGGCTGCGTATTGGCCATACGCTCTTAACTCGGACACTTAATGGAGCTCCGCCCTGCTCCGTTTTGTCTTCATTGCATTGTCCCTCTTACAGTTTTGCATATCCTACATCAAAGACACACTCATCTGTACTGAGCTGCTAAACACCACAAATGATATGGTGGAAGTGCTGATAATCAAAATAGAGATCTTAAATGTAATTATTGTCCTTGTATATAAGTCACCGGAGGCAAGTCATCAGCAGTTTAAAGACCAGCTAATGACAGGCCCTTCACATTCTTTGGAGACAAAGCCTAGACACTGGCATTATCCCTGACATACTAAAAACAGCAGAGATAGCACCACTCCTTAAAAGATGAAATAAGGCAGAGGCAAAGATTACAGACCAATAGCACTAACATTGCACATCATAAAAAGTTTTGAGTGCTAAGAAATAAGATCACAAAATACATGGAATTACAGCATCTCCATAACTCCAGACAACATGGTTTCAGAACAAGGCGCTCTTGCCTGTCACAGTTGCTGGACCACTATGACATGGCATTAGATGCCATGGAAGACAGACAAAATGCTGATGTAATTTACACAGATTTTGCAAAAGCCTTTGACAAATGTGACCATGGTGTTATTGCACATAAAATGCGTTCAAAAGGAATTACCAGAAAAATAGGCAGCTGGATCTACAATTTCCTGACTAACCGAACCCAGTGTGTAATAGTCAACAAAATAAAATCCTGTCCCTCAACCATGAAGAGCTCAGTCCCCCAGGGTACTGTGCTTGCTCCAGTACTTTTTCTCATCCTCATATCAGATATAGACAAGGACACACACTATAGTACTGTATCATCCTTTGCAGATGACACTAGGATTTTCATGAGAGTAGATCACATAGAGGACATGGCAAACCTCCAATCCGAGATGTAAATCGGGTCTTTCTATGGGCTACAGAAAATAATATCGTGTTTAACGAAGGTAAGTTCCAGCTCATGCACTACGGAAAAAAATGAAAATATAAAAACGTAAACCACTTACAAAACGCAGTCAAATCATAACATAGAACGAAAAGGCAATGTAAAAGATTTGGGTGTACTGTACTCATGTCGGAAGATCTTACCTTCAAAGAACACAATAAAGTAGCCATCACAACTGCAAGAAAAATAACAGGTTGGATAACAAGAACCACTCAGTAAAACATCTAAACTACTGTGACTGACTAAAAAGCCTAAATCTGTATTCTCTTGAGCGCAGGCGGGAGAGATGCATAATAATCTATACGTGGAAAATATTGGAGGGGCTGGTCCCAAACCTGCACACAGAAATAACACCACATGAGACCAGAAGGCATGGCAGGATGTGCAGAATACCCCCGTTGAAAAGCAGAGGTGCAACAGGTACTCTGAGAGAGAACTCTAACAACATCAGAGGCCCGAGACTGTTCAACACGCTTCCACTACACATACGGTGCATAACTGGCTGACTCCTCGCAGTGTTCAAGAGAGAACTGGATAAGCACCTCCAAAGGATACCTGATCAACCAGGCTGTGATTCATATGTCAGGCTGCGAGCAGCCGTGTCAAACAGCTTGGTTGACCAGTCCAGCAACGAGGAGGCCTGGTCAAGGACAGGGCCGCGGGGACACTAAGCCCTGGAACAACTCCAAGGTAACTGCAAGGTATCCTTGTTGAATGTCCTGACTTCCAGGAGGAGTGTCTTGCTTTCCGACTGTCCCCCGCGGTCACTTTTCCCTTGATAGAATTCTTGGTGAATCGGATACTTTTGATATTGTTCACCTTATGCGTTTCTGTTCTCTTATTGGCATCCTCAGTGATATTTAGCTCACTGATTATTTCTCACATTTGATGGTGATACATAGCCTTCCCAACTTGATGCCTTCTTTGATAATTACTTACTTCCTTACAAATGAGAGGTTTAACTACTGTACTGTATTTTGACGCAGACTTTGCAAAATTTTCAACATATGTGACCAAGGAGTGATAGCTCATAAAATGAGATCAATAGGAGTAACACGTGAAGTGGGGCATTTGATTTTCAACTTTGTCAAGCAGAATGCACAGTGATGGTCTATCAAATACGAATGACAGGGTGGACAAAGACAAACTTCAGCACGGGTGGGACACGAACAAGGGGACACAGGTGGAAACTTGGTACTCAGATGAGCCACAGACGTTAGAAAGAATAGTGTAGAGTAGTTAATAAATGGAATGCACTTGGAAGTGATGTGGTGGAGGCTAACTCCATAGTTTCAAATGTAGATATGATAGAGCCCAGTAGGCTCAGGAATCTGTACACCGGTTGATTGACAGTTGAGACGCGAGACCAGAGACAAAGCTCAACTCCCGCAAGCACAATTAGGCGAGTACAAATAAGATCAAGCTCAAGTGCAGTGAAAAGCTCTGAACCCCAGGGCGCAGTCCTTGCACCGCTGCCATTTCTCATTCTTATCTCGTATATAGACAAAAATACTAGTCACAGCTTCGTGTCATTCGTTGCAGAAGTTACAAAAATCTGCATGAAAATTTCCTTTGTTGGAGACGCTGAAAAATTCACGCAGATATTAATTAATAAAGTCTTCGATTGGGCAACTAAAAATAACACGATGTTTAACGGTGACAAGTTCCTGGTACTTAGGTATGGTAGAAACGAGGAACTTACGAAACACAGTTTGCAGAACACATATCAGACCAACCCATAGAAAGAAAGCAGCATGTAAGAGATCCGGGAATTATGATGTCTGACGACTTTACATTTAGTGAACATAACTGAGCAAATATAGCGGTGGCCAGGAAAGTGATAGGATGGATTATAGTGATAGTGATAAAAGTGATAGTCTCCGTGGTGTAGTGGTAAGACACTCGCCTGGCGTTCCGCGAACGCTATGTCATGGGTTCATATCCTGGCCGGGGAGGATTTACTGGGCGCAAATCCTTAACTGTAGCCTCTGTTTAACGCAACAGTAAAATGTGTACTTGGATGAAAAAACGATTCTTTGCGGCAGGGGATCGTATTCCAGGGACCTGCCCGAAACGCTACGTGTACTAGTGGCTGTACAAGAATGTAACAACTTGTATATATCTCAAAAAAAAAAAAAAAAAAAAAAAAATTATGAGAAGGTTCAGATCCAGAGAGCTTGCGGGCCGCTCCAAGCAACAGCCTGTTGGACCAAGTAATCACAAGTCAAGCCAGGCCTCAGGCCAGGCTTGGAGAGTAGAACTTCTCCCAGAATCCTCTCCAGGTTTTTCTGTATCTGGCTGAATACTGGCAATCAGATGGCTAAACACTTGACAAGCCCTCAAGGTTAACACTGTCGGTCATCGGACAGGCACGCGGTCAACTTAGGGGTCATGCACGCAACGTGCGGGCGAACGTGCGGGTAAGTGTGCGGTGACACCTAAATGTGTATACTCGTTTCAGCTTTCTCACCTTAATTCTCGTGCTATGTCGCTCGTTTTGGTATCATTGTGTTCGCAATTAAATTCCCGACAGATGTGTATAAATATAATGTCCCAAAGCCTGGCGTGACTCCCAACAGCAAAGCCTAAAGTCAGCAAAAGTTACCTGTGAGCTCACAAAAGCAGTAACATGTGCATAAGCGTTCCATTTTTCTCACCTTAATTCTCATGCTTCGTCGCTCGTTTTGGTATCATTGTGTTCGCAATTAAATTCCCTACAGATGTGTATGAATATAATGTACAAAAGTTTGGAGTGCCTCCCCGCAGAAAAGCCTAAAGTTACCCGTGAACGAGCACCCATTTGTACACTGCAACTTAATGTGTATACTCGTTCAGTTTGATAACATCAATTTTCGTGTTACGCCTTTCATTTTGGTATCAAATTGTTCGCAATAAAAAGGCGCGTATTTTAAAACTAGTCCCAACATAATAGTACAATAAATAGAATTTTAACAAATATTTTAAAATTTTTACCGAAAACCTATTTATAATCATACAAGTCTTCGGACATCAAGTTTCATGTTACATCTTTTATTTTGGTATCAAATTGTGCGCATTCTAAAGGCGCTTATTTTGATACTATCCCTAGGTCGATTGGATAAAAATGAATTTTATACAAATATTTTTGTAGTGGACGCAAGTCCAGTCCAAAGTTAGGATTCAAGATAATAATAATGGACGCGAGTCAGGTCCAAAGTGACCGATAGTGTTAAGAAAACTACGTAACTGAGGATGGGTAGCAAGTGGAGGCTAATAAGACTTAAGAGGCTGGCATGAATTCTTAACGAATGAGGTGGAGCACTGTTTTCCCATCTGGAGGAAACTGAACAACACGGGGAAGGTCTCCATGTTCATCTCACTCAAAACCTCATAAATAAATATGTGATATTTATTAAGATATTAGCAGATCTTTCTTTGCTAATCTAGTTTTCAGGGAAAATATCTTGTTGTATGATAGCTATTCTGACATGAAACTACATCAAAGACAATAATTTTTTTTTCTCTACTAAGGATTCTTATTTAGCAGGTCTATTAATTAAGTAAGATACCTTGATGCTTTAGGTACAAGGTTCATGATACCCTAATGCTTATAAACCTCATGGCAGGTCTATAAGTTGATACAAGAGACACATTTACAATGTTAACTAGCATATATACATTTTCTTCTGTCCTAAATGACATGGTTAGAGATCTGTTAAACATATAGTTCAGAGATTTATTGAACAATCAACCACAGAAGGTGACTGCAGTGCTTATAAAATGCTAATCTAACCTACATACAGAAATATACAGATTTACGTCTGCCCTACATAAACAGTGTTCGATGTGTCTTTTTACATAATGTCATTAATGTGCATTTACAAAGGTGAAATGCAATTCTGAACAGCTTCCACATATTCTGTAAACACATACATACACACATGTATATACATATATACACATTCATATACATACATATTATAGCAGTGCAAGGATTAATCTAACATAAACCTTTTAATGCATAATGCACATTCTGAGCTGTGAAAATACTGTAGTACTACCTCCATAAATGTAACAGTAGTTTGCTAAAAGTATTCAGTAATGTAAATGTTCATATCAAATGGTTTCATTTATCAAAGGCAGTACAGATTTGCAGGTTGAAATAAACTATAGCACACAGTGTGTACTTAATTTGCCCCTTGAGTTTTTTCATATCTGATAACCTCCAAAGTTTGAAGCTAAGTTGCCTTGTTGACAATTTGCTCTACACCAAAATCAATGACATATCCTTGCCTAACCATGTTCTAATCAAAATTGAGTTAATCTTGGTGAACTACAGTATACTCATCGCATCCAGAAAGTTAAAAGCAAAAAACTGTATATATCACGACAAAATGGTAGGGTTAAGGTTACGATGCCATAATATTCTGTTGGCTCCTTTTTACCTGCAATTTTTATACTACGTAATCAAAATAAACATGAAAACTGACTTGATAGAAGACTGCAAATTTACAATCAGTTGTTAACAAAGCTTTTTGATAAAGAAAATGTTCAAATGTGAGAAATTCTAATCATTTCTGTAGTTATAATTCATACCTTTGAATGAGATTAAGATACAAGACATAGATATTTTTATAGGATGAAGTGACCAAGATAAGAGATCTAGGAATAATAATAATAATGATGTAATCAACATAGCATCAGATTAAAAAATGATTGGGTGAAAAATGAGCT
>WNGS01009202.1:17604768-17646029 GCA_020271785.1 Procambarus virginalis
GTCCCTCAGGTCCCCAGTCCCCTCTGTGGCCGTCCCTCAGGTCCCCAGTCCCCTCTGTGTCCGTCCCTCAGTCCCTTTGGGGTGTTACCTGTGGTCAGGCCCCAAGAGGACCTGGCAGTCGGCCTGGCGAAGGGCGTTCGTAAATTTAGAAAAGTCTCGGACCCCCGTACTAGTTTTTGGCCGGTGTTGCAACGTGGCGGCCGGGCGCAGGCTCCTGTGTTGGGTACGGGGTTAGGGTCCTGTTATAGGGCTCCTGTGTTGGGTACTGGGTTTGGGGTCCTCTTATAGGGCTCCTGTGTTGGGTACGGGGTTTGGGGTCCTCTGTAGAGGTCCTAATGTTGTCTTCATCCAAGGTGCGTAGTTTGCTCTATACTATGTCCCCTAGATATCCACCCTCTGCTGGGACTCCTCTGTTGAGGTCCCCATTGCTAGGTCCCCCATTGCTGAGTGCCGCCCCCCCCCCTCTGCTGGGTCGCCTCCTATCGATTTGCCAATCGCCACATCTTTATCCCCTGCCATTTGTCTTTTAAATTCACTCCGATTTTCAGATCTGTCAGCGTCACTTCTGGCTTCCAAAGCAGCTTTGAATTGTGTTGCTTATCAAAACCTGTTGATATGTTGTTTCACCTGTTAATGTGTTCTTTAATGTGTTCTCTTGTTCAGCAGCTGTGAGTTACAGTGCCCACTGATCTCTCTCTTTATGTATATGGCTGCCTCTTTCTTGACCCTCAGCTCACCGATGTTTCTTTCAAATTATATTAATTTTTGTTCCGGTAGTTTATTTTTTTTTTTCGTATCGCTTTGTTTTCTTCTAGTTGATTTTTACATATCCCTGAAAACCTGCCCATCCATCGTGATCATTCTCGTCGTCTACCAGGTAACCTTCCGTCATCAGACACACATACACACACACACACACACACACACACACACACAGCCACACACACACACACACACACACACACACACACACACACACACACACACACACACACACACAGCCACACACACACACACACACACACACACACACACACACACAGCCACACACACAGCCACACACACAGCCACACACACACACACACACACACACAGCCACACACACAGCCACACACACAGACACACACACAGCCACACACACACACACACACACACAAACACACACACACACACACACACACACACACACACACACACACACACACACACACACACACACACACACACACACACACACACCACACACACACACACACACACACACACCACACAGCCACACACACACACACACACACACACAGCCACACACACAGCACACACGCACACACACACACACACACAGCCTACACATCTAGGTTATAGCCTAGATAGCTCAGTTGGGAGAGCGTTAGACTGCAGATCTAATAGTCCCCGCTTCGATCCCGGGTCTGGGCAGTTAGGTTTGACCATGTCATGGCGTACGCGTCTAGAGCGTGTGCCTGGGAACACCCTGCACATAGGTTCGAATCCTCATCATGATTCCAACGGATTTTCTAGGGGACACAGGTGGAAATTGAGTGCCCAAATGAGCCATACAGACGTAAGAAAGATTTTTTTCAGTGTCAGAGTGGTTGACAAATGGAATGCTTTAGGCAGTGATGTGGTGGAGGCTGACTCCATACACAGCTTCAAGTGTAGATATGATAGAGTCCAATAGGCTCAGGAACCTGTAGATTAGTTGATTGACCGCTGAGAGGCGTTAGGCTTAGGTACACTCATGATATTAAGTCTTGTTCTAGGAAGGGGACGAACCTGGCAGTGTTTGCGTTGGTGACCAGATCAGGTGTCACAGTGGTGGTGGTGGTGGTGGTGGTTGGGCACGGCGACCACACCTGGGCTGGGATAGGTGGCGCTGGGGATAGAAATAGTTCCACCAGCGCTGCATGCTTCCCCACTAACGCTAAGCTCCTGTCCACAGTGTCCCTGTTGGTACTCACTATTCTGTACACCTTTGTACTCTCGTGATCTGTACTCTGGTGCTTTATAATATGCTTTGCACTCCTATACTCTGTACTTCTGTACTATGCTCCGTAGTGCTTAGTATTCTTATAATCTGTACTATTACACATTGTACTTTTATGCTATGTACTCTGGCGCTGTGTGATCTTGCTACGTAATACACCATCTAGAGGCACTGGATAAGGACTCCCAACAGGAGTATCGTGAACAGCGGTGTTGCCTAACCTGTGTGACTGATCTGTTATAACACGAGGCAAGCATGGATATGCTTGCCAGTGCCAGCATGGCACTGGATGTGACGGATGACGTTTCATAGTGCAGCACATATGGGAAACAAAAGTGAAAATCAAACTATACAATAAACATTAAAATACAAACAAAACAAAGGGAGTCCTTAGAGTGATAGTGACTAACCCCTTGAAGAGCGCCAAAGAGTGTATAGAGTAAATAGGTACGTGACTGTATCTATTTACTATATATAGGCTGTATGCAAGGCAAATAAAATTCTGGGTTTCATTTTGAGCTCTCTCGAGATGCTTTTTTTTTTTTTTTTTTTTTTTTTTTTTTTTTTTTTATTGTTTTCTACCACAGACGTGGCCACACATTAACATTGCTAACCAGCATATATACATTTTCTTCTGTCCTCCATGGACAGGGTTAGAGATGTGTTAAACATATAGTTCAAGGGTTTATTGAACAATCAACCATGAAGGTGAGTCGGTGCTTTAAAAATGCTAAGCTAACCTATATACGTAAATACATAGATACACAGATTTATGTATGCCTTACATAAAGTGTTCGATGTGTCATCTACACAGTGTCATTAATGTACATTTACAAAGGTGAAAGTAATTCTGATCAGCTTCCATATATACTTATACCCATACATACACATACACACACATATATACACACATGCATTCACAGACATTTATCTCATTTACTCTGACAGGGTGAGATAGCTGATAAAGAAACTAGTGTGCAATTAAGCACTTAATCACTGAAGGCGATTAAGGTGCTTTTACAAGCTCAGGTTATATAGTTATATCACATACATGTATAATTAATCTATTACATGGTCAATCTTGGGTACAAGTCCAATATATCATCAAGTAAATGTTAGGATAGACTGGATAAAATAAGCATGTTAAAACATACAATCCAAAACTTTCTAAGTAATAAATAACTTACAAGGAATAACCAATTGCCAAAGCATATAAAGTCTGTATGAAACATGTTCCTTTGTGGAAAGCCAGAAAGAGAATGCAGACAGCACTACAGAGAAAAAATAACGGAAGTGTTTAAGCAGACACGACTATCCCTACAAAGAAAGAATAATTAAATAGGGAGATTGCAAAAATAGAAGAGACTGAAGCAGTCATATCAGATTAAAGAAGTGCAATAAGAAAAGTCATAAAAGAGAAGGAAAATTCCAAGATAGTTTTTCACATTCGAAATTGAAATATAAAACCTCCGTCAGTATTGGGCCTATACTTACAAGACATACTTCATACACATGGGACGACAGAGAAATCGGTTAAGTCCTGAAAAAATATGAGGACTTGTTTAGCACCTAAATAAATAGCATGAAAGTGGAAGAACCAGACAGTTTCATGTGCATGATATCCAAACCCAGAAAATATATATCCATTTTCAACACGAACCTTACTGTGAGTTGTTTTAGGGGCTTAGCGTCCTCGGCCGCCCGGTCTTCGACTAGGTTTCGAATACTCTGAACTCTGCACATTTTGAAAGAAATTTACAACATGCCCAGGTTGAGACTTATGAAATTCTGTACTGTATTTATAAAGAATGAAAAGTGCCAGTAGCAGAAGCCCTCAGTGTAGTGTAGAGAAATAGCTTGGATACTGGGGAGATACCAGAAGCACTTAAATCAACAGTTATAGTTCCCTACACAAGAGAGGGAGGGAGGAAAGCATTGGTTAGGAATTATATACCAGTCACATGTCCCACATTAAAGTTTTTAGGAATCAAATCTATAATTTTATAGAGACCAGAGCAGGAAGATAATGCCTTATGCACCTGCTTGACCACTATGACAAAATCACTAATGCATTAGAAGAAAAACGGAATGCAGATGTATGGACTTTCTCAAGGGCATTTGATAAATGTGACTTTCTCAAGGGCATTTGTATAAATGTGACCATGGAGTAATACCCCCATAAAATGAGAACAGGTAAAGTAGGACGATGGCTATTGAATTTTGTCAAACAGAATGCAAAGAGTAACATCTCGTTCAAATAAAATAGTCTAAGCACAGTGGAAAGCTATGTACCTCAGGGCACAGTGCTTGCACCGCTGCTTTTCCTTATTCTCATATCAAATATAAACAAAAATACAAGTCACAGGTTTGTGTCACCTTCTGTAGAGGAGAAAAAAAAACACCATGAAAAGTCTTCAATTGGGCAGCAGTAAATAACATGATGTTTAACATTGATAAATTCCAGGGGTCCAGATTCACGAATCCATTACGGAAGTACTTATGAACATATACATGTTTCCAAAATCTTTGCCAGCATTGGTTACATTTATCAAACAGTTTACAAGCATGAGAACTTCCCAATCAACTGTGGTTATTGTTATAAACAGCCTTCTGGTGCTTTGGAGCTCATTAAATGTTTAATAATTGTAAACAAAGTTGCCAAAGTTTGAGAAGATGTACAGGTTTGTAAGTGCTTGTGTAACTGCTTTGTGAATTTGGTCCCAAAGGAACTTAGGTATGGTAAAAATAAAGATCTTGAACAAAATTACATGGTACAGAACAATCATATATGCCCATACATTGTAGTAGGAAAGTAATGTATAAAAGATCGGGGAATAATGAAAATAGAACATCGGCTAGAAAAATAATTTGAATTACATAAATCTTCAAATCCAGGGATCCCATCACAATGCTTATACTATTCAAATCACTTGTGCTGTCCCACCATGCTTGGTACTCGCTCTCCCCCTCAGCAGTTAGAGATTGTTGAAATAGAGGGAAACAGTTTAAAGAAGATATACTGCACTCAAGACACAGTAAAGCCCCTAAATTATTGGGATCATCTCAATGCTCTTGGAATGTATGTACTCTCTAGAAAGGAGACGAGAGAGGTATCAAATACAGTGTAATGTAGAAATGGAAAATGCTGGAGGGTCAGTTCCAAACTTTCACAGTAAAATAGCAGCATGCTGGAGCATATGATATAGAAGGAAGTGAAGAGTAGAGGTGCTATGGACACAGAGAACACTGTATGAACATCAGAGGTTCACGGTTGATCAATATCAACTAAGCAGAGAGCTCCACTAAGTTTCTTGCAAGCAAGGTTCTACTGGATTTAAGTAAAACTTTGACCCTTTAAATTTCCGGTTAAAAGAAAATCAGGTGTACATTTATCAAGGCTATTCCTATTTTGATTATAAATTACATCCTGAACATTTATTTAGTTTGCCAGTTCTGATTGTAACCAATTAGATTTTTAGCTGTTGCATTTAATACCTTGATAGATATTGCACCAGATGGTGTCAAACCTTTAGATACTTATTATCTGAAATTGAATAGCCAGTATGGAAATTCATTATTCCTTAGTACAGTTAAGGTATGGCAATGGCACCTTAATGAAAGTATGGTAAATCATATTATTACATTTTACCTAATTGGCAGAAAAAAAAAATATAGTTTTGTTCTTACCAAAGGGTATGCAGTAGTATTTAATAGGAGAGAAAAGTGTTTACGAGGCCAACAGTTTTAATTTTAGGTTAGGAATAAACTGATAATAGGTATAAAATAAAATTTATAGGTTTATCAATTATGCAATTGGATATCACTGGTATGGGTTGAATTAGTAAGTTCATTCTCAAATTGTGCACAAGAGCATTAATTTTGAAATTTATGATGATCAGAGGCCTTCTGTAGGATGGCTGGTGCTGGCCTTCTCTAGGAAAATGTTGATGGAATTTAAAAAACTAGATTTTTTTATATTTATTTTTTATATTTTTAATGAACATAAGGCTTGATAGACAGGGTTATCCTTGTTTTTATTACTGTATTAGATAAAACATTTCAAATTGGACACTTAGCAAATTGTGAGAATGGTGTGACTACATTACAAACACCCTTACTACTACAAGCATGCATTTCCACTGTCATAATCTTGGCTACCAAAATAACTATACTCGTAAAACCATTGCAAACATGATTACTACCAGTCGCCCTAATGCTGTTGAATCTGGTTGTATGTCTATTGTCATGGTGGTTGTAAAAATTTTCCAGATTTCCATTCAGTATTTTGACATTAAATAAACTTTTTTTTATGGCTCCTTGTGTTGGATAAATCCAACCCAATCCATACCTGGCCTTTGAGGGTAATTATGAGCCTAACAGGGACCAGGACCACTGCAAGGGGCAGTGTCCTTGCTTCTTGCTCCTAAATTACCCTCACCAAACGGGGGGGGGGGGGGGGGGAAGCCACCAGAAAGGTCGACGAGCACCCTGTTCCCCCCCCCCCCCCCGAATGAATTTGCGTGGTAAACAAAGCATAGAAAACAAACAAAATGCCAAACTGAAAGAAACACCTGTTTGCCTCATTTCTTGTGTGGACTGATTTACTGTTCACTACAAAATGCTTGTGCCTAGTGTGACCATTACTAGATGTTTTCTGGTGTTAAATTGCCCAGGTTATTTTCCCTAGTGAGTTCAGGTGGCTGTCCCTCAGGGTAAGGTCTGTTAGAAAGGTGCTTTGCCCTTAGCATGACAAGGGTCTTGACTCCTTTGCGAGGTTTTGAGGTTCTATACTCCAAAGAGTTAAGCATTGTTGATGAGGGTTGTACAGAGGGGTTTGTGTGCTCTTTGTACAACATGCTGCTCAAGGACAGCCACCTTTGCCTCTAGGTTGTTTTTGGAGTTTGTGGTATTTAGTGAGTGGGCCTTGTGCATGGTGTTCCTGCTTGGTCTACTCTTCGGAATCTGGCAAGAACTTTGTAGTTTCCAGAGGGTTTATTATAGACTGGCACTCCAATTCTGCCCATACAGGGTGCAGGTTTATAGGATGTGCTTTGGTCTGAAAGTATTTTGATGGTCATTCTTACTGCCTTTGCCATGTCACCTGATGGGATGGGGGGGGGGCTACGTTCATCATGAGGCCTATAATTGTAGTTGAGCCGTCCTTCCCACTGAGGATCTGCTGCATTCTGTCTCTTCAAAGGGTATTGTGGCCACAGATCCTTCCCTGTGGTGATATTCCTTTCTGTTGACTGTGCCGGGTGCAGAACGCAACTCTGCCCTGGTGCCTTCATTTCTTGGGGCGAGATGCCAAGGAGGGTGCCTGGGTGCCCTCTTACCCTGATTGGTCAATGGCACTCTGCAGAGGGTATGTTATGCTCTCCAACAATTTTTTAACCAATTCTTACAAAGCTTGCCCCACCATAAAGAGTCATTTTATTACAGTTCAGTACAAAGCTGTTTTTTTTTATTAATCTTGTGACAATCTCATCATGTTAATTTAAACTTAAAATACCAATGTAATCATCATTTGGTTTTGTAGCCAAATGGTACCCTGTTTGGCCCCTATCATCAATTCCAACAGTTTCTGGCTCAACAAACCACAATGCACAACAGAAAACAGGAGACTTTTTCATCCGTAGGCCCATGGGTGATTTTTTTCTTTAAAAACCATAAATGCTAAAACACTGCTGAATTTCCAAATCCAGCTTGATGAAGTCATCAGGACAAAGATAATGTATTAATCGTAATACCTCCTCAACCCTGGAGGTGTACATTGCCTAATAAACGTTGTGCTTGGTGGTGCAGCATACCTTAAGGTCTGAGTATACAGTAACAGCACTCTTATATGGATACAATCAAATTAGTAAAGTCTTAATATATGTACAGTACATAGACATGGATACATTTTTCAAAGTTCTTAATACAATATGTAAATAAGTCATACACAGGATCATATGAATGGGTATTAAATACATCAACTTCTATATTTTAATTACCTAATGATCCAAGTATAAAGGCAGTTACTTAATAAAGGTCCTAATACATTTTCTCTAAACCCATACGTAGACACGGATACATTTTACCCTGACACAGGTACCTAGGTTTTCAGGTCATTTTGGTGTATCAAAAATGCCCAGCTGACACCCCTCAATGGGTCAGTGTCGATGGAAGGTGCTCTAATGTTATGGAAAACTAGATTTAACCAGTATATCCCTTACGGATTTCCCTTTGACCCATGTCAACATAGGAGGTAAAGGTGGGAAGTTTTGCCATGCCAGATGTTCTTTCCACTTCTTAAGTCAATCCCATTAGTTGGTCAGTTCTCAGCGGTGGTGGAGGCCAAACTCGTCATTAGTTTCAAAGCTTTATATAATAAAAGTGTGCTGGGAAGACTGGGCACCATGATCGTATCTCTCATCCTGTAGCTACACTTGCCTAATGACACGATTATGATCACGAGAGAGATTGCAGTAAGAATGAAGATATATCACTATTGTTGGTACTTGATGACTTCAACATGAAATCGACAGACTGAGAAGCCTATTATAATCTAGATGAGAATGAGGAAACCCCAGTTGAAAAACTGATTTCGAGAGAACAGTATGGGGAACTTAGCATGCTCTTCAATGAATTTTATTGGAAAGACTTAGTTGGGCATGGAAGTAAATGGTATGAAAGAAGAGGCCAAACCCTCAAACATAACAGCAATACAAAGAAGCAGTTACACAGCAGTGAGAAGAGAAGTGGAAAGGGATAGCAGACAAATGTTAAACAGAACCAGGCCTATTCTATAAATTCATTAAAAGCAAATTGCAGGTGAAGAATAAAATTTTGACCTTAAAAATGGGGAACAGATTCATGGTGAATGAAAAGGAAAAGTGTGAAAACACTAAACAAACAGTTACTGTGTGTGTGCGTGCGTGTGCGTGCGCAAAATGAGGTTTTCAGAGAATAACATGGAGTACACAAAAGTGTCTCGAGGAAAAGTTGAAAATATGCTCAAGGAGCCAAGTAAGGACAAAGTAGTTGGACCAGACCGAGTTTCACCTTGGGTTTTGAGGGAATGCACATCCGAGTTCAGCACTCTACTACAATTGATTTTTCAGTCATCAGTGTGTACTGGGGTCTTGGCAGATATATGGAAAGGGACAGTATAATTCTAGTCTACAACAATGGTAGTAGGGAAGACCCTTTAAAATATTGGAAAAAATAATTAAAACCAAATGGGTAGATCACCTGGCGAGAATTGGTATAATAATGGACTATGGTTTTCAATCGGGATGATCCTGTGTAACAAATTACTGTACTTAATTTCTATGATAGCCACAGTTTCTACAGGAACCAATGGTTGGGTTGACTGCATTTATGTGGGGTTTTGATAGTTCCAAGGTTCTGGAAACTGGAATATGCTGGAGGAGTGGCAGGGAGACTTCTGACTTAGATGAAAAATTCTGACAAAAATGAGGGCAGCAATCAGAAGCACTGTACCAGACTGGGGAAGTGTTATCCAATGGAGTATCACAGGGTTCAGTTTTAGCACCAATAATGTTCATTGTCTATATAACAGTCTTCAAGAAGGAATACAGAATTATATGAACATGTTTGCTGATGGTGCCAAGCTAATAGGAAAGATAAGAAATTTATGACGATGAAGGGCATGATTCATGCCCTTCGAGAAAGCCTGGAGAAAATAAGTGTATGGAACAACACTTAGCAGATGGAATTTAATGTGAATAAATACTGTACTGCATTATGGAATGCAATCAGCCAAAGTGATGCAGTGAGTTATCCAAAACTCGCATAATATGTTTAAGTTTGCAATAATACCAACCACATACTGCGGGGTAATGATACCGAATGTAAGACAACCTAAATGGCACTTATTTGCTAAAAGAATCATCTGCGTTCATACTTCTTGTCAGTTCTGTACACTAATAAGTTTGCCCCCCTCGAACCCTTTCACGTTTTTGTCCCCATACCAATTTTGGGCACTATTAGCATCATAAGTCAAGCTCAAATTGTTCATCAATATTATACTTCCAACACAAGCTGCAAAATTACTATACACGGTAAAATGTTCAATGTTGAATATTTAATAAGCTGAAGAGTTGTACTTTGTAATGGTATTTTTAAAAATGTAATAAAAGCAAGATAAAATAACAAAGGCGAGTTAAAATTAGCAATCATAATTTTGAAAATGATGACTACAGCGGTCATCAGAATGTTCTAGATTTTTGAGCAAATTTTGACTGTAGGCATCACAAAAAACGTTAAAGGGTCAAACATTTTACTGTGACCTATATGACCTTATTGCAATACCTATATTAAAATAAAAATCAGTCATTTTACACCATTAACTCTTACATGGGCATGTCCTCTGCACCCAGAATACAGGTACTGTACTCTATAAAACTTCCTTCTACTTATTTAATGCCAAATTACACACCAACACTAATTTTGTTGAGCAGAGTAAATGGTGTACATATTACACTTTCATCTCATTTGAATCCTAGGCCTAGAAACTCATTTATTTTATGACCTTATAATTTGTATTATTTATGAATAAACAAAAATTTAATGCTAAGTAACAATTGAGCAAAGAACAGGATGGACCAGGAGTCAACTGTGTGCTAAACTAGTCTTCATGTGGTTGGTTGGCTTCATTTCACATGTATCTACGTGAACAAACATTACAAACGCTAGTCAGTCTGGGAAGGATCACTGATGGAGTGAAGTTCTTGAGAAAGGCACAGCCAGCATGAGATTGTTGATTGCTGGCATGAGATTGTTCATGAGATTGTTGATTGCTGGCATGAGATTGTTGATTGCTGAGTACCTTGTGTTATGTTTGCCAACTTCTGGTAGTCTAGGAAGTTGTGCCAGATTGAGAAGCTAAAACATTTGCCTTGTATATAACAGTAAGTCTGCTGGCATCTCTGCGGTGTTGAAGGCTCTGATGTGCTGACCAGTCCAACCTGAGTGGGTCACAGCTTAAGATGAGTCTGCTTGCACAGTACTTCATCTTGTTCAGAATTCTAATTCTGATTCTAAATTAAAGGGGGTTAGCGATCCAGGAGAGCCATGCATACTCAAGATTGGAGTGAACTTGAGCCTAATATAAGGTTTTGCCACCCCTGCTGTCAAGAAGATACAAGATTTGTCATAAGGCTGTAAGTTTCTTGGCTGCCTTGCTTGCTAGTTAAAGAACACGGCTTTGTGGTGATTGAAGAGTCAAACTTTGCTTGCAAAGTGCAAACTTCATCACTGAATGCTAGGTTTTTGTCACTCATTTGTATTCCTGTCCCATTTGCAATGTTATGTTGTCTTATCATTATTGCCTCTGTTTTATCTGCCACAAATGTGATACCATCACCTTCCCTATGTAGATATTGCTGCAAGATTATGATTAATAAGCCTTGTAGCAACTAGTATTTCTTCTTTTCCATATGTAATGGCTAGGGTAGTCATCAGCATAGGTCTGAGCTTCAGGGATGAGATGTAGTAAGTAGATCATAAAGTAGACATAACAAAGGGTCTAATACACTACCCTGCAGTATGCTAGCACTATCTTAGTGGTTTTCAGTTTCTGCTTCATTGAGATCTACTCTTACAGTTCATTCTTGAAGGTAATCCTTCATTATCAATAAAATGGAACCTGAAATACCAAGTAATTGAAGCTTTACTAGTAGTCCACAGTGCCATACCTGATCAAAGGGAAAGCCAAATGCAATAACAGCATATTTTGGAGTCCCTGATGCCATTGAGTGGAGAGGTTTAGGAAGATGTCAGCAGCAATATGACCTTTCCTCAAACTAAATTGTATACCACATAATAACTGATGATGGTAAAAAAGTCCTGTCATTTGTCAAAAAGACTGATGCCTCAAGAACTTTTCCAGTACAGTAATTGAAAACACTGATGCTGGTCTGTAGTTACTGACCACTGAACAACTTCTTCCTGTTGTAGACAGGAACTACATCTGCTTTTTTCCATAGGAAGGGCCAAATTCCTTGAGATAAGCAGAGTTTGTAGACTCGTGTGAGAGGCGAAGCTAGCAGTCCACAAACCAGTGTAACCTTCTCCAGCTTCACTGTTTTACCCATGTCCAATGATTTAAATAGATGGAGGACTTCATCCTGCCGAGTGACAACTTTGGACAGTACAGTACAATACGTGGATCAAGCAAAAAAATTCATAAATTTTGTCCTGGAAGGTGAGTTTATTGGGCAGCATCACTCATCTTGTGAGTGAACATAGTCATACCAACATGAACAACTCCCCCCAATAGGAAGAAGGGCTCTCTTGAACCCGGATGCAGCTGGGACATCCTTAACTGTTTCAAGTGAAAGGTATCAGACAAATTAACATTAAAACAGCATCTATATTTGACAAATAGTTTTCTTAGCTTGATTTGGTGTTTACTATTCTACACATATTTCTAATGTCTCTTAGATGTGCACGATCTCTCAGGTAGTGATCAAGGTGGTGTTCTTCAGTCTCACCATAGATTCTGCAGCCCCAATGCTCAGCTATTGTTTCCATTTTGAATATCCTGTTGTTTTTATTTTGAAAACAGTATTTCTGACTCTCCCTCAGCCACCTCCCCTTCTTCCAAAATTATTTGGGTTGCCAGCTGCAACCACATTATACTAGAGTATGGATTCACTAATTTTGTCTATCCACCTTTACTCGGTTACCATGTCATTGTGCTGTTGCTTGATGATACCTCTCTAGCTTGTAGAGGTAGCATAATCACTTGGGCTGGACGGTAAAGTGATGGTCTCACTTCCTGCGGTTTGGCATTCGATACCTGACCCATCCAAGTGATTGGGCATTCCAATTCCTTTCACCCCGTCCCATCCCAAATCCTTATCCTGACCTATTCCAAGTGCTATATAGTCATAATGGCTTGGCACTCCCCGGATATTTGCCTTCCCTCTAACTTGTAGAAGTGTTTAGGATATGAAATATTCAATATGGTCTCTTTCAGTGCCCTCAGCAAGCAGCATATCTCATTTGTTTCCACAAATTTCAACATGGGAGGGGAATACCTTGGTCATACCTTGGTGGGGTTCTGAGAGTTCTTCTACTCCCAAAACCCAGCTTGGGGCCAGGCTTAACTTGTGTGAGTTTGGTCCAACAGGCTGTTGCTTGGTGCAGCCCACAGGCCCACATCTACTACAACCCGGTTGGTCCAGCACTTAAAGAAAACTGTCCAGTTTTCTCTTAAATTCATCAATGTTTGTTCCAGCAATATTTCTTATGCTCGCTGGGAGGATGTTGAACAACCATGGACCCCTGATGTTCATGTAGTGTTCTCTGATTGTGCCTATGGCACTTGTGGAATCCACAGAAACTTGATTACCCTTCCCTGATTGGTTAGTACAGTACTTTTGATTTTGATTAGTACTCTTTCAATTTCAACGACTATTGCTTGGTTTTCTACTTTTTTTTCCTGGGGCTTTGTAGTGCTGCTGTTAAATCTGCAGATCAAGCTATGGAGGTTGTTGTTCTGGATCAGGCACTTGCATCGAACCACAGACCACCAGAGCAATAGCTCTAGCCACTGAGCTTACTAAACACCCACAATAAAGAAGGATCTCAAAGGTATACAGCTTGCGGAGAATTCTATAGTACACTTGTCCAATACTTAAGGGGCCCATATTATAGACTAGACAGGTGTAGAGATTAAGCCTAGCTACACAGTCCAGATACTCAACAATATATAAATGATAGATTTAAGATGAAATAAATTTTAATAATAAAAGTGAGCATCTCAATCTTAGTTGAGTTAGAAGATGTACATAAACATCTGTTGTAACCTAGATTTCCTGAAGGGACTAAAAGCGTTAAGATTCAGGAATGGTGACTGTTACTTCCCACCAACCTGAGGAGAATTTTACAGTTGGAAAATGCTTTTGTAAACTTGTATCTAGTGCAGCAGGTCACCGATTCATTAATTAACACTGATTAAATATAGTCAAGGAACAATAGTAATCTTTGTTATAGCCTAGTCCAAATACAATAATGAATTTGATTAAGATACAAGATCAAGTCAGTTTTATCTTTTGGTTAGGGTTAAGCCCCGTGGTGTGATCAAACTCCTGTAGGGAAATATAGTTGGCGATATAAAAATCCTATCGAAATGTTACTAAGTTAATTAGGAAAAAAAACAACCACCGACCAACATGATAATTCATATTAGGGTCCAGATTCCCGAGTCTTCTACGTCCAGGCTCAATTAGCTCACCTCCAAGTTGGGCACAATATTTTGGTTTGTAAACTGGTGTCAGCCAGCTGCTTGGTGAAATTCTATTCTTCACATGATTAGGTGATGTCTTTCTGTTCACAGTTTATTAGTCTTTAGTTACTAAACACTCTTCATAACCACTAAAGTAGTAAAGAAGGGTGTATCTGGGTTATTAAGTTGTAAATGTCCAGCAGAAATTCTTGATGGTTCAAAGTGGCCATCAGCATATAAGTTTTCATACATGATTAAACCAAGAGTAAACTAACTGTACACAGAACCCAAGGCTTCAGTCACGGGGACAGTATTTTATACTATAAAATATGTTTGTGGAAACATTTTGGAGAATCTGCTACTCTAGTAGTAGGATACAGTACCTACAATTTACCAGGAATGTATTCACATACAAATTTTGTATTTATATTTTATGTGCATACAATTCTGTATATATTGTAAGAGGTATTCAAGGTGGTGTCATAAAACTAACAGTAGTGTATGTGTATGACAGCAAGTGGAAGTGTAAAGTGGAATCATAATTAATAATTAGATTATAAGTAGAACTCTGAAACTGCTGTAGAAATGGATCATCTGAAATAATCTCTGAAGTTTTAGAGGCTTGCAGTACAGTGCCTGATTACTTCAGAGATGTGATTACTGCAACTCGGGAGATGGCTAGAAATTAATCACTTGTACAGTATAATATCCCTCTTTCCCAGTAAATGACAACAGTCAAGAATGGGTAACAGGAGAAAACAGAAAAGGTGGGTTACCTGGCATTGCCCGGATCTGTCTCCCATCTGTCCATCTATCTATACATCCATCTATCCCTATATCTACATCTACTCATCTGTCTGTCTATACCACTATCCATCTGTTGATCTATCCATAAATTTATTTTTCCATCCACCTAACCATTACTATTCAACCATCTACTGTGTGTGTATTTGAAAGTCTGTCCCTCTGTCTTGGTGTTATCAGTGTGTGTGTGTGTGTGTGTGTGTGTGTGTGTGTCTCTTTTTCTCTCACTCACACACACTGAAAATATAATATGTGGGTGGTTGCCATTAAGAGGAGCTCGGTGGTGTGAAATTTGAAAAAAAAAATAATAGTTACCCCCTACTCTGATAAAGGGCTGTTGCTTGAGAAGGCTTTGAAACTGTGGAAGAATCGACTGTTTTATGCGAGTTCAGTATGTGCAAATTGTTGACAGCAGGAAATTTGTTAATTTTCCTGTGATCCATAAATAATGATGCATATTGTCATAAGAATTATTATTTTTTTAATGTTTTGAAAATATTTAAATATGTACAGTAGTTGTCAGGCAGTGCCAAAATTTGTTGTGGGGGGGGGTCTGAATGTGACCCTGGCAAGCTGTTCCCTTTTGAATTTTGGTGACCCCTGCCACCCTATGTTCACCCATTCCCCAGACCATTTCCTCTGCCAATTTGGGTGAGACTGGCCCCAACTGTGTGGCCTCCAACTTTGAACATTCTCTCTTATAGAGAATGTGGAAACTAGAACTGTTGAACTAGATTTTTTTTTTTTTAATTGTAACCCCCCCCCCCCTTTCCTTCAAGTACCTTTGGTAATTATCTTACTTCATAATATATCTCATGGAAGCACTTATATCTTAATGTTTAGTTACTTGGCATTGGAGTTACTTGGACAATATTGTATTCAAAATGCATACAATTTTTTTTATACATCCCAAATTACTCAGCTTGTAAACAAGGTCAAAACCAAGGTGATGTAGTAAAAGAGTTAAGCTCTGTAGCCAAAATTTGGTTATACAGTACAGTAATGTGCTGTAGCACTATATGATATATATATAACAAACACTACATAACTCCTGCACTATGTTATATGCTGGGCTGGACCTCAGTAGCTCCAGTGTGCATGGGTTTGGTATTACAGAGTCATCCACAAAACTAACAGAGCTCTGAACTTAATAATCACCAAAACCAGAACCTGATGTATTCAGAAGTGAGATGATCTACCTGAACAGTGAGAAAATAATGTACTTATAAGTACTGTACCAGTGTATTGGTCTACTTTTGCAATATGTATGGTATTGGTAAACTTTTAAACTTACGACTAGATCTTCATTTACGGCTGAATGAAAGGGTCAGTGACCAGTCATCTCTCTCCTCCAGAGGGCTGAGTTATCAAGAAAGTCTACAGGAATTTAATCTCATTTCACTAGAAGACAGAACCCTATCCAGGTACAAAGAGTAGTCTGCAGTCAGTTCTGTACCAAAAAGGTCTGGGTTCAATTCTTGTATAGCATGGAGACATTTGGGTGCACTTCCTTACACCTGATACCTCTGTTCAACTAGCAATAAACAGATAGCTGTTTATTCCCAGAGTTAGGCTACTGTTCCGAGTTGCATTCTGGCAAAGGTCGGTTTAGACTACGGGAACTTTGATCAACGTGACAAGCGTTCCTGTCCATAACTTTGAGAAACCATAACATTTCAAGGGAAATTAACAGAACAAACAAGAACACATTTAAAATTGGTTATATACAATCAAGGGGACACACATACTTAGTATCTAAATGAGCCACAGAAGCATTAGAAAGTATATGTTAAGTATATTAGTGAACACGTGGAGTGCACTATAAAGTAGTGTTGAAGAGAGACTCCATACTTAGCTTCAAATGAAGATATGACAGAGCCCAATAGGCTTGGAAACTTGTATACCAGTTACTTGAATGTTGAGAGGTAAGACCGAAGAGCTGAAGCTCAACCCCAGCAAGTACAGTTAAGTGTGTGCCGTACTCCAAGCAATCCTATCCCACCCCTTACCTATCCATGCTCCATCCTCTCCTTTTCTCACTCACTGCTGCAAAGAACCACTCGTCTTTTTACAAATTTACTCTCGTTCTTTTCCAGTATATTTCAAGCCGTTAATAATGGAGTGGATTGTGACATTTTATGTATTGACTTTAAAAAAGCCTTTGATACTGTGCCTCATGGTAGACATTAATCCAATCCTGCACTCCAGGAGTCGTCCTCCTTGACTAAGGAATTTCCCACTCCACCTCAAGGGAGAGTCACTCATGCCAGCATTTGACACTTTAACCTAAAAGTTTTCAAGCAGGTACACAAACCCCTGGTGCTCTCAAGTACTGTACAGTATTTATATGTGTAAGTTTTCTCGTCAAAGAGCAACTTGGAAATATACAGTATTAACACCACGATGCGTATTCCAGTTTTGAGAACTTTGCATTAGAAAGTTAGAGGTGCATGGTATTGGGAGGGTTATTGTAAGCTGGATTAGGGCATGTTACAATATAGTGATAAAAACACATGAGAAAATCTCTGGAGCACGATGGGGGGTCAAACCAGTGTTCTGGGTATCCTCAGACACTCACCTTAACCCATGAACCATGATTTAACCTGGGATCTGACCAAATCCACTAGGAGTCTTCAGACTCTTGTAGATTTTGGAAGATTCCAGGTTAAATAACCTTTAGTATATCATGGTCCATGCATTAAGATGCACATCTGGGGTTACCCAGGACCAGGACCCTAGTTCCATCTCTGTCCTGCTCCAAAGATTATGTCAAGTGTGTACTTGTGTTTGGTGTCTGACTCTTTCTTGGGCCTGGGGCCTTTCCTGCCATTCTTCTTGCATGTATCATCTGAGTCCACTTTTGTGCTTTTTTGAAAAGCTGGCCTCATATACCGAGGTGCCATCATGAATAAGTTTGTAAACCCACTAGGGGGGTCTTCCCAGAAATCAAGGGATGAATGTGGAATGCTATTTTCTGCTGGGCCTCCAATGGGATTTTGGGTAACTTGGGCTGTCATCTAGTGGTGGTCAGGCATATCATAAGGTATTTACCCCATAGCAACGGTTGTTTGCATTGTTAAGGAACCCTAACCCACGGACACCCCCCCCCCCTTTTTTTTTAATTCCTAAAAAGCTTTAATTTCTATCTACATTTTGAGATTTTTTGGCATCAATGGTTTCTATTATGGGTATTAGTAAGTGGATAGTGATGCCCCATACATAGTGTCCACCTTTTTTCTAAGGCCCAGGAAGGAAACAAAGGCTTTCAGGATTTTTTTTCCAGTATGGCAAACGAATGCCCGAGGGACTTTTGGATATTATACGGCACATTCTAATCTTCCACGGGCGAAGGCAACGGAAACATTTTACAGACTAAATCCGTTGCTTGTTTTGTTACACCTGTGCTTTCAGATGGGGTTTCCCCAGTTTTGTGGTTGATCTCCAGTCCCGTACTTCCCGTGTAGAATGAGCCATAATCTGGCCATGGCACTCTGTAGGCAACAGATGGGTCTCAAGGGTCTGGTATGTTTGGTTAAGGTTTAATAGAACCACAGTTCAAGCTAAGGAAGCCATTGAGGGCCCACCGGAAAAGGGCATTTCATTATGCTCAATGCTTGACTTCAACTGTTAGGTGCGTGTTACACCTTTTCTTCCTTTTCATATACAGTACTGTACTGTTCTAGCCTTATTCAACTTGAGAATTTTGCAGCTGCTTGTTATTATTCAACTCAAGCATTTTGTAATTGCTTAATCTTAAGATTCTTGGGGTTACTGCTTAATTTAAGGAAAAGGTCTTAAGAGGAATGAGGATGAATAGCAATGGATATACAGTATACAGAGTAAGATACATCACCATATTGCTATTAATACCTCAGATTTATTTTACATGGTAACCGTTTAAAAAAAATTTGTGTGTGTCTTTTAGCTATATATAATGTATGTACTGTACTGTAATACAGTGTGTGCACTTCCAGATTATTATTGTATGATGTAATTTATATACTGTAACTACAATTAAGGTTTGAGGATTTTTTGTTCTGATGTCAACACGGTGTCTAGATAAATTGGTAAAAAAAAAAAAAGAGTAGTAGAGAAGGTTAAGAATTATATATTTGTGTACCATTCTTTCTTTACAAGACTTGATAATGGTCCAAGATCACAACGTTGCCACTTCTTCATTTTCAAATGTGTGGGCTGGGTGTTTAATTTTCAGCCATGTTATTGTGACTTACTGTCAGCACTTTGAGCCTATACAACTGGGATCCAATTTGAGGTAGTGGAGAGAAAATATATAGGGGGGGGATGGGCAGTCTTGTCTTTCAATTTTTTTTTTCAATGATTCTGAGGATCAATGTTCCCCACGGCCTGGTCTCTGACCATGCCTGGTGTGCATACGACCGATGTTCCCCGCCACCCCCTCCTCATCTGTACAAAAGTAGTTTTATTTGTAATATATAATTTGGAATTTGGAAGGAAACTGGAGGAGTTTGATGGTAATGTGACCCCTCAGATTGTGGCTACCTACCTATTTTCTTCCTGTTGTTAGTTCCTGAAATCAGTGTCCACACAGCCTGGTGTCCTTTTGAGGTATTTATGAAGTTCTCTTTTGAACACGAGAGGTTGGCTAGTTATGCCCTTAATATATAGGGGGAGAGTGTTGTAATGTCTTGTTCCCATACTGCTCATTCACACCATGGCTTAACCCTTGCACTGCACCCGACATATTAAGGTGTGTGTGCTGGTATGCCATCCAGCATGTGATTATGTTAGTATATCATAAGATGTACACATACAACCAGGCTATGATGCCCACGTCAGGCTGCGAGCAGCCGCGTTGACCAGTTCATCAACCAGGAGGCCTTGTCGAGGACCGGGACGTTAAACCCCAAAATCATCACAAGGTAAGATTCAAAACTCCCATGCATACAATGGGGCGTACATTTGCTTCCTCAGACCTCCAGTAACCATCTCCGATCTTGAAAAAACATCCCAAGTCCCTCACCTTTCTTCCAAGGGCTTAATAACGTGGCCTAGGTTACCAAGGCCTATGAAATGTTCATAAGGTCATAGCTTTAGGAACATGTGGGGCAGCCATACTATGAGCCACTGAAATTTTAACAACAGCAAGTGAGTGATTACTATTATATATTTCAGGCAAAATGTGTGCTATGTTCAATTACTGTATAAGATTTAGGCTTGTATATACTCACAGTATATATTAGTATGAATAAATACATGGTGTGCACATATATATTTATATACAGTACTGTACATATATCTGTATATATGTGTATTTTCAAAGTTATACATAATGTATATATTATACACAGTATATATTACTGTGTATATGTTATACACAGCATATATTAGTATGAATAAATGCATGGTGTGCATATATATTTATATACAGTACTGTACATATATCTGTGTATATGTATATTTTCAAAGTTATACATAATGAACACCATCTTTGACACACAGATACAACTTGCTGGAGTGAAATAAACTAAATCAATGAAGTGGGAAACATTGAAAATAAATTTACAAAGTTATTCCTATATGGCAACTCGCCTCGTTAAAAAAAAGTCTCTAGGGCCACTACAGTTAAACTACAAGAGATAGAGATTTTTTACTTAGATTTTTGTGATTCCTGGTGCTAATTAACAATACCAAATGAAAAAAATACTGTTTTTAGAACAATTTATTTTGGGCGCACCACGGTAATGTCATTTTAATACTGTACATGCGCAGTGCAGGGGTTAATCTCACCTATGCCCTACTGTTCTTTCACTAGGCTCAGTCCATCTCGAGGTAATTTAGAATCTTTATTCATGACTTGTTGCAGTTGTAAAAGGTGTGATTGGGAAAAAAAAGTATTGAAAATATATACTGTACTTGTAGCTTAAAATTTAAAAGGCAGAAAAGTGATCAGGTATTTTTTTTTTTATACGTTTTGGTATTTTTGACGTATACTGATACACTGTATTCACCTAGTTGTGCTTGCAGGGGTTGAGCTCTGCTCTTTCAGCCTGCCTCTCAACTGTCAATCAACTGTAACTACTAAATTTTTTTTCCCCCACACCAAAAATTTTTTTTTGTTTTTCTGCAGCTTTGTTTCCTTGGTTTGAACCTATGACCTCTTGTTCTTGAAGTTGCAGGATTCAAGAATTTCTCTTGCCGATTCCTGTTGCTTTCATGTACATAGTGATCATATTGCCTCTTTTTCTTCTATCTGCTAGCTCTGGCAAATTTATCACCTCAAACCTCTCCTCGTACCTCTTGTTTTTTCAGTTCTGGAAGCCATTATGTAGCGTGTCTGCACCTTTTCCAGGTTGATGTGCTTTTTGAGATTTGGGTACCGTACAACTGCTGCATATTCTAATTTTGGTCTTTCAAAGGTCGTTAACAATTTATTTAATATTTTGACCTCCATGTATTTAAAACTAATTCTGAAGTTGGACGCTCCTCGCTCAATGTTCTTTATGTGGTCGTCAGTAGTGATGGAACAATACAGTATTAAGATTTCTAACAGTTCCAATGCCAATTCTACTAAAAATTATCAGTTCAGATGCTTTTCAAAACTATAGTTGGATACTTATTTTTTTCTGAAAAGTATTGTATTTCAGTTTGGAAAATTTAATGCTTGATATTATGATCATGGTAAATTTATTGATTTTAATAAATCGATTTAAGAATAGAAAACATTTGGTAAATCCAGCTTAAAAACATGCCATTATGCATGCAGATATACATGCTTTAATTGTGTACAGTACTATACAGGAAAATACAATTTGCAATCTTATTTCAAAAAGTTAATATTATAACTAGCTCAACTGTTAATTCCTTTTTACTCAAAAAATAATTCTTAATCTACAAAACACAAGAAAAAAAAAACACTGAAAACATTACATACCCATCACAGGTGTACGTGTTGTATGCAATTTACGTTACAATAATATTTTTAATCCTTTTTCAAATAAAATTACATCGCAGTAGTAAAATGAAGCTTTAGGGCATAATACTTTATTGTTAATTAATTACTGTATCATAATTTAAACAATTTTCATTATTTCCTGAAACGAAAAGAATATTTTTTTATTAAATGTTAAATAATCATTTTTAAAAATTGAAAGTCGTGACAAATTTATCTCAATTCAGATACTAATTCTGATTACTGAAAAATGCTGGATTTTTTCGATTCCGATTAATCGTCCCATCACAGGTCCTCGGGTGACAATCCAAAATACATCTGCAGTGTGTATATCTTTTATGCACAATGTAGCATATGCACTGTGGTTCACTTTCTCTAATTCATTTCAAGGTGGGAACACATTTCTGTTTTCTTAAAGTCAGCATTGGTTAGCCTATACAGTACTGAGGTACGTGAACCAACCAGCTTTGCAACTAGCGTAGGTACTACTGATAAGTACAGATAAGTAAGAGACGGGTACGGGAAATCCCATCTTCAGCTGAAATTTGTTTATCAAAGATTTCTACTATTCCACTCTTTTGAGAGGAATGAAAACAGTTGCCATTCTGAAATGGGGTAACCCTACACTCTTGTGTCAAACCTGAAAGAAGCGAGGCTGTGACCATATGGTCTAAGGTTAAATACAAGTAACGTAATAGCTCGGTACCACATTTTCTTCCCTGTGCGTTCACTAATAGGGGAGCCGGTCGGCCGAGTGGACAGCACACTGGACTTGTGATCCTGTGGTCCCGGGTTCGATCCCGGGCGCCAGCGAGAAACAATGGGCAGAGTTTCTTTCACCCTATGCCCCTGTTACCTAGCAGTAAAATGGGTACCTGGGTGTTAGTCAGCTGTCATGGGCTGCTTCCTGGGGGTGGAGGCCTGGTCGAGGACCGGGCCGCGGGGACACTAAAGCCCCGAAATCATCTCAAGATAACTAATGACAAATAATTAGTGGTAACCAATATTGCAAGAAATGCCCCCATGGGATTTGAAAACCTCTTTTTTTACATTGTGAATTCTGTAAAGTAAAATAAATAAAATGTAGCCATTTACACTACAGGCCTGGCATATCATTTATCCAGTAAATGTCATATTACCAATTACAGTTTATTGCTTTCTTGTGCAGGGGCCAATAATTAACAGCTTGTTTCTCAAATCTGTTAGTAGGATTATGTACAGGTATTTAAAAGAAAAAAAATGGACATAATCTACATATACTGTGCTAGAAACCAGAAAACATTGTTTCCATTTGTTCTATAAATAATTGTTCAGGGTAAATCACATTTCTAATATGGGGTTTTATAGAGAATTTGTTTGTTTTAGCTACAGTATGTTTTGTGGTTTTGTTTCATCTTGCAATTAGATCATATATGCTATATTATGTGCATCTCTGAACTGCCTGGTTAGGTTTTCATGCTGTTCTGTTTTGGCGTTAAAATTTAATTAGCATAGAGTACTTTATTCTGCTGTGGAAGAGTCCTGGTACAGATGTAATAGGCTTAGTCCCGTTTAATTTTGTTTTATGGTACAGTAAGTGCATTAGTGTTTTCCAAAGTGCATATCAAGTTGCAAATTTTGTTCAAATATCCTCATCTGATCCATGCAACCTACCTCCATGAAATTACCTTGCTCTTACTGTTCCTTATTTGATATTTGAAAACTATTAACTACAGTATATGCTTTATACTATTAAACATACCTACTATACTCAACATGCTAATTGCTTTTATAATTCTAGGAGTCTATCCAGATGCCTTTCTATTCATAAAATAGTGATTAATGCATTTAATTAATCTTTAAGTACTATAACCCAGCACTATACTTTACAAGCATATTCCTAGACATGTTAACTAACCCCCCCCCCCCACACCCCTACTTTTTTTTTTTAAGCATTTCTCCAGTTACTTGTTCATCTATGCTTATCCCTTTTCTCTTTCTCTTTCTCTCCTTATTTCTAAGACTCCTTACTTCAGACATTTTTTTCCCTTTTTAAGTTATGGTATTATTTTTTTCTTACTTCCATTTTATCTAGGAGAATCCAGATATAAAACAAAAACTATCTTTTGATGTATGTATACCACTCTTGAACAAACACAAATATCAAAACTCAAGAACCAAAAGGATGGAGTCTCACAGGGTAGCATTTTGAGATTATTCTGATAATGAATATCATGACTTTATACAGTACAGTACTGTACTTCCAGAAAGTACATAATATTTTGTGTGGTGTCGTGAACGGAGCACGTGCGAAGGATCCTCCAACAGTTTCTTATTAAAGCAGCATAATGAGCAAAGTTTAGTCTCTTGTTTCTCACAAGCTGAAACAATTAAATGCACCCAGATAAATCACTAAAAATCAACGGCACAATTATTGCTGATGAAAGAGCTATAAATTATTGGGGTTTGATATGCACCTCTTTCAGGCTCTTAATATTTATTTATTCATATTTTTTCATCAAGAAAGAAGCCAAGCCACTTTCACATTCGACGAGGGGAGAGGACTGGTGGACTCGACTACAGCTGTGTAATGCCCTCATAATCCTGTGACTGATGTATGGATGCGATGTGTACTTTTCAATACAAAGAGTGCACTTAAAATACTTGATGCTATTGATTTTGACTGCCATATGTATTTGCATTCAGGACAGCGCCATCTCAAAGTTAGTGAGTGGTATACCATCATGAGAGCAACCAAGGTCAACCTCCTGTGCCCATCATGACTGCAGACCTTCAATACCAATTGTATAAACTTGTCCTGCACCTTGGTCTGAAAATTTTGTTGGATTCACACACTACTGTATCCAAACTATAAAGCTTCATTCCAGAGTCGCGTTCAGGATGTGCAACTTTTAATATGGGTTCAGAATGATTCCGATGGAAGTCTCGAGGATGGCATCGTCGAAGCGCTCGTCAACAAAATGCTGCTAAAAGGAAAAATAGTCTAGTATCCCAGTTGCTGGACTCCCAAATAAATTTTTGGCCCATTTAGAGACCTTGATCTATTTTGATGCAGTACAAAGATTTAAGATTGGGTGGACTATGCAACCATGTTTCCAGGTGATGAAAGCGGCTTCACTGTCAAGAGTATCACTTACATTCATGGCTCAGCTTGTTTCCATTTGGACAGCAGTACAGTATATGCTGTACTGTACACACACTGGAATTATTTGTGATCTACTCTGGTACATGAAGCACAATAGACTCTGCAGGGATCCTTGAGACTGTATGCCCAATGGTGATCAACATGTGGGCTGTGGTTGCAAATACTGTACTAGTTATGCATAAAATAGTTACAATGCCATGTGTTTGGTGCTTGGGAGTGCAAATATTTGGGCAAATGAATGAGTGGGCCACAAAAAATGCACTTTTCACAAAAGTTTGCCATAAAGAACTTTTGTTTTTGTTTCGTGAATATGGCGGATGGAATGGTCTTACATATAGGTGGTAGTGTGTGACTGATAAAAGGAAATAAAACTATGACGGTGTGATAAATAAAAGAAGTACAGCATACAGTAATAAGAATATTTGGAGGATTGTCAAATCACATAATGGTCTCTGTAAGATAGGATGATGAATACCATCATGCCAAGTGGTACATGATACTAAACAAGCTGGTTCAGTACTGCAAGTATTTGGAGAGATTAAGAAAGTGGCAAGAGCATTTGATTACGAGGTGTGTGTGTATTTTGTGGATTCAGTACAATGAGTAAGGAGGGGGTAAGGAATTTTTTAAAGTACTGTACAGGTATTATTACTAGAGTAAAGGATATATGAAAAGATTCGGTGAGTAAAAAAATAAACGAAGAGATGAAATAAAAATAAAATATACTTTGAAAACTATTAAGTTTAAGTAAACTATCAACTATTTTGTAAAGTAAAAAAAAGTCTTATCAATGAGATGGGCAGTAACATGAAAGGGAATACTGTACTGTACTGTATTAATTAAAAGCATAGGAAAATGTTAACTGTAGAAATCAGCAGTGTATTATGAAAATTGGTGGAAAAAATGCAAATGTATACATACTGTAACTGGATTTGCTGGTGCAAGAAGTGCTAGATCATCAGTATACTGTCTAAGCTCACTTATCCAATTTTATGGGAAGGACCCCCTGTTGGATAAACCAGACATTCAGATAAGTTGAATTCTTTCAGGGGAAATCCAAAAATAACCATATTTGTATTTTTTTTATACCACAACCATCATAATTCTTATTTCCACACACACTGTAAATCATTAATATACTTTAAAAGAGAAACATTAGCTTACCTTGTTGTTGTTTTTTCTTCTTGTGTGATACTGTAATCTTGAAGTATATAGGTCTTGAAAATTCACATAACCTAATATCTGGTTATTCAAATTTCTCTTCAGATATGGGGAAGTTTAACAGAAATTATCTGAGACTGATTTTGGCTGGATAACATAAATATTCAGTTCATCGGGCTTCGGATATCTGAGCTCATACAGTATTACGTTTCCGACAGTCTTGGTGTGGAAAGGCATTTGCCCAGAGAAGCTCCATGTAGGTATTGTACAAAAAAGTTAAATGTTTGTATAAAAAACACCTGTCTGCTGTACGTACCTTTAACTAAATAGCATCTCTAAGAAACGACATCACACTTTACAACAACTTGGCCCACAGTATCAGCGCAGAAGCTACAGGTGTGTATGATTAGAACAGAAATGATCAAATGCAAGGTAATGGATTGAAATGAATGTAGAGGATGTCAGACATCTGGGAAAGTGGTACTGTACAAAATTCCTGGTGGCACACTGCTAACACGCTTGCCCCACACCTTTTGAGCAGTTTGGTTTGGGTCGAGTCCTGGCCATGAAGGATTGATTAGGCACCAATTCTTAACTACCGGAGGTATTAATCTCTCTTCACCCAGTAGTAATTGAGTACCTGTTTGTTAACTAAATGGTGGGTTGTGTTCCAGGGAAATGAGTAGGTAAGGCTTACTATGAGCTGTGAGAAAGGAAAGCTCCCAGCCTGTTAACAGCAGTCAGAAGTCACCTGTTTCTTACTTGTACTGTATAATGAAAAACTTGGAAATTTTATGACAACGTGATAAGCAGACTTTAGCGTAATGGAAAGTTGAAATGCAATGAAATTCTTATTTAGGAAGTTGCACATACGTAAGAGTTGATGGCATGAATGACTGGTTTGATATAAATGTAAGCAGACACAAATACTGTTTAATGTTTCAGTGTTCAGTTTTGTGTATAGATGAGGCCATAAAGGATGTCAATATAAAAAATTAAAGATGTGAACTTTAGTATATGATAGGCATAAAGAGAGTTCAGTGATCAAATTCAACATATATACAGATGATGCAGTTCTACTGCTGATGAAGCATGAGAGATGCACAGTACGTACGTCCAGTGGTAAATAAGTTCTTGGGGTTTCCGTACTAAGCTACAACATAATGCTGAGTTATATACACAAAGCATTACTGGGAAGTGCTGTTAATGGTCGATTTGTAAATAGTTTTCTATAAACACCTGGGATGTGTTGATAACAAAGGTAATTTTGTGGAAGTGAAGTTTAGAGAATGAGTCTGCACAGAAAAAAACTGTACTGGGTGTGGATTGTACCTGGATGGGGTTCTGGAAGTTCTCCCCCCAAGCCCGGCTTGGGGCCAGGCCGGTACTGTAAGTAGTTGTGGTGAGAGGGCTTCTGGAGATTTGGTGGTGCAAATCTTTCCAATACAAAGGATTATGTAGCAGTAGATGTGAATAATTTTATTAGCATGGATGGTGTTTGAAGAACAGCTAGGCATAATGATTCTTTACGAAGATATGGATGAGTGATAGTGATGAGTTTTGCATATGGATTCTGTGAATTGTGATGAAAGAGTATTTGTGGATGCGAGGAGGGATGCATGTCTAAATTGTTAAAATTGCTGTTAAATTTTTTTTTAATTATTAGAATAGGCCAATTTTTTAAAATGAGTGAATGTTTGCTATTCATTTGGACAAATGTTTTTCTCCTTATCTGGACAAATACCTCTCTACCTTCTCTGGACCTAGTTATGAATAAATGCCTCACTGCCTCTCGACAAATGCCACTTCACCTCTGAACAAATGCTTTTCCACCTCTGGACAAATATATCTCCACCTTCTCTGGACAAATGCTTCTCCAACTCTGACAACTACCTCCCACCATTTCTGGACAAATTTTACTTCACCATCTCAGAACAAGTGTCTCCACCTCATGAAAGTGGGAAATAGGATAGTGATAATGATGTATGGAAACAAGACAGCACTACAAATTAAGAGCAGTAAAACTGAATGTAAACCAAGATTACATTACCAAGATTAGTATTACACCAGAGCTAGAGAAAGCTAAGTAGTACAGTACTTGGCCAATTTAAAGTATGCGATATTAAATAAACAAATCCACAAGGGCCGTGATGAGGATTCAACCTTATGCCCGGGATGATCCCAGACGCTGCCATAGTCGATTGCACCACGACGTGGTAAAAGAATTGCAACTGGAAGTTCAGTATATAAAAACCCTATATTTTACCATGTCGTGGCGCAATCGACTAAGGCAGTGTCTGGGATCATCCCGGGCGTAAGTTCGAATCCTCATCACGGCCCTTGTGGATTTGTTCATTTGATATATCACGCTATTGTGATTTCTGTGTGTATGCTATATTGACCAGTTCAATACTCTGCACTCACAGCTGTTGACCAGAAATCCCCATACCAAGAGATTTGCTAGAGACGCATGTTTTCCGCAACTAAACCTTATAGCAAAGGCCACTTGTAAAATGGTGAATAATTCTTAAAAGGAAACAAATACAGTAGTATTTTTACCAAATAATTTTCTTAGTATTGTTTTTTTGGCACTTTTTCATTACATTGCATAACACTGTATTACAAATTTTACTGCTGTTATTTATCTTTGATATGGTGAAGCTACCATAATGCCTGTTCCTGGTTAGCAATACGTTAGTCGTACAAGTTGTGGTGCTTGTTTTATCTTTGTTTTGAGCTGGTTTCTGTAGTACAGTCCTCTTAACATATTCCAGTTACAGACTGATAGGTAGTTTTTTTGTCTTAGCCAACTGCAATGCAGTAGATCCAGTATCGCAAAATAAGCTAAGAAGTGTGAAGCTACTAATATGCAAAGTTGTGTCAGCTAGATTAAGACTAGACAGTGCAAGATTTTGCACATGTGCATTTAAAAATAAGATACGGAATAAGTTCAGTGAAGAAAAATTAAAGAAATGTACCATAAGTAGAAAAGTAAGATATTTGAAGTATGCAGCATGTTACATTCAAAAGCCCCATCACAATACAAATGGTACCTCTTGCAGCTTGTACATTGCAGTATTTATATAACACACTTTTCCCCAGTCTCTTAACAACCCTATGTGCAATCATAACGTATTTAGTTGCAGTTTCCTGCTATCATCCATTTATGTTTTTTTTTTTTTATTTTTTTTTTAGGCCTTTCACATTTTTGCTTTGTCCAATTTTACGAAAATCACACTTTTTTTGCAAACATTCTAAAACTGGATTGTCTCGGTTTCTTCACTTGATCTCCTAGATCCCACTCGCAGACAATGCAGATTTCTTGTTGAGGTTGCAGGAGTGGACACGTACACAGTTTCTTGGCTTTAAGGTAAAGTGAGACTTATCTCATCTTTTTTGCAAACTTATAGAAAATGTGCGATATACTTATACTGTACCTTGAAAACCAAGATGAATGTTAATAACTATATTATATTTATACAACAGAAGGTACATTGGACAAGTTAAAATTGGTAAAGCCATTTTTTATTAAATAAAAGTTGCTAGTTAGGGCAGCATTTCTGGTTTTAAAGATATTTATTGCCTTTTTACCATAGTCTTTTGGTAAGATATGTCTTGGTTGCTGTATATGTTCAAGGAAAATTTATTGGTACAGTATTAGGAAGAGAATTTCTCGATTTTTTTCAGGTATTCTTGGAGTGCTTTGAGGTGGGGAATCCTCTAATTTAGTTTTTCAGATTTTGAAGTGCTAAAACCACCTAAGGAATTAATTGTTAAATACACTTTGTTAATATAGTACCATACATTAAAAAATGTACCATAAAACAAAACAATGTTTTATGCCTGAACAGATTCAGACACTTCATTACAATTTTGCTCAAACATTTTTTGGTCTTAAAAATTTTTAATACAGATTTCAGTACTGTATTAGTATTAGATTTCAGTAGCACAATTCAATTTCTTTCTTTATTATGCACCCCATACCCATCCCGTGGGCGGTGGTGTAAAGGATTACAGAGGCACATAATCAGTTCAGGAACTGAACCCTCTAGTTCAATTAGCTAAGCAAATAACAATGTTTGACGCTAGTTACAAAATTATCAATGTTGTATACACATGTACACACCCTCATACATACATGTACATATATATGAATATATTTTCATTCGCATATAGTCCTGGGGACCATTCAGGCTTGTTCGCATTTGTGTTCCTCACGTGTGCCCCAAAGAATGAGGTGATTTGGTAAAATGCTATGCCCAAGATAACCATCCGAGTGCCGGCGGTGAGGTGGTTCAAATAGCTTCGGCTATCACCTCATTATGTCCGGTCGTGATGGTCAAGTGGTTTAAGGCGTCTTGTACATACCAGTTGCGTTGCTCCTGGGAGTATGGGTTCGAGTTACTTCTGGGGTGTGAGTTTTCATTCGCATATAGTCCTGGGGACCATTCAGGCTTGTTCGCACATGTACATATATATATACGTATACACATATACATACACATACATATCTAATCACCCACACAAATACACACATCAAGAATCTTTGTGTCACAAGTGACATTACAAGAGGCTCACAACAGTCACTATACAAGGCACTTTACATCTATAGTGAATCACACAGTTACTAGTCTTGCTGCACACCCACCCAACTGGGCGGCAGCTTTACAGTCATGTGCATGCATTACCTACAGTAAGCAAATTTTGGATACTTCGCTAAAATTTCGGGTAGCACATCATTGTGAATGAAGTACTTATACATTTCTTGGACACTATTGATGGTGTTATCTCTAAATTCCGCAATTTTTTCACATTCCATTATATAATGACGCAAAGTATGCGAATAGTTCTGCTGACAGAGTTTACATTTAGTCAAATCTACATCAGCAGATGTTACAAACTCCCAGAGGTACTTGTAGCCGAGCCTAAGCCTAGCAGTGGTAACATCTAGAAGTCTGCTAACATTATTGGATGACCCATAGACGTGCGGTTCTTCATGCATAATAGAATGATGATAGATGGAGTAACTGGTGTGAAGTTCACTTTGCCTCAAGCCTCTGAAATTTAGTTGATGTTCCTGGGATATTACTGCCCTCAGGCTGCTCAAAGGCAGTCCAAGTTGGTAATCAATTCCCTCTTTACGAGCAAAAGTCTTGGCTAGCTCATCAGTTCTATTATACTGTACATGACACTTTTGCTAGGACATTCACCTATTTCACCAGATTTATAACAACTGGTTTACTGTTTTGACGTACTGAGTTACATTGAGGAGAATTTGGACTCATCTCAGAGTGTGAATGGAAACTGATTTGGGACTTGTTGTAACTCCTAAAGAAATGTCATTTAATCAAAACTTAGTTGCTAGTTTGCAGTGATTAGTACAGAATTTGTTATTGTTTTGCAACCCATTCTAAAAATACAGTATAGGAATTGAATAAATACCAGTCAACAGTCTTCCCCCCCCCCCTTTCCTGGTTTATAGCTGAAGTATGCCAGGCACATAACAGTTTCAACATACTATAGTTCACACTTCCACTTCTGTAATAAACTTGGGCAGGCAAGTAAAAAGTTAATGGTATAATTCATATTTAATTAGTGGACATAGCTTCCACCCTAGCTTGGGGCAAATGATGTGGCACATGCAGTAAACAGTACATAATATTAACATGAGGTTGCTCTAAATTAATATTGAAGTTAAAATCATTATGACATCAATCCTGAAGATGGTGCTAGTCTATGCAGTGTTGGAGAGCTTGCCTAAGTGAATAGATGAAACTGAGGAAATAGATGAAAACTTCTTCAAATTGTCTCACTACTGTAATTAGGTGAGATTTATACAGTACTTGTACTGAATAAGAAAGCATTCTCAGATAAGCCCCCCTGCCCTTTGATGTGATTTTGATTGTTTATGGATTTGGGGAAGAAGGGATGCTTGCATTCGCCACAAATACAGTGTTGTTGTTGAATATGACTTTGTAAGTTTCTTTTCTAGTCAAAAGGTAGAAGTTGCACCACTTGTTCCCTAAACCTTGTACTATACTGTATATAAATATTGACAAATCTTCTCTTGGTACAGGTACTGAAGTAAGGCTTCAAACCCTTAATTCAGTAGGGCTAGTGTCACAGTGAACAGTGCTTTGCCACCATTCCATAAATGGTACTTTGGGCAATTACCTACCAAAAATATAACAGTCCCAGAGAACTCACACTTGATCATATATCAGTAATATGAAGTTCTAGCACCAAGATTAAATATAGTAGTTACAATATACTCTACTGTACATTGATATGTAAACCTACCTTTCACATTGTCAATTAACTCTAAGCTTAAATATAACCTTTGATAGAAGAGAACTCTTCTATCTCTTCTATAATCTCTTTAGAGATTATAGGTGGAGTAGAACGTTATGGAAAGGAGTTTAGTGTAATCCATCTCCTAGCCAAGCCAAAATTAACTGGAAATTTGACCGTGGTGCTTCAATAAGCATAACTAACAAAAATTTCTCCTAAGTAGCAAGCTGGGACATCTTAAAACAAATTGTGTTGACCAACTAATCTTGTTTTGTGAATTAAGAAAACAAATATCCAGCATATTCTAATTCTTATGATCATTACAGATTATTAACAAAAAAAAACTCATTCCATAAAGCAAAACTAAAATATAATAACAAAGAAACTTTTTAACTCAACACATTCGCTAGCAGCAAAAAAACTTTTTTATTAACATCCATCTTTTCTGCTCCAAATTCTTATAACACGTTATCACCTGCAAATTTCTGTTCACCCTCTAAAACAGTTACTCAAACATACACATGACCTACAAATATCCATAACTATAAGTTTCATCTCAAAACATAACACCTATGCTCTCTTAAAACAATCCTACTATATATACTGCAACAGCTGACCTCAATCCAAGTTTATATTCCTATCGACATTTCCCTATTTCTGTCAATAAATCTGGTACTTTGTATCAGCAGCACAGCCTATACAACTATAAAACACAAAAGGAAAATGATGTCTTCTCATTTCCTGAACATCCACTGAGAAATAGAAGATATTGGGCAACAATACTGTACACAATCACAGTATGAACTTTAAGCATTACACTCCTGACATAACCTGACCTCAAACTTGCTGTGTAATAAATACAGATGGTCCTTGATTTGAAGGACCACCTTCAAATCATACTTGAAGGTGTATAGGAAAGATAAAGTTAGGTCCTAGAAACCTACAATCATCCACCGGTTTCACTTTACTCAATAATACTGTATACTTAATGCATTTGAGCATTGATATGTAATACTACTACAACTACACATACAGTCCATAATGGTTGGGATATATAATAATGTAAGAATACAATCCAAAATGTTTGTGAAACAAGATGTGGCATGCATGGTAGCCTGGCAAACTACTGAGGATGTGTTTGGATTGTGGATTAGCTGCTTTAATCAGTTCTCAACCTATGTACAGTCAAATTTTATCAAAGTACATGTACCCTGTACTGTGTTGGTACTTCGAAAAGATGTTACTCTTAACCATGTATCTAAATCTAAGTTGCCTGAAATTGTGTAAATCAAAGGCTGCCTATACTGTACACCATTTACTACAACAAAGACCACTTTCTGCTAGGTGTGACCAATTTCACCAAATGTAGACTTTACAGAATAAAACCAAGCACAATCAATATTTGTTAATATCAAAATAGTGAGATACATAAATACACACAATATATATACTGTATACAGGTATAGATATATTTTTGTTTTTCTTAGTGTTTGCTACTTTTTATTTAAATACAGGTACAGTTTGTCCATTATCCAGTCGTATGCGCAGTTTTTATGCAATTATTTACTATTTGTTTAACCCCTAGAGAGCATAGATGTTTTTTGCAGCTGCCAGCTATATGCAGTTTAAAAATATATAAAATATTAAAATAAGAATTTGAAATATGGAAAATTTTGTACAGCATTTGAAACTAATTCCATATAGTGTACTGTATTTCCTTGGAGAGACAGAGTTCCATATTAATCATATTCTGGGTTTATCATGAAATCCTGACATTTGTATAGAAGGGGTCCCCTTAATTTAAATCATCAAACAACTGTACTGTATTGACCATCAGAGTAATGTAGCCATTCTAGATTGAAGATACTGTACAGTGGAACCTCAAGTGATGTGCCTCGAACCTCCAATTATGAGCATTTCGAGTAACGAGCAAGCCACTTGCAGAAAATTTGTCTCGATTGATGAGCTTTTACTCGAGTAACGAGCAAACCACATGGTGCTTCCTGGCGTTCCCGCTGGTTCTCGGATGCCTCCGACAACAGTGTTGTTGTTGTTTCACAAGACGAGCTCGGTGCCGAAACAGATTAAATTCGTCAATCGAGGCTCCACTGTATTTTCTTTTCCATCATAAAATGTGATTTCTCTCTCTCTTAACTGCTACTTGGATTTGCTTGGGATATAACTTACTCTTTTAACTTGCTAGTGGGAGAATTAAGAATTTTCTACAATTCATATAACATTACAAAAGCAATTGCAGTACTTTTATTAATGTGTCTCTTTGCTCTCCTTCCCTGGTTTGATGCCTTCTTTTGATAATTACTTACTTTGCTCTCCTTCCATATATCATGACTTATCCAAACAAATAGCTTATATCTTCCAAAACATTGACCATAAAAGTTTCTATAATATGTAACTCACAAATATTTGATTGCATTTTTGCAGGGCAGTGTGTCTACTTATTTCATTAGCCTCCATTAAGTGTGACAATATTTACAATTACAACATCCTTATTTTTGAATTACCATACTAAGTCCTTCCATATTTTCAGTTTAGTTATTCCTCCCACCATTCTATTAGTGTCTCCTTGCTTCTGTAAAAAAATGGCTTTTGAAAAAAGTAAAATAAAACAAACTGCTTTTATGTAATTTAAATGCCAGTACAGTATTAACAATTTGCAATGCTAAATACGAGAGGTGTATATTGTACATCTCCAAATATGTACTACTATACAGTACTTCCAGGTGCAATGGTCAGTGCAATCAGGTCACAGCCAAAAGGTCCTGGGTTAAATTTCTGTGGCAATACAAAAACATTTAGATGTTTCCTTTCACCTGAAGCCTTTGTTCTAGCAATAAAATGGTATAGGATGGCCTTTTAAATAAAAAGAATTTCAGAACTGTATATCACTATGTATCCCTACTAACTACGAATAGGTTATTGCTGGCTTTGTTTGCTTCCCCCTCCCCTCTCTCACCTTAAGAACTGTCACCTGCCTGAACCCTGGAATGTACAGTGAAGGTTTTTTATATAATATAAATATACTATATATAATACACACACACACTCGTGGGGGTTTACTTCTGTTATTTTCCTTGGTGTAACTTACACACTGCCTGTCATGCGAGACAAGTGTCTTACGAGACTTCTATAGGTTGTACATACTTTTCATAAGTTTACGGTCATTTATATCTTTGACTCTCAATAGTGCTTTAATAGCTTTGTATTCTGTTAACCATTATCATCCTGTAGTGAGGGAAATGAAACATTTGGTTGGATCTCGTCATTAGCAGATAAGACAGTTGAGTTTTGCTGGGCAGCAAGCTACATTGGTGTTTCTACTGCCCATTTCCTCAATTTACCACCGTTTTGCCTAACCAGAGAAACACGTGAACCTGAGCAACGCATCTAACGTATCGAGACGAGTATCGAGAGCATAAATAAAATTATGCCGTTTTAAATTTTATTATTATGCTACAAAAGTAAAGGATAACAATTTAGTAAAAAAAAAAGACGTATTACATTAGAGAACCGGTTAAAACATAATGACCTAAAAGATGCCACTAGTAAAGAAAAGCATTTGCCCAGTCCTATTTTCCAGACACTCATTACGCACTTATTATGACCAACAGGGTAGAAATCTGTTTTAAACAACTGTTGGAAACTGAGATGGATGGCTACTACCAATAACAAAGTAAACTCTTGGGCACTTACGGGAACAGAAAACCTGCTCCTTTCTGCCCTAACTGTATTGTTATGCTTGCTGTCATTTATCTCCTAGTTGAATGTCCAGATTTTCAGGATTATTGTAAATTTTGGTTCTTCAGTCCCTATACTGAATTGTTATGAGTGATATCTAAGAATTTTTGCATCATCTTCAACATAAATAGTGTATAGTATAGCCACATTGACTTAGTGCTTTATACCACACTACCATGGATAATAAACATTTCATTCACCTGGGCAGTAGGGGTGGGTGGTTCAAGTCTCCTAGTCTCTTAGTGTCGAGGTGAATGAACCTAACTAATAGCCAGAATACACTACTTGGCTTACATTTTCTTGTCTCATTCTCGTAAATTGATTACCAGCCTTGACAGTGTTATTCTTTTCAAATTCATCAAACATATTTCTGTTTTTGTTGCCCAGTCGAAGACTTCATTAATATCGGATTGTAGTTCATCAGTGTCTTCCTCTGTAGAAGAAACATAAAAACTACAAGCTGACATTAATCAAGTCTTCAATTTGGCAACAGAAAATACTGTAACATGATGTTTAACAGTGATAAGTGCCAAGTACAGTACTTATAGTAGAAATGTTGAACCTAAATGAAATACAGGATAAAAAACACAATCGAACCTACTCATAGAGGTAAAACAACATATAAAAAAAATATTGGATTTATAATGTCTGATAACCTAACATTTAGTGAACATAACCAAGTTACAGAGAGATGGGGAAGGGGGAAATGGTGGGGAGGATGAGTGAATGGGGAGTGGGGAATGACTGGGAGGACTATAGCTTCTGCCAGGAAAATTATAAATTGGATTATTAGCAAATCCAGGGATCCCACTGCAATGGTAATGCTGTTTAAACCACTGATGCAGTCTCATCTTGAGACTGCTCATTTCTCACTGCCTTTTTGCCAGAAGAGATTTCTGAAATAAAGGAATTACTCTCCAGATACATGGCACACATAGACACGATAAAGTACCTTAATTATTGGGACTGTCTCAAGCCCTGTAACTAGATAATTGTTATGTACTGTATAAAGAAAAATTCTGCTACTCATGACACCATACTGGCATTGTCCATCTTCACTATTATGCCTGATCCCCCACCCCCAAAAATAGTGAGAATTTTACCAGTGCTGTAATAACAAATAGGAAGAAATTTAAACGAATACTGCTACTGTATAAGGAATTTACCTTGAACTAGGATGAGAAATTATTTTAATTGCTCAAGGAATTTACTGACCAAACATTAGCAACTACAGTACAATTGAAATATGGTATATAGTCTCATGCAAGTTACTTGTATACTGTAGTGTGGATTTTTGTGTGGTACAACCACATCCTATATAACCAATATTGCTTGGGTTCAGATTTTCTTACGCTTTTAACACTTTCTGTGCAGTACTCGCCAGTTGCTCCCTTGGGTAACAGGAATTTTTACAAACACCCTTTTGGGGTATGGGAGAGCATCTCGTACAACATTGATTGTTACCAGATGTTGTTTTGCAAACTCCCATGTAATCAAGTTGTTCTGGCTGAGACACTTTTAAGCCCGTTATGATCCACTCTGTGTGTGTACCTGAGGTGTTGAGGGATGCACATTCAATTACATTGTACAACCTCAATATTCATTCAGACCTATTAGGTCATATTAGTTTAATTAGACCCTGTAGATTACTCACTCCAGCATGGAGTGACCTCCAGAAGGTTTATGTAGCTGCAAGCATTGTTTGCTGTCATATGGACCAATGAGCAGTGCTCTTGCTAAACTACTAGTTGCCCACCTGAACACAACCAGGAGGTAGTACCTGCACTTAAAATTGGTTTCCTCCCCTAACTCTGCCTATTGCATTATTTAGTCTGTTATATTCTTACAAACTTGTGTTTCATGGTGCAGTGGGGTAATAATATTAGAGGAGATATCTCATTTGCATGTGCATTATACACAGCACAGTATGTGCCTGTTTGCACTCTGACTGGTTCTCCAGTCATTATCTCTGGTTTGATTAGTGCCTGAGCAGTGGTTCTCTGGTTTGATTAGTGCCTGAGCAGTGATTCTCTGGTTTGATTAGTGCCTGAGCAGTGGTTCTTGGGTTTGATTAGTGCCTGAGCAGTGGTTCTCAGGTTCCATTAGTGCCTGAGCAGTGGTTCACTGTGTGCTCTGTAAACCACGTTTAGTACTGGAAGTCTTGGTTATCTGCCCTTACAAAAGACCTCTTGATGCCCGGTTTCCCAAACCCTTTCTCTCTGCAGCAGTCCATGAGACTACCCTGGAAACACAAACCGAAACTGTCTCTATTTTCCGCTTGTTACAACTTGTAATAAAGTTGTTACATCTTGGCTTAACGTGTTTATGACGTATTAGAACGTTGTTACAACTTGCTATATTGGTTGTTATAACTGGTTAGGAGGTGTTAAAACTCGTTCGAACGTTGTACCAACGTCGTACTTTCTGTGTGTGTTTGGCGGGTAGCTTTAAGCAATGGGTTCATGGCTGAGAACTTCATTCCCCATGTGCTCACCTAATTGTGCTTGTGGGGGTTGAACTTTGGCTCTTTGGTCCCGCCTCTCAACTGTCAATCAACTGGTGTACAGATTCCTAAGCCTACTGGGTTCTATCATATCTACATTTGAAACTGTGTATGGAGTCAGCCTCCACCACATCACTTCCTAGTGCATTCTATTTATTAACTACTCTGGCACTGAAAAAATTCTTTCTAACGTCTCTGTGGCTCATCTGGGTACTAAGTTTCAAGCTGTGTCCTCTTGTTCGTGTCCCATCCATGCTGAAGAGTTTGTCTTTGTCCACCCTATCAATTCCCCTGAGAATTTTGTAGGTGGTTATCATGTCTCCCCTTACTCTTCTGTTTTCCAGGGATGTGAGGTTCAGCTCCTTTAGCCTTTCCTCGTAGCTCATTCCTCTCAGTTCCGGGACGAACCTAGTGGCATGCCGCTGAATCTTCTCTAACTTTGTCTTGTGTTTAACTAGGTATGGACTCCAGGCTGGATCTGCATACTCCAGGATTGGTCTTACATAAGTGGTATACAAGTGGTATGTGTGCATGGAAGTATGTCTATGAGGACCAACTGTGTGCTGAAACCTCTACAATCCTTGCATGGAAGTGTGAGATTTTCTCATCAATAAGTCAAGAGCCACTTTTACTGCAACATCTATTGATCAAGGGTTCATATCTGGTTCTTGGCAGCTGGCCCTTCCTCTTCCTTAGCAGAAGGTGCATTAGAAAAATATATTGGATTTTGTACTCAAGTATCTACCAAGAGGAGCATGAAAGCTCATCCTTGCAACCTTAGAGGAGAGAAGAAATGGGGGGTATATTTGCATACAAGATTTCGAGGGGGAATATAAACATGTTGAACAAAGGAAGCCTATTTAAATTAAAAAGCAGTAGGACGAGGTGAAGATTGCCACGCAGTTGATCCGAAGAGATGAGGAAGTTCTCGTTTTCTGTATGGGTGGTTGGCAAGTGGAATGCACTGAAGGAAGATTTATCCATAACTTTTAAGAAAAAATATGACAATATGTTAAATGTTGAGATGGAATTAGCATGTTTGGTATAAACAGGAGGCAGGGCATAGAGCAACCTGTCCTCTTAAAAATAACATCGCCTTTGGCCGTATGGCCGAAAGTGGACGTAATTTGAAAATGAAAAAGCAAATGAAAATAAATTTGGGATTTTTTTTTCAACAATAGTAAGTTAAGGGTCTTCTAGTAGGTTAGGTGGGCAGGAAATTCTCATAAAGTTTCAAATTTTTATGAAAAATGTTAATTGAAAGTTTCTTCATCTAACCTTTCCGAGTAAGCCGGACGACTCAAACAAAAACGGGACAGTACGTCGCTTTTGTGAGTCAATTTCATTTCAAATTACGTCCACTTTTGGCCATAGCGCGCATATGAGCGAAAAGTGACGTTACAGTAAATTTAAGTAATGTAAATTACTTAAATTTAAGTAAATCGTGTAATGACGTTACAGTATTTTTAAGAGGATGGGTTGCATAGAGAGCTAGATCTCACTCCCCCCATTTCATTGATAGCACTGTATTTATAAGCAATTTATGTGCTTGGTTCAGCTTTGGGTAATAAGGAAAATACTGTATTTGTGATTTGTTGGTGCGAGACAGACTGAATGAAGTTTTAGAATTTTTATGTACACGGTAACAAGTTTTAAATAAAAAAATATTGGGGAAATTTATAAGACTGAAGAATGTATTGTGTATTGATTAACTGGAATTAACTGTTGTTCAATTGGTTAAAGAATAGAATACTATTTCCCTTATGATCAACTACAGTTGATCAAATACCATCATTGATGGTATTTGAGGTATTGTACAGTAGTCACAATATTAAAATTGATATTCAAATATAATGTGGCTGCAAAATGGGTGTTAAATTTCTACGATTTGCCTTAAAAATCTTAAGATCTTAAATTTGCTGAATTGATAGCCCATGAATGAATGATGTGGAGACTTGGAGAGGCAGTCTAAATGAGGCTAGTTATAATAGTTCAAGATTCACACAGTCTTTAAAAGTTGTGCAAATAATGTTGTCATGTAACTAACCCCAAACTGATTCTCTACAGTACAGTACTGTATTACAAAAATGATTATAAATAGATTGGATTTTAAAACCACTAGGTTTGGTAGTCCCAATTTGTGGATTTTTTTTCAATTTGATTCGGGTTAATCCTTTCAGATGATGATCTTTTTCCTTTTGTTGATTTTGATTGTTGCCTCTAGCAGCAGCAGCAGCAGCAAGTTCATTATGCACCTCATATTCATTCTGTGACCGGTAGCACAAAAGGATTACAGATTGTATTAAAGGTCTTAATCAGATCTCGGTGGATGTTTAGCATTGTTAAAATTTCTTTATTTTTATATAAAATATTAGTGACAGCTAATATCAGAAGCTGTGTACTGTAATTGGTATTTATAATTACTGT
>WNGS01009202.1:17646054-17685074 GCA_020271785.1 Procambarus virginalis
ACTATGCAGTATAATGGGTTGGTCATGAGAAATTCAATTTTTTCTAACATTATTATGTACAGTAGTATTGTTTATACCCAGCTAGTGTTGGACCAAGATGGTGTACCACCAGAGTTACGCCCAGTGGAGCCACTGGGACGTCCACCAGAAAAAGGCATTCCATTACATTCAACGTGTGATTTATGATATGCATTTTTAGTATTTTGTTTCACGTATTGTTGTATAGCTATTTATATTTTTAAGAATTGTTCTGTAAGTCGGAGCTGCTACAGTAATTTGCTAGCAAATTTGTTGTGGGTTGATCTTGAGACCAGCCAATTCATTCATGTTATTAAAAATAAATTACGTACTGGGTTATGTTGAAAAGTGCAATGATTAAGTGGTGATAATTTTCATTTTTTCTTTATCTTAAAATTCTGCTTCAGCAAACTTTGGGGATAGTTACATAGTTACAGAAGAGTCTAGATGTATTGGTTAGGGTTTAGTTTTTGTATTGTTTGGATTATATTTTAATCTTTTTCACATAACATTTCAAGCTAGTGCATCCATTCATTGTTTGGATTATATTTTAATCTTTTTCACATACCATTTCAAGCTAGTGCATCCATTCACTGTGGTCAGTATGGAAATGGCAGGATTGACATTCAATTTCTGGCAATCCAAGTACAGTAGTTTGACATGGTTCCTTCATTCTGTCCTCTTATCCAAGCTTTTGATTTAAGCATCAAGTTGATTTGTCCCCACCTGTGACTGTCAAATGATTTATTTGTGGCTCTTTGTACAGTATTAATCTTCCTGAATGACATAAACATTAATTTATTTACCCTCAACATGCAGTTATAGTCTTTGTTTACCACCTGTTGTTATTATTACTTAGTTTATATACTAACGAGGTTATGATAATTTTATGAAAGTAATGCAGTTAACCAAGGTTCCTTAAAAAACTAATATGTTTTGTAATTGCTTACTGTGTATTCACCTAGTTGTGGTTGTTACGCTCTGCTCTTTCAGCCAGCCTCTCAACTGTCAATCCACTTTCCCCCCCCCCCCACACACACACACACACACACAAAGAGGAGGCTTTTAGGGCGCTTTACACTACATACGTGAGACCCGTCTAGAGTATGCCGCGACATCATGGAGCCCCCACCTGAAGAAACCATAAGGAAACTGGAGAAGGGTTCAGAGGTTTGCGACGAGGCTTGTCCCAGAGTTACGAGGGAAGGGATATGAAGAGCGACTGAAGGAACTGAACCTTACGACACTAGAGAAAGAAGGGAGAGAGGAGATATGATAGGGACATATAAAATACTCAGGGGAATTGACAAAGTGGAAATAGATGAAATGTTCACACGGAGTAATAACAGAACGAGGGGACATGGGGTGGAAACTGGAAACTCCGATGAGTCACAGAGATGTTAGGAAGTTTTCTTTTAGCGTGTGTGTAGTGGAAAAATGGAATGCACTTGGGGAACAGGTTGTGGAAGCAAATACTATTCATACTTTTAAGACTAGGTATGATAGGGAAATGGGACAGGAAACATTACTGTAAACAACCGATAGCTGGAAAGGCGGGATCCAAGAGTCAATGCTCGATCCTGCAGCACAAATAGGTAAGTACACACACACACACCACACACACACACACACACACACACACACACACACACACTGAAGGAGGGAAGGGGATATACCATCAGTACTTCATCTAGTATTCCCCAGGAAAAAAGAAGAGATATTTGACATTCAGTACCTTCCTCCCTTCTGAAAGAGTGATCATGTCTTGTTAGACATTAAATATGCCTTAAGATATCACCTAGAAAAAAATGGGGACATTAAAAACAGTTGATAAACTTTATATCCAGAGAGGACACTATGGGGAACTTTGGGAATTTTTTAATGAGTGTATTTGGACAGACTTGTTGCTAGGCAGGGAAGTAAATGAGATGTATGCCAAATCTTGCAAAATATACGATGAAGACACGCAAACATTCATACCTAAACAGAGATGTAGGACCAGAAAATAGGATTGGTTCAACAGAATTGCGAGAGGGCCAGACACCAAAAGACACAAAAATGGAATCAATATAGGAAGAGGCCAAACCCTCAAACATACCAGTGATACAAAGATGCGAGAACAACTACACAGCAGTAAGGAGAGAGGCAGAAAGAAATTTTGAAAAGCGATAGCGGAAAAATGTAAACAGAACGAGGCCTATTCTACAAATTCATAAACAACGAATTGCAAGTAAAGGATAATATCCAGAGGTTGAAAATGGGAAACAGATTCATGGAAAATGATAAGGAAATATGTGAAACATTAAATGAAAAGTTCACAAAGTGTGTTATGTACAAAATGAAATCTTCAGAGAACCAGACACAATAAGAATTCCAGAGAACAGCATAGAGCACATAGAGGTGTCTAGAGATGAAGTGGAAATATGCTCAAGGAGTTAAATAAGAACACAGCAGTTGGCCCAAATGGGGTTTCACCCTGGGTTCTGAGAGAATGTGCACTTTAGCTCAGCATTCCACTTCACGCTGATTTTCAGACATCCCTGTGTACAGGAGTTGTAGCAGATAAGTGGAAAAGGGCTAACATAGTTCCAATCTACAAAAGTGGCAGCAGGGAAGACCCCCCCCCCCTCAATTGTAGACCCATATCGTTGACAAGTGTAATACTCAAAATAGTGGAAAAAATAATAAAAACTTAAATGGGTTGAACACCTGGAGAGAAAATTATATAATATCAGACAGACAGACTATGGTTTTCAATCTGGAAGTTCCTGTGTATTGAATTTACTCATTTCTATGATTCAAGCCACAGAGATTTTATAGGAAAGAGATGGTTGGGTTGACTGCATATATCTGGACCTAAAAAAGACTTTCAACAGAGTTCCACATAATAGGTTCTGGAAACTGGAAAATATTGGAGGGGTGACAGGGTAGCTTCTAACATGGATGAAAAATTTTCCTGACTGATAGAAAAATGAGGGCAGTAATCAGAGGCAATGTATCGGGCTGGAGAAATATCACAAGTAGAGTACCACAGGGTTTAGTTCTTGCACCGGTGATGTTCATTGTCTACATAAATGATCTACCAGATGGAATAACAGAATTATATGAACATGTTTTGTTTGCTGATGATGCTAAGATAATAGACAGGATAAGAAACTTAGATGATTGTCATGCCCTTCAAGAAGATCTGGACAAAATTAGTACTGTATATGAGCACCACTTGGCAAAGGGAATTTAATGTGAATAAATGCCATGTTATGGAATGTGTAATAGAACATATAAAGAACATTGGCCAAGGAGCCTATGCTACGCTTTCTAACATCAGAATTGCTTTTAAATACATGGATGGCAAAATACTAATTGTTCACGACTTTTGTTAAGCCCAAAGATAGAATATGCATCAGTTGTGTGGTGCCAATATCTTAAGAAGCACATCAACAAACGGGAAAAGTGCAAAGACCAGCCTGTCCTCCAAAAATGGGGAGGTAAATGTAACAGCCCATAAGTGCAATTATGTACTATGTATGGAAGTCAGGAATTGTACTTATTTACCCTTAGTATTAAATCATACTGTCAAATATATTGGGAATATTTGAGTGTACCTGAAAAGCTAAATAGAAAACCATGGACCTAACCTAACCGTCTTAGTTTTTGAAGATTGTTTCTCAATTACAATTACTACTAACCTATAGCTATATTGATTGATATTACAGTTTTATAAACAAATAAACCAAAACTAAAATATTTCAATAAAATGTAAACTTGGGATATTTTCAAATTTTGTATAAAATCTCTCTATTGTTTAATAAAACGGAAAAAAGAAATTCCTAATATTTAAACTTGTGTATAGCAAAGTGAACTATAAAACTTCATCCTAAAATTCTGAGTGTCTTAACAGAAAACGAGGAGAATTAAACGGGGAGGTAAATGTAACAGCCCCATAAGTGCAATTATGTACTATGTATGATAGTCAGGGAATGTACTTATTACATTTAGTATTTAAACATACTGTCAATTCGGAGGATGGGTTGGCAAAGACATGCTACTAAGTGGCTCCCAGAACTGAAAGGCAAGAGCTGCGAGGAGAGGATAGAGGCATTAATATGCCCAAAACTAGAAGACGAGAAAAAGAGGTGATATGATCATTACATACAAAATAGTAAAAGGAATTGATAACATTGATAGGGAAGATTTCCTGAGACCTGGAACTTCAAGAACAAGAGGTCATAGATTTAAACTAACTAAACAAAGATGCCAAAGAAACATAAGAAAATTTACTTTCGCAAAAAGAGTGGTAGACGGTTGGAACGAGTTGGGTGAGAAGGTGGTGGAGGCCAAGACCATCAGTAGTTTCAAATCGTTATATGACAAAAAGTGCTGGGTAGACGGGGACACCATGAACATAGCTCTCATTCTGTAACTACACTTAGGTAATTACACCAACCAGGAAGCAGCCCATAACAGCTGTCTTAACCCCAGGTACCTATTTACTGCTAGGTAATAGGGGGATCAGGGTGAAAACTGCCCATTTGTTTCCGCCATGGCAGGGGATTGATCCTGATCCGCAGGATTACGTATCCAGCATGCTGTCCACTCAGCCACCAGGCGTCCTAAGATTATAAGTGATAAGGTTATCATGTACTGAGGCCTAAGACTATCATCAGTTAATTTGGTCTTTCTCGCCAGTGTTTGAATCCTTGCCTGGATGACATTCCTAGAAAGAATTGCAGCAAGGTGTGGGTAGCAATACATGAATACAATTGGATAGATTTATCTAGACAAATTAGGTTTAGAAAAGATTGGGTAAATTTGGTTTCAAAATAGGGTTTTAATTATGGAACAAATTACCGGGTAACTTAATAATTGCAGGATTGTTTTCCTCCTTAATGCAATCGTGTAATTCTAAATAGAATTGCAGGATTGTTTCAAGTTAAGGGTTGACATATATGAAGGAGTTTGGGTGGGAATATATAGAAGCTGCCTAGCATGAGAAAAAAAAGCCACCTGGATTTTCATATATTATTATGTTTCTGTCTTAACACGCATTAGCAGTTTAGTATATTATAAGGTACTGTATCTTGTTATAAATTACAGTAGTCTGCCGCAATAACATTAATAAATGTGTTATTAATTGCTGGCTTAATTAGGCCTAGTTTTGCCTACATGTGCAGTGTTAAAGCACATTAGACATTAAGTTAGGTCAGGTTGCCAAGTTTGTTTTTGCTTAAATTTAAAAATCACAATTTATTTATTAAATGGAACATACAGTATATTATCAGTCCACAAGTTAAAATCTTGGAAGAACAAATTTAACCTATTCTTCTTGTAACGCAACTTTTGGCTATTAGGTATGACATACCTATGTATATTTACATAAGGGTGCCACATTTGGTGATGATAGAATAGCCTGCACATCAGAAAAAATCTCAGCATTTCTGAAAGCATGTGAATATTTTGAGGGGCCATGTATTAGTTTTTAATTATTGAATTGATTAAGTTTGGTTGCATAATGTTTTGCTCTAACAATCATACATACCTGACTCATACAAATCAAAAACAATACTATACATACAATTCAGGGAAAAAGCAAAATGGATTACAGTATATGCATATTGTACAGCTACACAAGTTACAATTCAAAAACCTCATCTAGCTTCCCAAGGGTTCAAACAGAGGGCCCAGGATGCAACTGTCTGTCTGCTCTGATTGCAATGCTAAGGTGCTATAACAGGAAACTTATATCTAATTACCCTACATGGTTTAGTTCCTAGCTCTTTCAACAACTTTCAGTGTGAATTTCCTCAAATTCTTAGGATTTTTAAGCCTTTCATATTTAAATTTTCCCCCAAGAATGAATCTGCTCCTCCAAATTCAGTTTCAGTGTACCGAAAGTAAGCGTTGGCCAGTGTGGAGGCACATTTGTAGTCTCGCACCACAGCATGCCATTTCTTTTATGGCATTACGATGAGATGCTTCATCATCATCTTCCTTAGTGTAGCTTTCAGTATTTGCTGAATATCTACAGCAATATTTGGGAGGCGAGCGACATCAGTTACTGAAGATTGGCTTGAGCAGTTATTCTTCCCATTTGGAAACCCAATACTCAAAGGACTCCCCCTAAAGATTTTCACCCTACTTCCCTAACGAGCGGTATCTGCAATTTTTTGAGCGTATAGTTAATGCGTGGTTCAACCCGTCCTCACACTAGGCTGTTTAAAGCAATGGCTGTCCTTCCTCGGACGCATTCATCAATTTTAACACACTTGTGTATTAAAAAAATAGTTTGTTCTCATATATACAGTAAATTAATGTTCTTATACATAATAATTATATGTATAGTTAGGAGTAGGTTAGGTTAGGTGTTTAGGTTCGGTTGGCGATTATTTGTATTTTGAAGTACGTGGGTGGAGCATTTATCAACCCATCCTTGACTCAAGTCCATTGCATCCAGCGGTCGACCCCACAGATGCATTCATAAATTTTAACATGTTGCTCATTCAGAACAGGAATCTTCTCAAATATAAATTAATATTATAATATATTAGCATATTGTGCATTTATAGGCATAGATAGGTTAGACGTTTAGGTTCTGTTGGCGATTATTTGTATTTGTAGTACGGGGATGAAACATTTACAGCGTTGTGGTTCGAACAAAATCGTCAGTGAAGCCTACTGTGAGTAGAAAGTATAAGCTCTACTGACTGATTCGTACATCAGGCTGCGAACAGCCGAGTCCAACAGCCTGGTTGACCAGTTCAGCAACCAAGAGGCCTGGTCGACGACCGGGCCGCGGGGACGCTAAGCCCCGGAAGCACCTCAAGGTAACCTCAAGGTAAGGTAACAGTAGACATTTAGTCTACTGTAAGCACATGACTGAGGAAAGTGTTAAAACACTGTTGAGCAGCGCAGAGCACCTTAGAAGCTTGGTAACGGAGAAACAATACCGTTATCACGGCGTTATTTTTACGTTGTTGGTCAACTGGGTTAAAATTCTGGACGATTCGGAGATAACAAAACGAGACAGTGCCTCATACCCATGGATACTATGGTATACTCTGAAGAATCTGAGAAAACTTTATAATTGTTTACAGTGTCTCAGGAGCAGTAAGCTCTATGCACAGCCTCTAAGGCTTGCGAAGCTGTATATACCAGTCGATTGAATGTTGAGAGGAGGGGCCAAAGAGCTGAAGCTCAACCAGCCAAAAGGACAATTAGTTGACCAAAATTAGGTGAGATAAAACACACACACACACGCACGTATAGAGCCCAGTAGGCTCAGGAACCTGTACACCAGTTGATTGACCGTGATCCTGTGGTCTCGGGTTCGATCTCAGGCGCCAGCGAGAAACAATGGGCAGAGTTTTTTTCACTATGCCCCTGTTACCTAGCAGTAAATAGGTACCTGGGAGTTAGTCAGCTATCACGAGCTGCTTCCTGGGGGGGGGGGTGGAAAAAAAATAGTAGTTAGAAACAGTTGAGAGGCGGGCCAGAAGAGCAGAGTTCAACCCCCGCAAGCACAATTAGGTGAATACACACAGGGCCTCGGGGCCTAGTGGATAGGGAGGTCGTAGTCCTAAGGGCCCGAGTCTTTGGCATAGCGTGCCACGAGGCTATAGCTTCAGTCTTTGATTTAGCTTGCCACGGGGCTTCAGCTTCACTAGCTTTAGTCTTTGACATGGCTTGCCACGAGGTTCTAGCTTCAGTATTTTGCATAGCTTGCCACGAGGCTTTAGCTTCAGTCTTTGATATAGCTTGCCACGGGGCTCTAGCTTCAGTCATTGACATAGCTTGCCACGGGGCTCTAGCTTCAGTCATTGATTTAGCTTGGCACGGGGCTCTAGCTTCAGTCTTTGACATAGCTTGCCACGGGGCTCTAGCTTCAGTCTTTGACATAGCTTGCCACGGGGCTCTAGCTTCAGTCTTTGACATAGCTTGCCACGGGGCTCTAGCTTCAACATGTCATCAACAATTATGATTGGCTGTACCCAGCTTAGTACCAGTGTACTTGTGACATTTAATTAGCAATGGCCTTACAATGTTAATTAATTGTTAGCGTTTGGCGATATGTGCGTTTTGACTAACAACAACAACCGAGGTATTAGAAAAGGAGTAAAATTATTTATTAAGTCTCTTCCGTAACCGCCTGACGTCATTTCCGCTTCTGCCGCCATTTTGCGTAAGATTATCTTGAACTTTCAATTTTTTGGTATTCTTAAAGAACCTCAACAAAGTCTTCCTCACAAGATAGTTTTGTTGATTAAATACTGATTTTTAAATGGTTGTTGATTTAGGAATCAAATTACTGTGTAACTTAATGGATGTGTGGATTCGTTGGATAAATTAATAACTTTGAGTGGATATAAAGAGGAACTACTTCGTATGGATCAATAATAAGACCTGCCTCGTATGGACCCATAATAAGACCTGCCTCATATGGACCAATACGAACTGCAGTGTTCTTTTAAACTCCTTATAGTGCTCATGAGTGATGATATTGACCGCTCGTTAGTCTGATTAAACTTGTCTTTTATTATATATTGTATACATGTATAAAAATACGCTTTAAAAGACAATTTTACAATTGCCGACGAGTGAACGGAAGAGTTGTTCTCCATTTTAGCCCATAAATATATAACCCTTTACTAAATGACTGCCTTCCGAACCTGTTAAATTATGTACAATCTTGTTTTTGAATTCTCAGCAGTAGGGAGTTACGTTAGTCTCTTTAATGAACCATCCTAATTGACTAGTTATTAAAACACCCCATCCCCCTTACACACACACACTGTAAAATACTTAAGGGTTTTGCACACATTTCACACTTAAAGGGTTGACAAGGTAAGAAAACACAAATGTTCACAGTGAATAATGAAACAAGAGTGTATGGTGGGAGCTACACAGACAGATGGCCCATACAGAAGAGAGTGTAGGCTTGGCGTAGTGTAGGAGGAAAATGGAACGAACTAGACAGTTTCAAACGTAAAATCAAGAAATTAAGCTGGGAGGCTTCATTAGGCCGTTGAAGGAAGGAAAGACGGGATCCAAGTGCTGAAGCGATTTCATTCAAAAATATGTGAACACAGTCACATCTAACGAAACATGAAATCATAGAGCCGAACCTCGCTACACTTGAGATGGAACTGAGAAGATTCACGGCAAACATGTTCAGTATAATGTAGGGAGGAACAAAGGGACAATGATAGATAGAACTAGAGGGAGAGAGATCAAATAATACGATAAATTATTTTCGAAACAATATGGCGAGACGCAGAAGGGTTGGAGGTCACGGAGCTCAAGAGCTACCGCTTGACCCTGAACACAGGCCAACGTGAGTAAACACATACATGCGTAAATGAATATGATCAACGTGTCAAAGTATTTTTGCGCCAGTTTCTTATCTACTCCGTTTTGAAAACATTACTCCGGACTCCAGTGATGGCCGGTGCCTCTACACGGCTGAGGATGGCTTATGAAGCTGGCCATCTGGTTTACAGTGACGCCTGTAACAAGACCTTGTCGCATGAGTTACCACCCGTGGGTATACATGGACACTTGTATCTTCCTTATTCACCTTCATCTGGACGTTGGCTCTGCACTGGAAGCTGCCGCCTCTTTTTGCTGACTCATACAGTGTGTGTGCAGACGAGGAGTCACAATAACGTGGCTGAAATATGTTGACCAAACCTCACACTAGAAAGTGAAAGTAGTTGTTGTTATAGATTCAGCTACTGGGAACAAAAGGTTCCAAAAAAAGTAGCACGGGCTGTGGTGAGCCCGTAGTGAACTTCTGGCGCAGGAGCGGGGCTGTAACTAAAAAGTGAAAGTGATCCTTCTTATTCCTATTAATATCCCCTTCTTATTGGGTGGTTATAAATAGGAGCTGCCTCGTATGGACCAATAGGCCTTCTGCGGTTACCTTTGTTCTTATTCCTATTACTATCTCCTTTATTACATCTTACCTTTTGTACCTTTTGCCTTGCTTTTTCTTCCTCTTAAGATTTTCTTCTCCTCGCCTCTCTCTTGCCTATTTATTGCCTTCGCCTCCTTCCCTCATCCAGTTTCGCCCCGCTCCTGTGCCAGATAAGTCCACTACGGACTCACCATAGTCCATGCTACTTGGAACTTTTGTTCCCAGTAGCTGAATCTAAAACAACATTCCCTCATCATCATTCAATTATAGCCCCGCTCATGTGCCAGTTAAGTCCACTACGGGCTCACCATAGCCAGTGCTACTTGGAACTTTTTGTTCCCAATAGCTGAATCTATAACAACAAACAACTTCCCTCATCACAATCGACTTGAGAATGGTCCAAGACCGAAACGTCGGCGTCCCTTCACTTTCTAGTGTGTGTGTGTGTGTGTGTGTGTGTGTGTGTGTGTGTGTGTGTGTGTGTGTGTGTGTGTGTGTGTGTGTGTAATGAAAATGTGAGTGTCAGACCACGGAGGAAAAATTGAAACAGGAATTTCATTAAGTACTTTCGTATAGTAATACATCTTCAGAAGGAATCAATCCTTCTGAAGATGTATGAATATACGAAAGTACTTAAGGAAATTCTTGTTTCAGTAATTTTATATAATAATACATACACACTTTGGTACACACAACAATGTGCTGCTACTCTATCTTATATGATTGCAATGCATATGGAAGATCAAGAGCTGGTTAGTGGGTTAATCCCTATCTCAGTATAGTTAGTCATACATGGAATCAGGAGAAAACTTGAGATGCGAGTCTAGTTTACTAGCAAACTGTAGGTGCATCACAAGAATATCTTTCAATATTCGTGAATGTGTGAAGTAGTTAGAGGTTAAATTATCTCGTACATTCCAAGTGATTTAGTCATTGATAACAGGGCGCTCACACACACGTGCTGGAGTGTGTCCAAGCTCTTATTCACTTAGTGTACAAGTGTTCATCTTCGGGAGATTCATTACCTACAGCCAGGTGGCGGCACGCGTCTTTAGTGAGGGATAGAGGCAAAATTGAAGGTTCAGCTTTTTTTTTATAACTTCTTTGCCTACAGCCTCCTTTTAGGCTACCAAGGCACTCGCATCAGTTGCTGTACCGGTAGGTACATGAATAACAATCTCCATTCTTATAAGATAACCCAATCTTATATACTTTAAAGAACATGATTTGTACGATTTAATCCTGTAACTTTTAAATAAATATTTTGACACCTATCTGATTAAATTGGTGGTGTTGACCTGAAATTACACTTTGATCTTTCTTTTCTGTACGGGTGTCTCACTTGCAAGATTAACAATATTTCTCATGTTTCATCCTCGCCTGTATGGAGAGTCCTACTTGCAAAATTTTGCAAGACTTTGACCCACATGGTAAAGGCACCCCTCCTACGGTTCTGAAACACCTTTTCCTTGAACACTTTGCTTCACTCCCGCTCCATTACTGTCTTCACAGATGGATCGAACTCTGCCGATGGTGTAGGCTATTCTGTTGCCTTTCCTGACCACACCTATATGTGCCGCCTACCCCAGGAGACTACCATCATTATGGCGGAACTTTATGCAATCTTGTACGCTGAACATCAATTGCTTTCTTGCCGTCAATGCTCCTTTGTCATTAAGGTAACTCGTAGCGCCCTCGTGGCTCTGGAGTCATTACCATCCTGTGATGTTCGAAATCCAATATTGGCTGTTTCTCATCTCAGGCAGATCCAAGACAGCTGAGTTTTGCTGGTTTCTCAGCCATATTGTTGTTACCTTTAATGAACATGCGGATACTGCCGCTGTGGAGCCTATCCGCACTTGTCCTATTTCCAAAACAAAGTCATTCTTTATTCAGACTTCTACCCACTCATTCAATCCTCCATCCAAGACCACTGGCAGGGTCGTTGGTCAGAGGTTTCAGGTAAGAAACTACGCATTCTTAAAGGTAACTTTGATTTCGTTGGCCTTTCCTCTTACCACTGTAATAGACGGTGGGAAAATGTCTGTGGCGAGGTTACGTGTTGGCCATTCACGCTTAACTCACGGACACAATGGAATTCCGTCCTGCTCCTTATTGTCCGAACTGTATTGCCCCAATTACAGTTGTGCCTATCTCACAGGATAGGCACATTTCCCTTGTGGAATGTCCTGATTTTCAGGACGATCGTATATCTTGCTTCCCTAATGTTCCTCGGGGACATTGTCTCGCAATAGACTCTGGTGAATCCGATACCTTTTGATATCGCTCGCCTTATGCGCATTTGTTCTCGTATTGGTGTCCTCAGTGATATTTAGCGCCATTTGAATATTCAGCGACATTGATAGTATACATAGTCTCCTCGGTTTGGTGCCTTCTTTTGATAATTACTTCCACTTTAAACTCAAATCAATTGGTAGACTGGTTTACTCTGTAAACCATATTCTCGTATTATTTAGGTCCAAAACACACATACATACACAATATGTCGTATTGAGGTGTGTTGCACAAACCACTACGATTCACCTAACCACTTTATTCGTAGAGAGCGGCGAAGGGTAGGGCGAGCTTATATCCCCACTCCTGTGCCAGGTAAGTCCACTACGGGCTCACCATTGCCGGTGCTACCTGGAACTTTTTGTTCCTAGTAGCTGAATCTTAAACGACAACAACAGGTAGGGTGAGGTGATTGTTGCCTGACTCTGGCTTTTAGCTGTCCGCCAATATAGGTCTTACATTTTCCCGCTGGATCAAAGGAGGACAATCGAACAGCTGTATGCGTGAAGCCGAATTCATCTGGATGTTGATTACTGTTGTCAGCTCCCGAATGAACACAGCCTCAAGAGTACGAAGCCTCCTACGATCGTCGGTGCACGTGATTAGTGTCTTATGTTTCACAATGTCTTGGCGATTCAGGACGGTGTTGTGATATTGAGAATGATGTTGCTTAATACCTCCGTCTTGCAAATGTAAGACGTCTACACAATATATTCGTGGTATGTCCAATGTAGCATATATTTTGGAGTGCAGTCTCCAGAGCTGCATTTGTAATGATACACTACATTGGTTCACCTCAGTTTGTCACAGGAGGCAGAGATGGTATTTCTCATAATAGGGGAAGATGTACGAGGGTTGTTATAATAAATGACAGGACGAATCCTGGCGTTTTCATTGCAAGGTTTGCAATTCCTGTAAATTATATCGTATCACCTTCTCATCCTTCTTGTATGCCTGAAGGCATACATATAGGATGAGGTGATATATATATAATATATATATAGGGAGTACCACCTCTGGCTGGAAGAAGGGGGACCAATAGCCTCGGAGGAAATCACACATAACGCATTGGAGGGAATGTAGGTCCCCTCCAATACAGTTTCTGTGTGCTTTTCTCCTACCACCCCCTTCCTTTTTTTATGCTTTATTGTGTATTTAAAGGTTACAAAACATACAAGACAAATGCCTAAAGGTTATGTATCTCTTGAAACTCCTCCGCTTCCGGACAGGAACCGAGGACGCAGCAAGCATTTCCCCTCTGGATCGCCACACTGAGGCGCTGAAACAAAAAACTGCAAGCCCTTGGGTCTCTGGTGACGTCGATGAGCTTGGAACCCAATTCCTTGAGAAATCCCAGGGGCCATGTGTCTCAGACGCTATGGGAACAAAGAGGTATTGGCCTGCCAGTCGCCTGTATTTGAGAGATTTTGCTGTTTCCCTGTGGTTGGCCGCCCCACCTGCTTGATCAGCTCCGAAGTGTACGTAGGTGTCAGCCAGGGTGGATACACATGTGTAGTCCCACACCAACTGTCTACCCTCCTTCCATGAGTATATGGTGATGCCATCAGGGCGAAGTGCGGGGAAATCCGGGTTCTGGACCCCTAGGATGCGAGGTTCTCTCTCCGCTGGGCACTTAGCTGAGACGAGGCTTCTCTTGATGATGTCATTGACCTCGTTGTGTCTTGCATGCCAGCCCTTTGTGCTTCCACAATGCAACCCATGCAGTCCGTATTGGTCTGCTTCCACCCTGTTGCAAATACACTTGTATTCAGTGTGAATTGGGGCACCAAGGCGGAGGGCCCTGCTACACGAAGGGATTCTGGATCTAGGCGCGTGCCCATTGCTGACATGGGTCTATATATATATATATATATATATATATATATATATATATATATATATATATATATATATATATATATATATATATGTCGTACCTAGTAGCCAGAATGCACTTCTCAGCCTACTATACAAGGCCCGATTTGCCTAATAAGCCAAATTTTCATGAATTAATTATTTTTCGACTACCTAACCTATCTAACCTAACCTAACCTAACTTTTTCGGCTACCAAACCTAACCTAACCTATAAAGATAGGTTAGGTTAGGTTAGGTAGGGTTGGTTAGGTTCGGTCATATATCTACGTTAATTTTAACTCCAATTAAAAAAAATGACCTCATAATGAAATGGGTAGCTTTATCATTTCATAAGAAAAAAATTAGTGAAAATATATTAATTAATAAAAACTTGACTTATTAGGCAAATCTGGCCTTGCATAGTAGGCTGAGAAGTGCGTTCTGGCTACTAGGTACGACATATATATATATATATATATATATATATATATATATATATATATATATATATATATATATATATTCTAGTAGCCAGAATGCACTTCTCAGCCTACTATACAAGGCCCGATTTGCCTAATAAGCCAAATTTTCATGAATTAATTATTTTTCGACTACCTAACCTATCTAACCTAACCTAACCTAACCTAACTTTTTCGGCTACCAAACCTAACCTATCCTACCGCCAAGGGGTGGTAGGAGAAGAAAAGAATTAAGTATTCGGTGAGAATCCACAAGATCTTCTCTGAATGCTCTTTGTTTTCTTCTTCGAGGATGTGGGTCCCTGCAATTGCACCAGAGGTGGTACCCCTTATATATATATATATATATATATATATATATATATATATATATATATATATATATATATATATATATATATATATATATATATATATATATATATATAGACCTATATATATATGTATATATATATATATATATATATATATATATATATATATATATATATATATAGAGACCTATATATATATATATATATATATATATATATATATATATATATATATATTAGTATATTTTGGTAGCAGTCTTTCCTGTAGACATATGTTATTAAATATGACCGAAAAAGTAAGATTAATAATTCTAACACGAATTTTCTCAATTTTCCTTATGTTTGTTTTTACTGATGACGGTAAATGAAAAATCAATTCTCCAAAATTCATTCTTTATTTCTTAGTCTGACGCGACACTTGAACGCGTTTCGTAATAACTAATTACATTTTCAAAGACTTTTAGTTTTCACACACAACTATAACCTGAAAGCACTAAACAGTTCTTTACTATGCTATGATTTAAACAGCTTTCATCTTTCATTTTATACCCGCGTTTTGGGTGAGGTGATATGTTACAACAGTTTTAATGAGGTGAACAAAACTTTCAACAAAGGACAAAACACGAAAACAATGGATATTAACTGGATATTAACTGGGTAAATTGAAGGTATGAATGGAAGTAACTGCGGAAGGGCCTATTGGCCCATATTTCTTGATGCTTCTATATTGGAGCGGGGTCTTGAAGTGGGTAGAATATAGTTGTGCATTAATTGACTGTTGATTGCTGGTGTTGACTTCTTGATGTGTAGTGCCTCGCAGATGTCAAGCCGCCTGCTATCGCTGTACCTATCGATGATTTCTGTGTTATTTGTTAAGATTTCTCTGGTGATGGTTTGGTTGTGGGAAGAGAGTATATGTTCCTTAATGGAGCCCTGTTGCTTATGCATCGTTAAACGCCTGGAAAGAGATGTTGTTGTCTTGCCTATATACTGAGTTTTTTGGGGCTTACAGTCCCCAAGTGGACATTTAAAGGCATAGACGACGTTTGTCTCTTTTAGGGCGTTCTGCTCCGTGTCTGGAGAGTTTTTCATTAGTAGGCTGGCTGTTTTTTTGGTTTTATAGTAAATCGTTAGTTGTATCTTCTGATTTTTGTCTGTAGGGATAACATTTCTATTAACAATATCTTTCAGGACCCTTTCCTCCGTTTTATGAGCGGTGGAGAAGAAGTTCCTGTAAAATAGTCTAATAGGGGGTATAGGTGTTGTATTAGTTGTTTCTTCAGAGGTTGCATGGCGTTCTACTTTCCTTCTTATGATGTCTTCAATGAAACCATTGGAGAAGCCGTTGTTGACTAGGACCTGCCTTACCCTACAGAGTTCTTCGTCGACTTGCTTCCATTCTGAGCTGTGGCTGAGAGCACGGTCGACATAAGCGTTAACAACACTCCTCTTGTACCTATCTGGGCAGTCACTGTTGGCATTTAGGCACATTCCTATGTTTGTTTCCTTAGTGTAGACTGCAGTGTGGAAACCTCCGCTCCTTTCCATGACTGTTACATCTAGAAAGGGCAGCTTCCCATCCTTCTCCATCTCGTAAGTGAAACGTAACACAGAATTCTGCTCAAACGCTTCTTTCAGCTCCTGCAGATGTCTGACATCAGGTACCTGTGTAAAAATGTCGTCAACATACCTGCAGTATATGGCCGGTTTCAAGTTTAAGTCGACTAAGACTTTTTCCTCGATAGTACCCATGTAGAAGTTTGCAAACAGGACGCCTAGGGGAGAACCCATGGCGACCCCATCTACTTGCTTATACATGTGCCCATCCGGGCTCAAGAAGGGTGCCTCCTTAGTACAAGCTTGGAGTAGTTTCCTCAGGATATTTTCTGGCATGTCAAGGGGAGTACAGGCCGGGTCTCGATACACTCGGTCCACTATCATCCCGATTGTTTCATCCACAGGTACGTTGGTGAACAGTGATTCTACGTCCAACGAGGCTCTTATCCCTGTAGCCCGTGTTCCCCGCAGTAAGTCAACAAATTCCTTCGGGGATTTCAGGCTGAAGTTGCACGGGACATAAGGACATGTTGTAACATATCACCTCACCCAAAACGCGGGTATAAAATGAAAGATGAAAGCTGTTTAAATCATAGCATAGTAAAGAACTGTTTAGTGCTTTCAGGTTATAGTTGTGTGTGAAAACTAAAAGTCTTTGAAAATGTAATTAGTTATTACGAAACGCGTTCAAGTGTCGCGTCAGACTAAGAAATAAAGAATGAATTTTGGAGAATTGATTTTTCATTTACCGTCATCAGTAAAAACAAACATAAGGAAAATTGAGAAAATTCGTGTTAGAATTATTAATCTTACTTTTTCGGTCATATTTAATAACATATATATATATATATATTAGGGGTACCACCTCTGGTGCAATTGCAGGGACCCACATCCTCGAAGAAGAAAACAAAGAGCATTCAGAGAAGATCTTGTGGATTCTCACCGAATACTTAATTCTTTTCTTCTCCTACCACCCCTATTATTTTTTTGTATGTTTTGTTTTATTTTATTGCAATGCTACAGTTTACAGAGAACACACACACACACACACACACAAATATATATAGCAATTAAACAATCAGCGTTCGAAGACCTCGTCCAGCTCCTCGGAGGTTGGGTGCGTACCCAGGATACAGCACGCATTTCCCCTCTGCACTGCGACACTGAGGCGCTGGAACAGGAAACTGGCTGCTCGTGGGTCTCTAGTTTTCCCAATGAGTTCCTCACCAACCTCCTTTAAAAACTTGAGTGCACATTTACCCCAGGCGCCCAGAGTCTCTGAGCCTATCGGCACGAACCTGTAACAACGTTCTAGGTCTCTGTACTTGTGGATTTTCTGGGTCTCCCTGAAGGTGGCTGCCCCACCTCCCTCCGCTGAGCTGTAACGTAAATAGGTATCAGCCAATGTAGATGCACATACGACCTGTTTACCTTCCCTCCATGGCTGCAGGGTGACTCCATCTGGGCGTTTTTGGCTGTTGTCAGGTCTGCACAACTGGGGTTCCCTTTGTGCTGGACACCCAGCTGTAGCCAAACTTCTCTTGATGATGTCATTGACTGCCTCGTGTCTAGCAATCTTTCCCTGTGTCTTACGACAGATGAGACCATGGCTGCCGTATTGGTCTGCCCGTGCCTGGCCGCAAACACACCGGTGCTCGGTGGAGATAGGGGCGGCAAGGCGCAGAGCAACACCAATACTTAGGGCCCGATGATCCAGGCGGGTGCCCAAGGCGGAATTAGGGACTGCCAACAGGAAGTCCCCAGCATGGGGGGCTTGCACATATAGGATATATATATATATAGGATATATATATATATAATATATATTATATATATATATATATATATATATATATTATGGTAGCGGAAAAAAACGCATTTGAAAAATAGAGAATGCTTAACACGTTTTCGGCTTATTCGCTTTCATCAGAGCAAAGTAGAATGATATTATATTTATTGTATTGTACCTTGAGCACTTAACATTTTGCATCCCTCTTAACTCTGTCCTCCCAATGTGTATTCTCGTTAGCAAATAGTAAGTTACAATAACGTGGGTTAAAAGTCTACACTAAACCTATTGATCTGAAAATAGGGGAAGCGACAAGGCTGTGGTCCGTTACGCGCCATTATGAAGTCGTGATCAAATGAGATGTTATGTTCATCGTGGTTCCATCAAGGCCAACTGCTGACGTTTACTGATGGCTCAAAAGCCGCAGTATACGTTAGGTTCTCGAATGTTCATGCATTTAACAAACTTTTTACTGGTTCTCGAAATTTTTAATACACCTTACTTTTCGTTGCCAGAATCTAAATATTGGCTGTCTCTTGGTGAGCTAGTTTTAAACGTACGGACAAATGATGATTTGTTTGTTATTTATCATGTTTGTAAATACTGCATCGAACTGGTCGATCACTGCAGTGAGCAGTGCAACAGCTTATTGGAACTGGTCGCTGCAATAAGCTGATCATTGCATTGAACTGGTCACTGGTCAATACGATGAGCGAGCCAGTCACCGATAGCTTGTTGTACCTGTGGTTCTAGTAGGGGGTGTTTACACCTGCGGACATAGCGCATTTTAGTAATTATTTAGTGGAATGGCCACTTATCTACCCGGAGCAGTTGTCTTTATCTGTATATGATACATAATACGTAATAAGAACATAAGAACCAAGGTAACTGCAGAAGGTCTATTGGCCCATACGAGGCAGCTCCTATTTATAACCACCCAATCCCACTCATATGTCCAACCCACGCTTGAAACAATCGAGGGACCCCACCTCCACCACGTTACGCGGTAAGTGGTTCCACAAATCAACAACCCTGTTACCGAACCAGTATTTACCCAAGTCTTTCCTAAATCTAAACTTATCCAATTTATACCCATTGTTTCGTGTTCTGTCTTGTGTTGATACTTTTAATACCCTATTAATATCCCCTTTGTTGTGTCCATTCATCCACTTGTAAACCTCTATCATGTCACCCCTAACTCTTCGCTTTTCCAGTGAATGCAACTTAAGCTTTGTTAATCTTTCTTCATATGAAAGATTTCTAATTTGGGGAATTAACTTAGTCATCCTACGCTGGACACGTTCAAGTGAATTTATATCCATTCTATAATATGGCGACCAAATTTAGGAAAGACTTGGGTAAATACTGGTTCAGTAACAGGGTTGTTGATTTGTGGAACCAATTGCCGCGTAACATTGTGGAGGTGGGGTCCCTCGATTGTTTCAAGCATGGGTTGGACATGTATATGAGTGGGATTGGGTGGTTATAAATAGGAGCTGCCTCGTATGGGCCAATAGGCCTTCTGCAGTTGCCTTTGTTCTTATGTTCTTAACCTCTCACTGTGACAGCACCTGACTGACTGCGAGGACATTAGCTATGCCCTAATCCAACTTAATATAGCACCCCCAATACCATGAGCCTCTATTTTTTAATCAGTCTTTCATGTGGCACTGTATCATTAACTTTGCTAAAGTCAAGGTACACAACATCACTATCCTTACCACTATGAACTGCTTCAACTATGCTGGAATAAAAGATAGCAAATTTGTTAAACAAATTTAAACAGACTTCGCAATCTCAACACTATCCAGCTCGTATCTTGTAACTGTATCATCATTACCTAGCCTCAAAACTTTACAATTATCAGCAGTAAACTGCATCTGCCAATCTTTTGACCATTTCGAAACCCTATTTAGATCAACTTGAAGTGATTGTGAGTCTTCTTCCGTGTTAATTTCCCTACCGATTTTTACAAACATAAGAACAAAGGTAACTGCAGAAAGCCTATTGGCCCATACGAGGCAGCTCCTATTGATAACTGCCCAATCCCACTCATATACATGTCCAACCCACGTTTGAAACAATCGGGGACCCCACCTCCATCAAGTTACGCAGTAATTGGTTCCACAGATCACACCCTGTTACCGAACCAGATTTGCCATGTCTTTCCAAATCTAAACTTCTCCAATTTATACGCATAGTTCGTGTTGTCTTGTGTTGGTACTTTTAATACCCTATTAATATCCCCTTTGTTATGTCCATTCATCCACTTGTAAACCTCAATCATGTCACCCGTAATTCTTCCCCCTTTTTAGAGAATGTAATTTGTGTCAATTTTAATACCTCCCTTTCCATCCAAGAAGTAAGTTAGAGATCACATTTTCTGTTCGACAGAAAACTGAGTATCCAGCGTCCTACTTTACCAGTTATTCTCATTGACCTCATTTTGTGTGCTATCACTTCATGGTCAGATTTATCGAATACCTTAGCGAAATCCGTGTATACCACATCTGCATTCTGTTTTGACAAATGACAAACTCTTCATGCAAACTGCACCTAATATCAAGAAGAGCAGCAGCAGCAGCAGCATTCTGTTTTTCTTCTAATGCCTCAGTGATTTTGTCGTAATGGTCAAGTAGCTGTGAGAGGCATGATCTTCCCGCTCTAAATCCATGTTGGCCTGGATTGTGGAGGTCATTCCATGAAACTAGTGACCTGACTCCTGATCACTCTCAAATACTTTTATTATGTGGGACGTTAGTGTAACTGGTCAACTGGTCTACAGTTCTTTGCCAATGTTTGGCTCTCTCCCTTGTATATAGGGGCTATTATGTCTGCTGCTTTCAGCGCATTTGGTATCTTCCCCCCGTGTCCAAGCTGTTCCTTCACACTATACTGAGTGCATGTGCTACTGGCACTTTGCATTTCTTTATAAATATTTAAATTTACCTTGCGGTATTTCGGGCTCGACGTGCCCGCGGCCCGTTCCCCGACCAGGTCTCCTGGTTGCTGGACTGGTCAACCAGGCTGTTGGACGCGGCTGCTCACAGCCTGGCTGATCAGGTATCCTTTGGAGGTGCTTATCAAGTTCTCTCTTGAACACTGTGAGGGGTCGCCAGTTATGCCCGTTATGTGTAGTGGAAGCGTGTTGAACAGTCTCGGGCTTCTGACGTTGAAGTCCGAGGAATAAGAAAGGGATTGTAAGTGAAAACAAGGGAAAGAAAAAGAAGAAAGGTAAATGGAAGGGGTAGGCTTATCATAAGCCAGTTATCCTCGGCTTATCATAAACTTACCCCTTCCTTTTATCTTCTTTTTCTTTCCCTTGTTTTCATTTTCTTTCCCTTGTTTTCTCTACAATCTCTTTCTTATTCCTATTCCTATAATCCCTTTATTGCACCTTACCTACCGTAAGATTTCATTCTCCTCACCAATCTCTTGCCTATTTATTGCCATTTATTGCCTTCCTCTCATCGCAATGGACTTGATAATGGTCGAGGACGGACCGAAACGTCGTCGTCCTCTTCACTTTCTAGTGTGTGGTCTGGTCAACAATTTTCAGCCACGTTATTGTGACTCCTCGTCTGCAGTGACTTGTAGTTTTTAAAGTATGCTATTGGTATGTGGTTATACTAAAAGTAAGTAGGTCAATGTCAACTGGCTGGCAGGAAGATGCAGAAGGGGGTGTTTTTTAGTCGATATATTTTTTTTTTTTTTTTTTTTTTTTTGAGATATCTACAAAGTTGTTACATCTTGTACAGCCACTAGTACGCGTAGCGTTTCGGGCAGGTCCCTGGAATACGATCCCTGCCGCGAAGAATCGTTTTTTCATCCAAGTACCATTTTACTGTTGCGTTAAACAGAGGCTACAGTTAAGAATTGCGCCCAGTAAATCTCCCCGGCCAGGATACGAACCCATGACATAGCGCCTGCGGAACGCCAGGCGAGTGTCTTACCACTACACCACGGAGACTGTGATAATTGATGCTGTGACAATAATATTAAATATTATTGTCTTTAATGCTCCGAAGTGTTAGTAACAATGAATTATTAACCCCCGCAGTGAATACGATGCAATAGGAAGTAAAAGGAGTCTCTATGGTATTGTGAGGGTGACTGCTCGAGGCTGGATTTGCTTGGGCAGCTTTAATCCCTCCCCCCCCTCTTCCTCCCTTCCCCCCTCCCACTCTTTCTTCCTGGGAGAATACACCCGGGGTTTATAATCAGTTCACAGACTTCAATAATTAATACATATTCTCCATTATGTATTAATACTGCTAATAACCGGCATAGTATCTTTTTATTCCATTACATTTTATAAGAAGCCTCTGTGACTGGTAATGACATAACGCTATGTTCTCTCGTATCTTGCCTCTTCGAGTTTCCCTTACTTTAAGTTTTCTGGCTAAACCTAATGGCTTTCATTATTATGTGACAAATGTAGGTATAATGTGTGTGTGACGGTCCTTTCAAAAGTCCCGAGAGCGGAATGTAGAATCCTTCCTTTTTCTTTGTCATTTTAGTTATCTCAACTGAGTAGTTCTCCTCGGTACATTTATTTGTGAATTAGACTCCTAAGCCCCTCTTGGTGGCTTAATAAGAACATAAGAACAAAGGCAGCTGCAGAAGGCCTATTGGCCCATACGAGGCAGCTCCTATTTATAAACCACCCAATCCGCTCATATACATGTCCAACCCATGCTTGAAACAATCGAGGGACCCCACCTCCACAATGTTACGCGGCAATTGGTTCCACAAATCAACAACCCTGTTACTGAACCAGTATTTACCCAAGTCTTTCCAAATCTAAACTTATCTAATTTATACCCATTGTTTCGTGTTCTGTCCTGTGTTGATACTTTTAATACCCTATTAATATCCCCTTTGTTATGTCCATTCATCCACTTGTAAACCTCTATCATGTCACCCCCTAACTCTTCGCCTTTCCAGTGAATGCAATTAAGCTTTGTTAATCTTTCTTCATATGAAAGATTTCTAATTTGGGGAATTAACTTAGTCATCCTACGCTAGACACGTTCAAGTGAATTTATATCCATTCTATAATATGGCGACCAAAACTGAACTGCATAATCTAAATGGAATATAATCTAAATGGCCTAACCAGAGCAAGATATAGCTGAAGAGCAACACCGGTGTTTTGTTACTACGCTGCTTCGATTAATAAATCCCAGTGTCCTATTTGCCTTATTACGAACATTTATGCATATATTTTTTTTATTTTTTTTTTAAATTCTTACTAATCGTTACTCCCAGATCCCTTTCACAATCCGACTTCGCAATCTCAAAACCTTCTAGCTCGTATCTTGTAACTCGATCATCACTAACCAGCCTCAAAACCTACATTTGTATTTGACAGATGCATTAACGCATCTGCCAATCTTTGACCATTTCATAACTCTATTTAGATCGCTTGAAGTGATAGTCTTTTTTCCGTGTTTATTTCCCTCCCGATTTTTGTATCATCGGCAAATTTGCAAATGTTGCTGCTCAAACCTGAATCTAAATCATTTATATATAATATTATATATATATATATATATATATATATATATATTATATATATATATCTATATAACTATTATATATATAATATTAAAATCCACAGAGAAAAATGAAAGGAGGTGAACGTTTCGCGACTCGTTTCATTTTTCTCTGTGGATTTTCCGCATAAAATGATCAGTGTTTTGTGATCGTCAATTGCATATATATATATATATATATATATATATATATATATATATATATATATATATATATATATCTATATATTATATAATAGATATGAATAGAGAGGTCCCAGGACAGAGCCTTGAGGCACTCCACTTACAACATTTCTCAGTCTGACTTAGAACGTAAGAACAAAGGTAACTGCAGAAGGCCTATTACATGCGAGGCGGCTCTTGCTAATAACCACCCTCGGTTTGGTGCCTTCTATTGATAATTACTTACTAATAACCACCCTATCCCACTCATGCACATGTCCAACCCACGGTTGAAATAATCGAGGGAGGCCACCTCCACCAAGTTACGCGGTAATTGGTTCCACAAATCAACAACATAAGAACATAAGGCAACTGCAGAAGGCCTATTGGCCCACACGAGGCAGCTCCCACCTATAACCACCCAATCCCACTCATATACATGTCCAACCCATGCTTGAAACAATCGAGGGACCCCACCTCCACAATGTTATGCGTTATTATGTTATGACCCCACCTCCACAATTCTTCTATGAAAGATTTCTAATTTGGGGAATTAACTTGCATCCTACGCTGGACACGTTCAAGTGAATTTATATCCATTCTATAATATGGCGACCAAAACTGAACTGCATAATCTAAATGGGGCCTAACGAGAGCAAGATATAGCTTGAGAACCACACCAGGTGTCTTGTTACTAACGCTGCGATTAATAAATCCGAGTGTCCGATTTGCCTTATTACGAACATTCATGCATTGATCCTTTTGTTTTAAATTCTTACTAATTATAACTCCCAGATCCCTTTCGCAATCCGACTTCGCAATCTCAACACCATCTAGCTCGTATCTTGTAACTCTATCATCATTACCTAGCCTCAGAACTTACATTTATCAGCATTAAACTGCATCTGCCAGTCCTTTGACCATTTCAAAACCCTATCTAGATCAACTTGAAGTGATAGAGAGTCCTCCTCCGAATTAATTTCCCTACCGATTTTCGTATCATCGGCAAATTTGCAAATGTTACTACTCAAACCCGAATCTAAATCATTTATATATAATAAACAACAGAGGGCCCAGGACAGAGCCTTGAGGCACTCCACTTACAACATTCAACCCTGTTACCAAACCAGTATTTACACAACCAACCACAGCCCGGTTGGTCCGGCACTCGAAGTGCCGGCACTCGAAGTGCTATCTAGTTTAAAACTAAGACGTCCACGGTTATTCCGGCAATATTCTTATGCTCGCTGGGAGGATGTTGAAGAACTTGGTGAAGGTGAAGTCCCTCGATTGTTTCAAACGGGGTTGGACATGCATATGAGTGGGGATTGGGTGGTTATACATAGGAGCTGCCTCGTATAGGCCAATAGGCCTTCTGCAGTTAATTTGTTCCTATAATAATAAAAAAAATGTAACATGCAGTTACATGTTTTTATTATCTTTCCCAACCATGCTGTTGCCCCTGTTGTTGTGACAGTATTGGGGAAGCTACCATTATACTGGCATGGGGGGTTTAAATGTGATTACTCTGTTTACTCTCGGTTACAATTCTTTAAAGCAACCACCCTTTGTTACTCCTCGTACTATTCATTCTAACCAAGCAATTCCTTGGTGGAATAACATATTAACATTAGATACATCTAAAGGCCTTTACTGGCTTTAAAGAAACAGTGTCGTAACTTGCTATGGTAAAAGATGGTAATGGTTTTCTCTACAGTAATGTTTGACACCCATACCATCTGTGTGCGTGTGTGTTGAAGACATTCGTAAAATTGCGGCCAAACACATCTTGAACAAAGCTCAAGTTTTAATTATAAACGGTCTCTCTCATCAAGTGAAGATCCAACATCTATGGCCTATGCAGTAAAACATGCAGTTGTCTTGCCTAACATACGAACTCAAACAACCCACCGGACCTATCCTGGCTAGTGCATAGACAACGTCGATATTGCTTGCATTTTTACAAACCTGTCGCATTTTTAACGGATTGGTCCATTCAGAAAAAAAGCGAGGTATTAGACGAGATTACGGGTTGAATGATGTTGAGAATGTTTTGACGTTTCAATACCATGAGTCCTGCTAGCCACCTCGAACCCTGCCATACACTCTACCACCTGTCACCCTCATACCTTCCTCCCTCATTAGCACCTTCACCCCTCCCTCACTGGCACCTTCACCCCTCCCTCACTAACACCTTCACCCCTCCCTCACTAGCACCAACTTCACCCCTCCCTCGCTAGCACCTTCACCCCTCCCTCACTAGTGATCACAAAGAAATCAGATTTAGCATAGAGTGGAATAGATCTGCAGGAGAAAATTCTGTTAAAGTGCCAGATTTTCGAAGATTGGAAAGTCTTGGGCATAGGTGGGGGGGGGTCTTGAAGCAAGACCTGAACCCAACGATGTGTGATGTAAAGGAGGATTTCGATTTGGATTCAAAATATAACTTATTTACAAATATTCTAAGCAAAGCACAGGAAACTAGTATACCTTATAATTGAATAGATCAAATACAAATGACCCCAAATGGATAACAAAGTATCTGAAAAACCTTAGAGGTAGAAAGAGAGCTTGGTACAAAAGGATTAAGAATGGGGAAGTCAATTTAGAACAAGAATTCGCACAACTGGTTAAAAATGTTAAAAAAAAAGAGATAAGGAGAGCAAAAAGAAACTATGAAGTTCGCATAGCAGGCCAAGCAAAGGCCATCTCCCCTCCTGCTTGATAGGGTTCTCTAAGTTCTTCTACTCCCCAAGCCCGGCCCGAGACCAGGCTTGACTTGTGAGTTTGGTCCACCAGGATGTTGCTTGGAACGGCCCGCAGGCCCACATGGTCCGGCACTAGAAGAAAACTATTTAGTTCCCCCTTGAAGAGATCCACGTTGTTCCGGCAACATTTCGTATGTTCGCTGGGAGGATGTTGACAACCGTGGACCTCTGATGTTTATAATGTTCTCTGATTGTGCCTATGGCACCTCTGCTTTTCACTGGGTCTATTCTGCATTTTCTTCCATATCGTTCATTCCAGTACGTTGTTATTTTACTGTGTAGACTTGGGACCTGGCCCTCCAGTATTTTACACGTGTATATTATTTGGTATCTCTCTCGTCTCCTTTATAGTGAGTACATTTGGAGAGCTTTGAGACGATCCCAATAATTCAGGTGCTTTATCTCGTCTATGTATGCTGTATATGTTCTCTGTATTCCCTCTATTTCAGCAATCTCTCCAGCTCTGAAGGGGGGAAGTGTGAGTAGCAGTGAGTACTCGAGTACTCACTCGAGCAGTACTCGAGTACTGCTCAGTACTCACAGAGGGGAAGTAAGTACTGAGCAGTACTCGAGACGGGGCTACACAAGTGACTTGAAGAGTACAAACATTGTGATGGGATCCCTGGATTTGAAAGTTCTCTTCTCCCTCACTATCACCTTCACCCCTCCCTCACTATCACCTTCACCCCTCCCTCACTAGCACCTTCACCCCTCCCTCACTATCACCTTCACCCCTCCCTCACTAGCACCTTCACCCCTCCCTCACTAGCACCTTCACCCCTCCCTCACTAGCACCTTCACCCCTCCCTCACTAGCACCTTCACCCCTCCCTCACTAGCACCTTCACCCCTCCCTCACTAACACCTTCACCCCTCCATCACTAGTACCTTCACCCCTCCCTCACTATCACCTTCACCCCTCCCTCACTAGCACCTTCACCCCTCCCTCACTATCACCTTCACCCCTCCCTCACTAGCACCTTCACCCATCTCTCACTAGCACCTTCACCCCTCCCTCACCAGCACCTTCATTCCTCCCTCACTATCACCTTCACCCCTCCCTCACTAGCACCTTCACCCCTCCCTCACTATCACCTTCACCCCTCCCTCACTATCACCTTCACCCCTCCCTCACTAGCACCTTCACCCCTCCCTCACTATCACCTTCACCCCTCCCTCACTAGCACCTTCACCCCTCCCTCACTAGCACCTTCACCCCTCCCTCACTATCACCTTCACCCCTCCCTCACTATCACCTTCACCCCTCCCTCACTATCACCTTCACCCCTCCCTCACTAGCACCTTCACCCCTCCCTCACTATCACCTTCACCCCCTCACTATCACCTTCACCCCTCCCTCACTAGCACCTTCACCCCTCCCTCACTATCACCTTCACCCCTCCCTCACTATCACCTTCACCCCTCCCTCACTATCACCTTCACCCCTCCCTCACTATCACCTTCACCCCTCCCTCACTAGCACCTTCACCCCTCCCTCACTATCACCTTCACCCCTCCCTCACTAGCACCTTCACCCCTCCCTCACTATCACCTTCACCCCTCTCACTATCACCTTCACCCCTCCCTCACTAGCACCTTCACCTCTCCCACCATCACCCTTACCTTCCTCAGTTATTCTTCCATCTTTCACAATTTTGTTTTTATTAGTGACTGTATGTTCATGCTGCACAGAACATACATCACCCATCATGTGAAAGATAAGCACGATATTTCGGCTTGAAATCTTCCAAGTTATTTACATCCAATAAGAGTATACTGTACAATGATCTGCAGCAGCTTTAAACGTGAAGCATGTTATAACTTTCCCAAGAGGTGAAGCACTTGGGAAATGAAAGTGCTTGATGGCTTGCACTTCCAATTAAGTAAATATTCATCCTCTTAATTGCTTTGATTATTACATGAAATGTAAGTGTAGCAGCCTAGTCAGTATTTACCATTTAATTTTATACTGTGCAGGATGCACATATGTCTAACACTCTCCCACTTGAGCTGACATACACTTGTATATATAAATTGAGTGTGATACTTTTCCTTGCTAAATTCGTGGAACAAACAGCCATGCTACATGCATACTCTTTTATCAGTCATTATGGATCAAAATGCAAAATATGTGGCAGAGAAAGATCACAGCATCAACAAAATACTGTATCTTGGCAAGCACCATGAACTGAAGGTGCTCATTGACTGCTCAGAATAAAGTATGCCATGTTAGCTGTCATTTGCTGAGAGCATACAATATGCCATGTTAGCTCTCAATTCCAGAGAGCATACAGTTTACCATGTTAACTCTCAATGGCTGAGAGTGCTCATTAATGTTCAGTCTATTGACTGAGCAACCTTACTCCAAAAAAAATATACAGCTAATTATACTCTACAGTACTGTAATGAATATTCATCAATATTTTTTTGCAATACTGTCCCCTCTTTTCAGAGAACAAATAGCACTAATGAATCTGTGCTGTGCAGGACAGTATTAAACAAGGTTGGGCCAGCATTGGATTCAGGGTTAAATGAATTAACTGCATATGCAGTTACTTATGAGAGAAAGTGCTTGCTGTATGTATGTACAGTGAGTACTATGTGCTTTAAAGTTTCTGGGTGTAGGGAGAAATGTATGCAGTATATTCATTGTGGTAAGACCAATTCTTGGGACACCTCACTAGTATCTAGTGGAGGAACAATATCAAAGGGAATTTAGAGATAATTTGATAATTTGTGTTATTCAAATTATCTTATATTTTTTAACAGAATACTGTATTATTATTGTCATCATTCCCGGACGTTAATGAATACAGTACATGGTACTTTATTTGGATATTGCATTTTTAATGTTGAATAATTGTTACTTGAATAAAACAGATATTAACATGGGTTTCAGGTGGAGCACCCCAGCCACCATGAGTGTGATTATCCGGTTGCAGAATCTGCCGTGGTCGGCCAATGCCCTTGACATTCGTGAATTCTTCAAGGGTCTCTCCATTCCCGAGGGTGGTGTACACATCGTCGGCGGAGAACTTGGCGATGCCTTCATTGCGTTTAGGTTTGTATTTACACAGAACTTACAGCAATTTAATTGCATTTGTTAAATTTGATGTTATGAAAAAGTTTGCAAATATTGTCAGTTACATATGATCAGAGAATATTAGGGAAATTTGGGATAGAAAAGACTGTACATGTGATAGTACGATCCGTGTAATTTGGTGTACAATATATGCATCATTAGAAGTATGCCATTGATAAATAAATGTAACTATTTCTGAATAGCACGGATGAGGATGCAAGATTGGCCATGCAGAAAACAGGATCCAGCTTGAAGGGAATTCAGGTGACCCTGCTGTTGTCTTCACGAACAGAGATGCAAAAGGTTATTGAAGCTGCCCGTCAGCAGGCCATGGCACTCCAAGGATACATGGCACCCACAGTTATCCCAACACAGGCACAACCCCCTCCAGTTCCTACAGTTCCTCAGCTGCCACAGGCCCCTGCACCTACTTTGCAACACCAACAGCTTCCTGGACATCCACCATTTCAAGCACATACACAAGTTGAAGCACAACAACAAATGGCCCCCCATATTACTTCACATATTAACTCTCCTCCAAATCAACCAAACTTGCAGCAAGCACCACCTATGACATTGCCCCCCTCTACTCTCCCTCCTCGCACTCCTTCACAAAATCCATCCCATACCCCCTCCCACATTCCAAGCCCAACTACATCTAGTGGTCCCCATAATTCTCATGCTGCTAACGACTCACAAGCTGCTGTTCATTCCAATTTATCTGCAAATAACACTGAAAGAAAGGAAGAGAAAAAGTCATCATCAACTTCATCATCCAAGAGGGATACCAAAGGTCGTGATAGTAGGAGACGTAGAACAAAGTCACGCAGCAGAACACGTTCAAGGTCCCGTGATAGAGATCGTCGTCGACGCCACAGAACCAGATCGAGGTCTCGCAGTCGTGATCGTAGTGGCCGTAGTCGTAGACGTACTAGAAGCCGGGAGCGTGACCGTGGCAGAGATAGAAATCGTGACCGTGACCGTGACAAGGAGCGTAATATCCGTGTTGGACGTGACCGCAGTGACAGATTTAGTCAAGAAAATAACGAGAGTGTGTCTGCTCCACTCGAACCACCTAGCAGAGATATTACCAGTAGTGGTGCAGAAGGAATACCAGGCCTGGGTGATATTCCTAGTGCCAGTATGAGAGGACCTTTACCAAGTCTCTCAGAGCCCATCAAAAACTCTCCAATCCAAACTCCATCACCTGCCCCAACCCCAGCATATAGCTCAGCACAATCATTTAATCCTGTGCCATCATACAATACAGCACCACCACCATTCAGCTCTATACTACCATTTAGTATTGGAAATATGAGTATTCCTCCTCCCTCCATACCTATGTCAAGTATGTCAAATACTTTCAATGAACCAATGGACACAGAGCCTGCAGATGACCATCCAATTATTGTAGAAGGCCCTGGAAGTTATATAGATTCCAGACAGATGCCTGGAAAATCAGGTATTCAGAGAAATGAAGGTATGGGTGGACTCTTGAGAGGCCCTGGGGATGGGTTACCAAGATCTGACATTAAAGGTCTGTTAGGTGATGGTCCAGGTGAATTGCCTTATGGAGGCAATGGCAGGGGAATGTCTCACAGGAACAATGACAGCTTTGGATTCCTTGGGCATTCAAGGAATCGCCCACCTCCAAATGAACCAGAAAATGAGTACAACATAGATCAGTTTGATCGAGTCCGACCTGAACCTTCTCAAAGAGGGTGGGATTCCAAGGAAGGGAAAGATACAATGAGCAGTAGCAAACAAAAAGAATTTAGAGATGATAAGGAGTCCAGAGATCGAAGTAGTTTTAGGTCAGAAATGGATACAAGAGAAAATAGAAGTGCTAGAGAAGAAAGACCTCCAAAGGATCTGAAAGAAGCCCATGAAGGTTCCCATGATGACACAGAGAGACTAGGAGGTTGGGAATCTCGAAGTAAACGGGACCCTCATGACCGTGGGACTCGTTGGGAAGCTGTTGATAGACGTGATGATACTGATGAATCATCTAGCTGGAGCACACGGGGTAGGCGTGAAGGTTGGAATGGGCGGGAAGAAGAAAATTGGACAGGTAGGAACAGTGGAGATAAGCATGAAAATTGGAATGAAAAAGATAATTGGAAGCATGATCCTCATAACTGGGAAGAAGAAGGTTATTATCACCGAGATCAAGATAGACATGGTGAAGAACATGAACGTTATGGTGATGCATACAGCTATCGAGGTTATCGAAGTAGAGTACCACGTGGCATGGAAAGAGGACGTATTAGCCGAGGTGGACGAGGCTTTAATCCACGCTTTAGTGGATATCAAGAGGAAAGTCATGAAGATGGTTATAGCTATCGTGGAGGATATAGAGGACGTGGGAGCTACCGTGCTAGAGGTGGTACCTATAACTATAGAGAAGGCAGCTCAGAATGGGGAGAAGAAAGTACATGTTGTGTAGAAATTCGCAATACACCTGTAAATGCATCTTACCGTTCTGTGCGTGACCTTTTCCATGGTATCTTTGTTCCAAAAACAGGCATTAAACTTTTAGTTGATGAACAAGGAAATCGAAAAGATGTTGCACTCTTGCAGTTTTCACAGCCTCGAGATGCAATAAGGGCTCTTAGATTTTCTGGTAATTACATATTTGATAATAAAGTTGAAGTTGTTCTTATTTCTGAGTCCAAATATGAGACTGCAATGGATGTTAATAAAATGAAAGGAAGCAAATCACATCCCAGTAATAGACCTCCAGGTTCATCTGAAGAAAAACAATCATGGACAAACAGCACATGTGTATGTGTATCAGGCCTCCCAGTGGGATGTACTGATCATGATGTTGGTCAAATGTTTAATAATTTTAAAATTGAAGACATTGTCTTGGAAAGAGAGAAGGGAACTCGTCACCCATCTGGCCGTTGTTTTGTGCGGCTAAACACACCAGAAGAAGCACAACAAGCTGTTGAAAGCTTGGCTGATGCTTCTATTGATGGAAACCCTATTAATGTTGAAATATGTCCAAATGATGCAATGATACCTGCTGTTAGAGACAGAGACTTGATTCAAATTCAAAGTGGCAGTCAGTCTGGGAAATCTCAGCCAGGCCAAACTGTGCCTCAAAAGAATAATTCTAAACAAGATGAAAAAAAGGTAGAAGAAAATAAAACAGAGAACCAAAATGGTGACGAATCCCAAACAAAGCACCTTCCAATGGGTGCTGACCTACTTACAGATTCTGTAGTAATGAAAGGAGTACCAAAGGAAGCAACAGAACCAAATATTCGAGACTTTTTCAGTGATGAGGGGCTAGTACCAGAACGTGTTCATTTTTGTGATGCAAACTCTAATGGATCACATGACGTGTATGTTATGTTTCCGTTGATTGATGATGCACGGCGTGCTGTGGGCAAAAGCCAACAGCAACTTTGCAAAGTTAAGGTGGGAGTAGAAATGATAGCAAAACCTTTAGTTATGAATGCAATGGGTCTCACATTTGATCCTCTTGAACTTATAAGAAAAGGACAAAAATCTGGTGCACCTACAGTTGCAGGAAAATCAGAAAAGAGTACAGAAAATGTAAGTGTTGATAAAAATCAACCAGCACAACCAAAGGAAATTATTGAATCTTCAAAAGAAGAGGAGCAGCAAGATACCCAAAATGAATCATTGTGTGATTCTGTATCGGTTCGAGACCAGATAAAAGAACATCCAAATAGTATAGAGCAGCGAAGCTCAAATTCTTTCTCTAGTCCAGGAGGAATGATTCCAGGGCCTTACAGAGGTGGACTCATTGGACATTTTCCAGGTGGACCACGAGGTTTTCGACCCCGCGGAGAAATGCGAGGGATGAGCAGAATGCCACCGGGTATATCAGGACCTCGAGGACCAAATGATGGATCCTTCAGCAGAATGCGAGGCTCATTGTCACTCTTGAGGGATCCTATAGATAAATCAATTGAAGAAACTATGGGTTCAGCCATTCCTCCAGAAAATTTTGGTAAACCAGGATGTGTAGTGGCACTAAGCAATGTTCCATATCGTGCTTCAACTGATGATATCCTTGAGTTTTTCATAGATTTTTCAGCATTGAGACCAGAAAATATTATCAGGCGATACAATGAATTTAACCAGCCTACTGCTGATGCTCGTGTTGCCTTTCCCACCCCTCAGGAGGCTCAGCGTGCTGTGCAGTCCCTCAACAAAAAGTACATGAGCAGCAGACAAGTATTCCTGGCTCTTGTGACCGAGTGAATCCTAAGTCATTCAGACTTAATGTATAATACTGTATCTCTGTTTCCTGTGTTAAGTCATAAGATCTATGAAAATGCTGTTGCTACTCAATTTTTTATTAATAAATTGAAGTTTAGTTAAGTTTAATACCGTGCTGTATATTATTACAGTATGACACACTTTGCAATTTATTTTGTACCTTTTTTTTTTAATATTGATTGGAATGCACACCAGTACCTGTGGAATTATACAAACAGCTTAGTCATATGAGACAAGTTGGCAAGAGACACAAACATCATTATGTACATAGGTTAGTATAAGTTTAAAATTATTCTTGAGTAATTCAGGAATTATAATTTGAAAATATTGATAAGTATTATTATAATATTTGTATATAAAGTAGAATAAAATACTTTCTTAAAATGTGAATTTTGCATTCCTTTTCCATTTAAGACAAAACTGAAAAACTGCTACTTGTGAAGAAGAAGCATCTAGAAAATTAGACAGTAAATTTACTTCTTAATTTACTCTTTACTTCTTCGTCTTACATGATTTTAAATGTTGTTTAATATCGACCAAATTTTTTTTACTAGTTGTATATAAAAAGGGCTGCAACTGTTCTACGTTTCAGTATCGCACCCTAAATAGAAAGGAAGGGAATTTTTGTTTTGTTTTTTTTCAACGAATTTTACACATTTTCAATAATTCTCTACAACCATAAGTTTCAAACTAAATCATTTCTATGACACTCATCTATCACATTAGCTTATAATAAAGGATTTGTATAAGGGGGATTATCCAAAATCTGTTTAGTTTTTTAAATACAAGTACATGTAGTCAAATTTCCCCAAAAATATATGCCAATATTTCATGTTTGCAAATATATATAAAATCAGTAAATGAACCTAGGAAAAAATGTTTTATAGAAATTGTGGAGATGTAAACTCTACATACAAGGTGTAAATTTCATGTAAATTGAAAAAAAAATGAAAGAGGAGAGTAAATTTTGTTACTTGATCAAAGATTCTGCCACCTGTGGTTGAGGATGACATCAACCAATTTCCTCCAAAATTTTCACCCTTACAGATAGGATTAGGTTCTGTAAGGTGTATAAGTTTCATGCAAATTGGCAGAAAAAAAATTTTTTTTTTTTTCATAAAACTAATTATTAAAATACTTTTTTATATGCTATTGTGATAGCTGTCATAGCCATGATTTCAGTTGACACTTGTGTTTGATGTTAATTTTTGCCCATTTTGGAAAAATTTTGACTCATAATTCAATTTTTTTTTCTCCTTATTTATGCTATGATGCTGAGAATTTGACCCTTTGAATTTGACCAATTTCATGTACAACTAGCCAAAAAAGTTTGATTGAAATCAAACCAGTTTTCATTTATTGCATATTTTCGTAAAACGAAATTTTCCCTTAATACAAACATAATACAAACAGTAAGTTTATCCCTTATTATAAATTGGACAGTAAAGTTACCCAATACTACAAACTGGAGTGAGCATTCCTGTTATTACAAATGGAAGTGATTTACTAATTAATTAATTTTAAAGGGTAATTTACCCTTTTTTATAAGTTGTAGAGCATAAACTTCTGAATAGAAATTAAAAAAAATTATGCTTTGAGCATGTAAAAAGCCACTTTTTAAGCAAGATTAGGATCTGCTATAAAAGGTGTAGTGATCCTCTGCTTTTTCAAGATCACTGCTATGGCAGGTCTGATATTAAGACTCTAAGTTAATAACGGTGACAATACTTACATAACCATCAAATGGAGCCCAAACTAGCAATCAAAACACAATCATCTTTGGCTACATACAGCATCAGGCAACAGCATCTCTACAAGGCACACACTGCCCATGCCTTCTATCAAACATACAACCTGACTCATAGTAACCCACAAAGGAATACATAGATCTGGAGTGCTAGAAATATATTGTATGAGTTAGGTGTTCTCATGCAGATATAATCGATGTTATTGAAATCACAGAAAAATAGATTAATGTCAAAACCAGGTTTTTGTTTGATTAGTGTCAAAATCATGGTTTTGACATTAAACAAAGAAATAAAAATAATTTGCTCTGATATTAATATTTGTTTCTATAATCATTAATTACAAGGAAAATCAAGGGATATAATTTGCTTCACATTAATATAAAATATAAATGGGGAAGGGAGGTAATAATAGTTGTCAGATAACATTTAATATGCCATGTAAAATAGTGTATCGTCACAAGCACACATAAATATTGTGGAAAAACTAAATGAAGCTAATGTTTGCCTAATAATGCAAACCATTCCTAAAAAATGATAGTATATATATAGTTGTGCTATATAAAATATGGAATGCTGCACCCCCCAAACTACAACTGAACTGGTGTAACAATAAAACTAACCTGTCCTTGACCTAACATGCAATCTTTGGCCATATTTAGTGTATACAGTATATATGTATAATATATATATATATATATATATATATATATATATATATATATATATATATATATATATATATATATATATATATATATATAAAATGAACCTAGGAAAATATATATATATATATATATATATATATATATATATATATATATATATATATATATATATATATATATATATATATATATATATATATATATTAGTATTTTGGTAGCAGTCTTTCCTGTAGACATATTATTAAATATGACCGAAAAAGTGAGATTAATAATTCTAACACGAATTTTCTCTATTTTCCTTATGTTTCTTTTTACTGGTGACGGTAAATGAAAAATCAATTCTCCAAAATTCATTTTTATTTCTAGTCTGACGCGATGCTTGAGCGCGTTTCGTAAAACTTATTACATTTTCAAAGACTTTAGTTTACACACAAACACAACTATAACTGAATAGAGCTTAAACATCTTCGATTTATATACCTGCATTTGGGTGAAGTGACATGTTACAGTAGTATAGGAAGAGGTGAAAACAAATTTTCAACACAAGCCAGAACGGGGTATAGAACAGGGTATAAGCTAAAGGGAAGGATGGAAGTAACTGCAGAGGGCCTATTGGCCCATATTTCTTGATGCTTCTATATTGGAGCGGAGTCTTGAAGTGGGTAGAATATAGTTGTGCATTAATTGGCTGTTGATTGCTGGTGTTGACTTCTTGATGTGTAGTGCCTCGCAGATGTCAAGCCGCCTGCTGTCGCTGTGTCTATCGATGATTTCTGTGTTGTTTACTAAGATTTCTCTGGTGATGGTTTGGTTGTGGGAAGAGATTATATGTTCCTTAATGGAGCCCTGTTGCTTATGCATCGTTAAACGCCTGGAAAGAGATGTTGTTGTCTTGCCTATATACTGAGTTTTTTGAGGCTTACAGTCCCCAAGAGGGCATTTGAAGGCATAGACGACGTTGGTCTCTTTTAGAGCGTTCTGCTTTGTGTCTGGAGAGTTTCTCATGAGTAGGCTGGCCGTTTTCTTGGTTTTATAGTAAATCGTTAGTTGTATCTTCTGATTTTTGTCTGTAGGGATAACGTTTCTATTAACAATATCTTTCAGGACCCTTTCCTCCGTTTTATGAGCTGTGGAGAAGAAGTTCCTGTAAAATAGTCTAATAGGGGGTATAGGTGTTGTATTAGTTGTCTCTTCAGAGGTTGCATGGCGTTTCACTTTCCTTCTTATGATGTCTTCAATGAAACCATTGGAGAAGCCGTTGTTGACTAGGACCTGCCTTACCCTACAGAGTTCTTCGTCGACTTGCTTCCATTCTGAGCTGTGGCTGAGAGCACGGTCGACATAAGCGTTAACAACACTCCTCTTGTACCTGTCTGGGCAGTCACTGTTGGCATTTAGGCACATTCCTATGTTTGTTTCCTTAGTGTAGACTGCAGTGTGGAAACCTCCGCTCCTTTCCATGACTGTTACATCTAGAAAGGGCAGCTTCCCATCCTTCTCCATCTCGTAAGTGAAACGCAACACAGAATTCTGCTCAAACGCCTCTTTCAGCTCCTGCAGATGTCTGACATCAGGTACCTGTGTAAAAATGTCGTCAACATACCTGCAGTATATGGCCGGTTTCAAGTTCAAGTCGACTAAGACTTTTTTCTCGATAGTACCCATGTAGAAGTTCGCAAACAGGACACCTAGGGGAGAACCCATGGCGACCCCATCTACTTGCTTATACATGTGCCCATCCGGGCTCAAGAAGGGTGCCTCCTTAGTACAAGCTTGGAGTAGTTTCCTCAGGATATTTTCTGGTATGTCAAGAGGAGTACAGGCCGGATCACGATACACTCGGTCCACTATCATCCCGATTGTTTCATCCACAGGTACGTTGGTAAACAGTGATTCTACGTCCAACGAGGCTCTTATCCCTGTGGCCCGTGTTCCCCGCAGTAAGTCAACAAATTCCTTCGGGGACTTCAGGCTGAAGGCGCAAGGGACATAAGGAGTCAGTAAGCCGTTGAGTCGTTTCGCCAGTCTGTACGTGGGTGTGGGTATCTGGCTGATGATTGGCCGAAGTGGGTTTCCAGGCTTATGTGTCTTGATATTTCCATACGCATATCCAGGTTTATATTCCCCAATAATCTTTGGCAGGTGGAGTCCGGATTTCTTGGCATTCACAGTTTCAATCAATTTGTTAGGTGTCCTGTTTGCGAACTTCTACATGGGTACTATCGAGAAAAAAGTCTTAGCCGACTTGAACTTGAAACCGGCCATATACTGCAGGTATGTTGACGACATTTTTACACAGGTACCTGATGTCAGACATCTGCAGGAGCTGAAAGAGGCGTTTGAGCAGAATTCTGTGTTGCGTTTCACTTAGGAGATGGAGAAGGATGGGAAGCTGCCCTTTCTAGATGTAACAGTCATGGAAAGGAGCGGAGGTTTCCACACTGCAGTCTACACTAAGGAAACAAACATAGGAATGTGCCTAAATGCCAACAGTGACTGCCCAGACAGGTACAAGAGGAGTGTTGTTAACGCTTATGTCGACCGTGCTCTCAGCCACAGCTCAG
>WNGS01009202.1:17686074-17699969 GCA_020271785.1 Procambarus virginalis
GCATGCCACTAGGTTCGTCCCGGAACTGAGAGGAATGAGCTACGAGGAAAGGCTAAAGGAGCTGAACCTCACATCCCTGGAAAACAGAAGAAGTAAGGGGAGACATGATAACCACCTACAAAATCTCAGGGAATTGAAGGGTGGACAAAGACAAACTCTTCAGCATGGATGGGACACGAACAAGAGGACACAGGTGGAAACTTAGTACCCAGATGAGCCACAGAGACGTTAGAAAGAATTTTTTCAGTGCCAGAGTAGTTAATAAATAGAATGCACTAGGAAGTGATGTGGTGGAGGCTGACTCCATACACAGTTTCAAATGTAGATATGATAGAACCCAGTAGGCTTAGGAATCTGTACCCAGTTGATTGACAGTTGAGAGGCGGGACCAAAGAGCCAAAGTCAACCCCCACAAGCACAATTAGGTGAGCACATGGGGAATGAAGTTCTCAGCCATGAACCCATTGCTTAAAGCTACCCGCCAAACACACACCGAAAGTACGACGTTGGTACAACGTTCGAACGAGTTTTAACACCTCCTAACCAGTTATAACAACCAATATAGCAAGTTGTAACAACGTTCTAATACGTCATAAACACGTTAAGCCAAGATGTAACAACTTTATTACAAGTTGTAACAAGCGGAAAATAGAGACAGTTTCGGTTTGTGTTCCAGGGTAGTCTCATGGACTGCTGCAGAGAGAAAGGGTTTGGGAAACCGGGCATCAAGAGGTCTTTTGTAAGGGCAGATAACAAGACTTCCAGTACTAAACGGTTTACAGAGCACACAGTGAACACTGCTCAGGCACTAATGGAACCTGAGAACCACTGCTCAGGCACTAATGAACCAGAGAACCACTGCTCAGGCACTAATCAAACCCAAGAACCACTGCTCAGGCACTAATCAAACCAGAGAATCACTGCTCAGGCACTAATCAAACCAGAGAACCACTGCTCAGGCACTAATCAAACCAGAGATAATGACTGGAGAACCAGTCAGAGTGCAAACAGGCACATACTGTGCTGTGTATAATGCACATGCAAATGAGATATCTCCTCTAATATTATTACCCCACTGCACCATGAAACACAAGTTTGTAAGAATATAACAGACTAAATAATGCAATAGGCAGAGTTAGGGGAGGAAACCAATTTTAAGTGCAGGTACTACCTCCTGGTTGTGTTCAGGTGGGCAACTAGTAGTTTAGCAAGAGCACTGCTCATTGGTCCATATGACAGCAAACAATGCTTGCAGCTACATAAACCTTCTGGAGGTCACTCCATGCTGGAGTAATCTACAGGGTCTAATTAAACTAATATGACCTAACAGGTCTGAATGAATATTGAGGTTGTACAATGTAATTGAATGTGCATCCCTCAACACCTCAGGTACACACACAGAGTGGATCATAACGGGCTTAAAAGTGTCTCAGCCAGAACAACTTGATTACATGGGAGTTTGCAAAACAACATCTGGTAACAATCAATGTTGTACGAGATGCTCTCCCATACCCCAAAAAGGGTGTTTGTAAAAATTCCTGTTACCCAAGGGAGCAACTGGCGAGTACTGCACAGAAAGTGTTAAAAGCGTAAGAAAATCTGAACCCAAGCAATATTGGTTATATAGGATGTGGTTGTACCACACAAAAATCCACACTACAGTATACAAGTAACTTGCATGAGACTATATACCATATTTCAATTGTACTGTAGTTGCTAATGTTTGGTCAGTAAATTCCTTGAGCAATTAAAATAATTTCTCATCCTAGTTCAAGGTAAATTCCTTATACAGTAGCAGTATTCGTTTAAATTTCTTCCTATTTGTTATTACAGCACTGGTAAAATTCTCACTATTTTTTGGGGGTGGGGGATCAGGCATAATAGTGAAGATGGACAATGCCAGTATGGTGTCATGAGTAGCAGAATTTTTCTTTATACAGTACATAACAATTATCTAGTTACAGGGCTTGAGACAGTCCCAATAATTAAGGTACTTTATCGTGTCTATGTGTGCCATGTATCTGGAGAGTAATTCCTTTATTTCAGAAATCTCTTCTGGCAAAAAAGGCAGTGAGAAATGAGCAGTCTCAAGATGAGACTGCATCAGTGGTTTAAACAGCATTACCATTGCAGTGGGATCCCTGGATTTGCTAATAATCCATTTATATTTTCCTGGCAGAAGCTATAGTCCTCCCAGTCATTCCCCACTCCCCATTCACTCATCCTCCCCACCATTTCCCCCCTTCCCCATCTCTCTGTAACTTGGTTATGTTCACTAAATGTTAGGTTATCAGACATTATAAATCCAATATTTTTTTTATATGTTGTTTTACCTCTATGAGTAGGTTCGATTGTGTTTTTTATCCTGTATTTCATTTAGGTTCAACATTTCTACTATAAGTACTGTACTTGGCACTTATCACTGTTAAACATCATGTTACAGTATTTTCTGTTGCCAAATTGAAGACTTGATTAATGTCAGCTTGTAGTTTTTATGTTTCTTCTACAGAGGAAGACACTGATGAACTACAATCCGATATTAATGAAGTCTTCGACTGGGCAACAAAAACAGAAATATGTTTGATGAATTTGAAAAGAATAACACTGTCAAGGCTGGTAATCAATTTACGAGAATGAGACAAGAAAATGTAAGCCAAGTAGTGTATTCTGGCTATTAGTTAGGTTCATTCACCTCGACACTAAGAGACTAGGAGACTTGAACCACCCACCCCTACTGCCCAGGTGAATGAAATGTTTATTATCCATGGTAGTGTGGTATAAAGCACTAAGTCAATGTGGCTATACTATACACTATTTATGTTGAAGATGATGCAAAAATTCTTAGATATCACTCATAACAATTCAGTATAGGGACTGAAGAACCAAAATTTACAATAATCCTGAAAATCTGGACATTCAACTAGGAGATAAATGACAGCAAGCATAACAATACAGTTAGGGCAGAAAGGAGCAGGTTTTCTGTTCCCGTAAGTGCCCAAGAGTTTACTTTGTTATTGGTAGTAGCCATCCATCTCAGTTTCCAACAGTTGTTTAAAACAGATTTCTACCCTGTTGGTCATAATAAGTGCGTAATGAGTGTCTGGAAAATAGGACTGGGCAAATGCTTTTCTTTACTAGTGGCATCTTTTAGGTCATTATGTTTTAACCGGTTCTCTAATGTAATACGTCTTTTTTTTTTACTAAATTGTTATCCTTTACTTTTGTAGCATAATAATAAAATTTAAAACGGCATAATTTTATTTATGCTCTCGATACTCGTCTCGATACGTTAGATGCGTTGCTCAGGTTCACGTGTTTCTCTGGTTAGGCAAAACGGTGGTAAATTGAGGAAATGGGCAGTAGAAACACCAATGTCTGTCAATGTTTGACAGTCTCCGTGGTGTAGTGGTAAGACACTCGCCTGGCGTTCCGCGAGCGCTATGTCATGGGTTCGTATCCTGGCCGGGGAGGATTTACTGGGCGCAATTCCTTAACTGTAGCCTCTGTTTAACGCAACAGTAAAATGTGTACTTGGATGAAAAAACGATTCTTCGCGGCGGGGATCGTATTCCAGGGACCTGCCCGAAACGCTATGCGTACTAGTGGCTGTACAAGAATGTAACAACTCTTGTATATATCTCAAAAAAAAAAAAAAAAAAAAATGTAGCTTGCTGCCCAGCAAAACTCAACTGTCTTATCTGCTAATGACGAGATCCAACCAAATGTTTCATTTCCCTCACTACAGGATGATAATGGTTAACAGAATACAAAGCTATTAAAGCACTATTGAGAGTCAAAGATATAAATGACCGTAAACTTATGAAAAGTATGTACAACCTATAGAAGTCTCGTAAGACACTTGTCTCGCATGACAGGCAGTGTGTAAGTTACACCAAGGAAAATAACAGAAGTAAACCCCACGAGTGTGTGTGTGTGTATTATATATAGTATATTTATATTATATAAAAAACCTTCACTGTACATTCCAGGGTTCAGGCAGGTGACAGTTCTTAAGGTGAGAGAGGGGGAGGGGGAAGCAAAACAAAGCCAGCAATAACCTATTCGTAGTTAGTAGGGGATACATAGTGATATACAGTTCTGAAATTCTTTTTATTTAAAAGGCCATCCTATACCATTTTATTGCTAGGAGAACAAAGGCTTCAGGTGAAAGGAAACATCTAAATGTTTTTGTATTGCCACAGAAATTTAACCCAGGACCTTTTGGCTGTGACCTGATTGCACTGACCATTGCACCTGGAAGTACTGTATAGTAGTACATATTTGGAGATGTACAATATACACCTCTCGTATTTAGCATTGCAAATTGTTAATACTGTACTGGCATTTAAATTACATAAAAGCAGTTTGTTTTATTTTACTTTTTTCAAAAGCCATTTTTTTACAGAAGCAAGGAGACACTAATAGAATGGTGGGAGGAATAACTAAACTGAAAATATGGAAGGACTTAGTATGGTAATTCAAAAATAAGGATGTTGTAATTGTAAATATTGTCACACTTAATGGAGGCTAATGAAATAAGTAGACACACTGCCCTGCAAAAATGCAATCAAATATTTGTGAGTTACATATTATAGAAACTTTTATGGTCAATGTTTTGGAAGATATAAGCTATTTGTTTGGATAAGTCATGATATATGGAAGGAGAGCAAAGTAAGTAATTATCAAAAGAAGGCATCAAACCGGGGAAGGAGAGCAAAGAGACACATTAATAAAAGTACTGCAATTGCTTTTGTAATGTTATATGAATTGTAGAAAATTCTTAATTCTCCCACTAGCAAGTTAAAAGAGTAAGTTATATCCCAAGCAAATCCAAGTAGCAGTTAAGAGAGAGAGAAATCACATTTTATGATGGAAAAGAAAATACAGTGGAGCCTCGATTGACGAATTTAATCTGTTTCGGCACCGAGCTCGTCTTGTGAAACAACAACAACACTGTTGTCGGAGGCATCCGAGAACCAGCGGGAACGCCAGGAAGCACCATGTGGTTTGCTCGTTACTCGAGTAAAAGCTCATCAATCGAGACAAATTTTCTGCAAGTGGCTTGCTCGTTACTCGAAATGCTCATAATTGGAGGTTCGAGGCACATCACTTGAGGTTCCACTGTACAGTATCTTCAATCTAGAATGGCTACATTACTCTGATGGTCAATACAGTACAGTTGTTTGATGATTTAAATTAAGGGGACCCCTTCTATACAAATGTCAGGATTTCATGATAAACCCAGAATATGATTAATATGGAACTCTGTCTCTCCAAGGAAATACAGTACACTATATGGAATTAGTTTCAAATGCTGTACAAAATTTTCCATATTTCAAATTCTTATTTTAATATTTTATATATTTTTAAACTGCATATAGCTGGCAGCTGCAAAAAACATCTATGCTCTCTAGGGGTTAAACAAATAGTAAATAATTGCATAAAAACTGCGCATACGACTGGATAATGGACAAACTGTACCTGTATTTAAATAAAAAGTAGCAAACACTAAGAAAAACAAAAATATATCTATACCTGTATACAGTATATATATTGTGTGTATATATGTATCTCACTATTTTGATATTAACAAATATTGATTGTGCTTGGTTTTATTCTGTAAAGTCTACATTTGGTGAAATTGGTCACACCTAGCAGAAAGTGGTCTTTGTTGTAGTAAATGGTGTACAGTATAGGCAGCCTTTGATTTACACAATTTCAGGCAACTTAGATTTAGATACATGGTTAAGAGTAACATCTTTTCGAAGTACCAACACAGTACAGGGTACATGTACTTTGATAAAATTTGACTGTACATAGGTTGAGAACTGATTAAAGCAGCTAATCCACAATCCAAACACATCCTCAGTAGTTTGCCAGGCTACCATGCATGCCACATCTTGTTTCACAAACATTTTGGATTGTATTCTTACATTATTATATATCCCAACCATTATGGACTGTATGTGTAGTTGTAGAAGTAGTATTACATATCAATGCTCAAATGCATTAAGTATACAGTATTATTGAGTAAAGTGAAACCGGTGGATGATTGTAGGTTTCTAGGACCTAACTTTATCTTTCCTATACACCTTCAAGTATGATTTGAAGGTGGTCCTTCAAATCAAGGACCATCTGTATTTATTACACAGCACGTTTGAGGTCAGGTTATGTCAGGAGTGTAATGCTTAAAGTTCATACTGTGATTGTGTACAGTATTGTTGCCCAATATCTTCTATTTCTCAGTGGATGTTCAGGAAATGAGAAGACATCATTTTCCTTTTGTGTTTTATAGTTGTATAGGCTGTGCTGCTGATACAAAGTACCAGATTTATTGACAGAAATAGGGAAATGTCGATAGGAATATAAACTTGGATTGAGGTCAGCTGTTGCAGTATATATAGTAGGATTGTTTTCAAGAGAGCATAGGTGTTATGTTTTGAGATGAAACTTATAGTTATGGATATTTGTAGGTCATGTGTATGTTTGAGTAACTGTTTTAGAGGGTTGAACAGAAATTTGCAGGTGATAACGTGTTATAAGAATTTGGAGCAGAAAAGATGGATGTTAATAAAAAAGTTTTTTTGCTGCTAGCGAATGTGTTGAGTTAAAAAGTTTCTTTGTTATTATATTTTAGTTTTGCTTTATGGAATGAGTTTTTTTTTGTTAATAATCTGTAATGATCATAAGAATTAGAATATGCTGGATATTTGTTTTCTTAATTCACAAAACAAGATTAGTTGGTCAACACAATTTGTTTTAAGATGTCCCAGCTTGCTACTTAGGAGAAATTTTTGTTAGTTATGCTTATTGAAGCACCACGGTCAAATTTCCAGTTAATTTTGGCTTGGCTAGGAGATGGATTACACTAAACTCCTTTCCATAACGTTCTACTCCACCTATAATCTCTAAAGAGCATAGTTCTCTTCTATCAAAGGTTATATTTAAGCTTAGAGTTAATTGACAATGTGAAAGGTAGGTTTACATATCAATGTACAGTAGAGTATATTGTAACTACTATATTTAATCTTGGTGCTAGAACTTCATATTACTGATATATGATCAAGTGTGAGTTCTCTGGGACTGTTCTATTTTTGGTAGGTAATTGCCCAAAGTACCATTTATGGAATGGTGGCAAAGCACTGTTCACTGTGACACTAGCCCTACTGAATTAAGGGTTTGAAGCCTTACTTCAGTACCTGTACCAAGAGAAGATTTGTCAATATTTATATACAGTATAGTACAAGGTTTAGGGAACAAGTGGTGCAACTTCTACCTTTTGACTAGAAAAGAAATTTACAAAGTCATATTCAACAACAACACTGTATTTGTGGCGAATGCAAGCATCCCTTCTTCCCCAAATCCATAAACAATCAAAATCACATCAAAGGGCAGGGGGGCTTATCTGAGAATGCTTTCTTATTCAGTACAAGTACTGTATAAATCTCACCTAATTACAGTAGTGAGACAATTTGAAGAAGTTTTCATCTATTTCCTCAGTTTCATCTATTCACTTAGGCAAGCTCTCCAACACTGCATAGACTAGCACCATCTTCAGGATTGATGTCATAATGATTTTAACTTCAATATTAATTTAGAGCAACCTCATGTTAATATTAAGTACTGTTTACTGCATGTGCCACATCATTTGCCCCAAGCTAGGGTGGAAGCTATGTCCACTAATTAAATATGAATTATACCATTAACTTTTTACTTGCCTGCCCAAGTTTATTACAGAAGTGGAAGTGTGAACTATAGTATGTTGAAACTGTTATGTGCCTGGCATACTTCAGCTATAAACCAGGAAAGGGGGGGGGGGAAGACTGTTGACTGGTATTTATTCAATTCCTATACTGTATTTTTAGAATGGGTTGCAAAACAATAACAAATTCTGTACTAATCACTGCAAACTAGCAACTAAGTTTTGATTAAATGACATTTCTTTAGGAGTTACAACAAGTCCCAAATCAGTTTACATTCACACTCTGAGATGAGTCCAAATTCTCCTCAATGTAACTCAGTACGTCAAAACAGTAAACCAGTTGTTATAAATCTGGTGAAATAGGTGAATGTCCTAGCAAAAGTGTCATGTACAGTATAATAGAACTGATGAGCTAGCCAAGACTTTTGCTCGTAAAGAGGGAATTGATTACCAACTTGGACTGCCTTTGAGCAGCCTGAGGGCAGTAATATCCCAGGAACATCAACTAAATTTCAGAGGCTTGAGGCAAAGTGAACTTCACACCAGTTACTCCATCTATCATCATTCTATTATGCATGAAGAACCGCACGTCTATGGGTCATCCAATAATGTTAGCAGACTTCTAGATGTTACCACTGCTAGGCTTAGGCTCGGCTACAAGTACCTCTGGGAGTTTGTAACATCTGCTGATGTAGATTTGACTAAATGTAAACTCTGTCAGCAGAACTATTCGCATACTTTGCGTCATTATATAATGGAATGTGAAAAAATTGCGGAATTTAGAGATAACACCATCAATAGTGTCCAAGAAATGTATAAGTACTTCATTCACAATGATGTGCTACCCGAAATTTTAGCGAAGTATCCAAAATTTGCTTACTGTAGGTAATGCATGCACATGACTGTAAAGCTGCCGCCCAGTTGGGTGGGTGTGCAGCAAGACTAGTAACTGTGTGATTCACTATAGATGTAAAGTGCCTTGTATAGTGACTGTTGTGAGCCTCTTGTAATGTCACTTGTGACACAAAGATTCTTGATGTGTGTATTTGTGTGGGTGATTAGATATGTATGTGTATACGTATATATATATGTACATGTGCGAACAAGCCTGAATGGTCCCCAGGACTATATGCGAATGAAAACTCACACCCCAGAAGTGACTCGAACCCATACTCCCAGGAGCAACGCAACTGGTATGTACAAGACGCCTTAAACCACTTGACCATCACGACCGGACATAATGAGGTGATAGCCGAAGCTATTTGAACCACCTCACCGCCGGCACTCGGATGGTTATCTTGGGCATAGCATTTTACCAAATCACCTCATTCTTTGGGGCACACGTGAGGAACACAAATGCGAACAAGCCTGAATGGTCCCCAGGACTATATGCGAATGAAAATATATTCATATATATGTACATGTATGTATGAGGGTGTGTACATGTGTATACAACATTGATAATTTTGTAACTAGCGTCAAACATTGTTATTTGCTTAGCTAATTGAACTAGAGGGTTCAGTTCCTGAACTGATTATGTGCCTCTGTAATCCTTTACACCACCGCCCACGGGATGGGTATGGGGTGCATAATAAAGAAAGAAATTGAATTGTGCTACTGAAATCTAATACTAATACAGTACTGAAATCTGTATTAAAATTTTTAAGACCAAAAAATGTTTGAGCAAAATTGTAATGAAGTGTCTGAATCTGTTCAGGCATAAAACATTGTTTTGTTTTATGGTACATTTTTTAATGTATGGTACTATATTAACAAAGTGTATTTAACAATTAATTCCTTAGGTGGTTTTAGCACTTCAAAATCTGAAAAACTAAATTAGAGGATTCCCCACCTCAAAGCACTCCAAGAATACCTGAAAAAAATCGAGAAATTCTCTTCCTAATACTGTACCAATAAATTTTCCTTGAACATATACAGCAACCAAGACATATTTTACCAAAAGACTATGGTAAAAAGGCAATAAATATCTTTAAAACCAGAAATGCTGCCCTAACTAGCAACTTTTATTTAAAAAAAATGGCTTTACCAATTTTAACTTGTCCAATGTACCTTCTGTTGTAAAATATAATATAGTTATTAACATTCATCTTGGTTTTCAAGGTACAGTATAAGTATATCGCACATTTTCTATAAGTTTGCAAAAAAGATGAGATAAGTCTCACTTTACCTTAAAGCCAAGAAACTGTGTACGTGTCCACTCCTGCAACCTCAACAAGAAATCTGCATTGTCTGCGAGTGGGATCTAGGAGATCAAGTGAAGAAACCGAGACAATCCAGTTTTAGAATGTTTGCAAAAAAAGTGTGATTTTCGTAAAATTGGACAAAGCAAAAATGTGAAAGGCCTAAAAAAAAAAATAAAAAAAAAAAAAAACATAAATGGATGATAGCAGGAAACTGCAACTAAATACGTTATGATTGCACATAGGGTTGTTAAGAGACTGGGGAAAAGTGTGTTATATAAATACTGCAATGTACAAGCTGCAAGAGGTACCATTTGTATTGTGATGGGGCTTTTGAATGTAACATGCTGCATACTTCAAATATCTTACTTTTCTACTTATGGTACATTTCTTTAATTTTCTTCACTGAACTTATTCCGTATCTTATTTTTAAATGCACACGTGCAAAATCTTGCACTGTCTAGTCTTAATCTAGCTGACACAACTTGCATATTAGTAGCTTCACACTTCTTAGCTTATTTTGCGATACTGGATCTACTGCATTGCAGTGGCTAGGACAAAAAAACTACCTATCAGTCTGTAACTGGAATATGTTAAGAGGACTGTACTACAGAAACCGCTCAAAACAAAGATAAAACAAGCACCACAACTTGTACGACTAACNTTTCTCGCATCTTTGTATCACTGGTATGTTTGAGGGTTTGGCCTCTTCCTATATTGATTCCATTTTTGTGTCTTTTGGTGTCTGGCCCTCTCGCAATTTCTGTTGAACCAATCCTATTTTCTGGTCCTACATCTCTGTTTAGGTATGAATGTTTGCGTGTCTTCATCGTATATTTTGCAAGATTTGGCATACATCTCATTTACTTCCCTGCCTAGCAACAAGTCTGTCCAAATACACTCATTAAAAAATTCCCAAAGTTCCCCATAGTGTCCTCTCTGGATATAAAGTTTATCAACTGTTTTAATGTCCCCATTTTTTTCTAGGTGATATCTTAAGGCATATTTAATGTCTAACAAGACATGATCACTCTTTCAGAAGGGAGGAAGGTACTGAATGTCAAATATCTCTTCTTTTTTCCTGGGGAATACTAGATGAAGTACTGATGGTATATCCCCTTCCCTCATCTCGTGTGTGTGTGTGTGTGTGTGTGTGTGTGTGTGTGTGTGTGTGTGTGTGTGTACTTACCTATTTGTGCTTGCAGGATCGAGCATTGACTCTTGGATCCCGCCTTTCCAGCTATCGGTTGTTTACAGCAATGACTCCTGTCCCATTTCCCTATCATACCTAGTCTTAAAAGTATGAATAGTATTTGCTTCCACAACCTGTTCCCCAAGTGCATTCCATTTTTCCACTACTCTCACGCTAAAAGAAAACTTCCTAACATCTCTGTGACTCATCTGAGTTTCCAGTTTCCACCCATGTCCCCTCGTTCTGTTATTATTCCGTGTGAACATTTCATCTATTTCCACTTTGTCAATTCCCCTGAGTATTTTATATGTCCCTATCATATCTCCTCTCTCCCTTCTTTTCTCTAGTGTCGTAAGGTTCAGTTCCTTCAGTCGCTCTTCATATCCCTTCCCTCGTAACTCTGGGACAAGCCTCGTCGCAAACCTCTGAACCTTCTCCAGTTTCCTTATGTGTTTCTTCAGGTGGGGGCTCCATGATGTCGCGGCATACTCTAAGACGGGTCTCACGTATGTAGTGTAAAGCGCCCTAAAAGCCTCCTCTTTGTGTGTGTGTGTGTGTGTGTGGGGGGGGGGGGAAAGTGGATTGACAGTTGAGAGGCTGGCTGAAAGAGCAGAGCGTAACAACCACAACTAGGTGAATACACAGTAAGCAATTACAAAACATATTATTTTTTTAAGGAACCTTGGTTAACTGCATTACTTTCATAAAATTATCATAACCTCGTTAGTATATAAACTAAGTAATAATAACAACAGGTGGTAAACAAAGACTATAACTGCATGTTGAGGGTAAATAAATTAATGTTTATGTCATTCAGGAAGATTAATACTGTACAAAGAGCCACAAATAAATCATTTGACAGTCACAGGTGGGGACAAATCAACTTGATGCTTAAATCAAAAGCTTGGATAAGAGGACAGAATGAAGGAACCATGTCAAACTACTGTACTTGGATTGCCAGAAATTGAATGTCAATCCTGCCATTTCCATACTGACCACAGTGAATGGATGCACTAGCTTGAAATGGTATGTGAAAAAGATTAAAATATAATCCAAACAATGAATGGATGCACTAGCTTGAAATGTTATGTGAAAAAGATTAAAATATAATCCAAACAATACAAAAACTAAAACCCTAACCAATACATCTAGACTCTTCTGTAACTATGTAACTATCCCCAAAGTTTGCTGAAGCAGAATTTTAAGATAAAGAAAAAATGAAAATTATCACCACTTAATCATTGCACTTTTCAACATACCCAGTACGTAATTTATTTTTAATAACATGAATGAATTGGCTGGTCTCAAGATCAACCCACAACAAATTTGCTAGCAAATTACTGTAGCAGCTCCGACTTACAGAACAATTCTTAAAAATATAAATAGCTATACAACAATACGTGAAACAAAATACTAAAAATGCATATCATAAATCACACGTTGAATGTAATGGAATGCCTTTTTCTGGTGGACTCCCAGTGGCTCCCTGGGCGTAACTCTGGTGTGTACCACCATCTTGGTCCCAACACTAGCTGGGTATAAACATACTACTGTACATAATAATGTTAGAAAAAATTGAATTTCTCATGACCAACCCATTATACTGCATATTGTACTACTGTATTATGCACTCCTAAATCTTAAATATACATCAAATATTTGTGTATCATTTAAAGATTAAATATCTGTCGGGTAAACTGTTTATTCACGGTTCTGTATTTAAAACTTAATTCCTAGATACAGTACAGTATATGAGGAGGAGGATAGAGGGAGGAATGGAGGAGGAAGGAAGAGGAGAAAGAGAGGAGAAAAAAAGCAGGAAGGGAGGAGGGAGAGAGAAATGGAGGAGGGAGGAGGAGGAAAGGAAGAGGGCAGAAGGGAGGAGGATGAAGGAGAAATGGAGGAGGGAGGAGGAGGAAAGGAGGATGGAGGGGAAGGCAGGAGGGAGGAGTATTCTAATACGGAAATCTAGGAGTACCCCATAGAGCTCATTTTCTTCCTCCTCTCTCGCTCACTCACTGCTCTTCTCCTCCCCCTCTCTTCTCTACCTTCTACTTTGTCTTCCTCTCTTTTCTCTCTCTATTAGCTCTCCTTTGCTGTTCCTTCCATCTCCTCTTCCTCCCCCCTTCGTCTTCTTGCCTCCTCCTCCTCTTGTTCCCCTATTGGCCTAACACAGGTTTACCTAACAGTGTTGAGCAGGGGAGAGGAAGGTTATATCTCTTTTATTCCCCACATACATAGCCTTGTGTGTACCTGTTGTATCGGCGTTTAACTTATTTTAAGTGTTCAACATTATTTGTTGAATCTGGTCCAAAAGTTGTGAGATGGAGGTGGCTTCCACATCTGCTACTCGTTTTATTTCATTTGTATGACTTCCCATACAGACGTAGGATTATTTCTTCACATTCCCTCTTGTCTTTTGCATTGCAGCAATCCACCTGTACCCTCTTGTTCCTACTGTCTTTCAATTTGAAGAGGCTATCCTTGTCACCTTAAACATTTCCCCTCAGTAATTTGTGGTCATATCCCCTCTTGTTTCTTTTATTATCATCTAGGGTGTGTAGAGATTTAATTCTCTTGGACTATCCTTATAGCTTGGAGTCCTGGCTACCCAGATTTTGTTGCAAACCTTTGTACTTTTTTCAGTTTTTGGTCGTCATGTTCACAGGAAGGTGCAGATTCCAGTATTTTTCTACATGATAGTTGTGCAGGTTTTCCTTGAACGGAGTCACGTGAATTTAGGTTTTCTAAAGTAATGTTCCTATATTTGAACCCATCGATCCTTGTCACCCTTCCCCTT
>WNGS01009202.1:17705348-17710348 GCA_020271785.1 Procambarus virginalis
AATCCCTAGCTCTTCCTAGTGTTTCTCATCCTCATCAATATTGCAATGTTGCATTTATTGTTGCATATATATTGCGCCAGTGCAACAATATTTTGTATTGTTGTACTGGCGGCAACAATAAACACAAATCTAAAATTCTAAACTACCACAAGTCTCCCTATTGTAGATAGTACTGTCTGTGAGCTCAAACTCATGCCATCTCTTAAGAACTCCCTATTAAAATCTACGTATGGAATAATTCAGGACCTTGCATGTTACATATATCATGACCAATTCTGGAGCATGCAGTTCTGGAGTCGTTAAACCCAGCGGGTTTTCTTCTATTGCGGAGTGTTGTACATGCTGCTATGGGCTGTGTTTCCATCACAGGATGAGGGGCGCTGCCCAATAAACTCGCCCCTCGGGGCAAAATTAACAAAAAAATTATCTAGTCAAACAAGACCCGAAACCGGAGAAAGATCAGAGGTGTACTGGCAGACAAGTCCCAGAACTAAGGGGATGGAATTACGAGGTCCAGACTACATGAAATAACTATCATCTACACTGTAAGACAGAAGAGTTAGAAGGAGACATGATTGTCACCTAAAAAATTCCCAGGGAAATTGATAGGGCAGACAAGAACAGATATTTCACGGGTGGTACTCGCACAAAGGACACAGGTGCAAACTGGGTACCCAAATGAAACACACAGTTACCCAAAGATTTGTCAGTATTTTTTGTTATGTGTCATTGCAGTTAACAATTGGAATGCAATAAGAAGTGAGGAGGCCAGACTGTATACACAATTCCAACTGTAGATATGATAAGAGTCCCAGTCGGCTCAGGAACCAATACAACAGTTGAGCCGACAGAACCGAAGCTTCATCCCCCGCGAGTACAAACAGGTGAGTACCTCCGCGTCACCCTTGCCCACACCTGGATGTTGCCCCAACAGGATAAACACGTACATTCTTGCCAACTCTTCTACCTCCCCTCACTGTGCTCGGCAACACCGGGCACAAAGCTACCTGGACCAGGCACCTTTATGGGTGTCGATCGTCAGGGGAATGAGTCCCGACCCTTTTGTGCTTAATTGAACTTGCATTTTCAGCAAGTCATGGAGTTATCCACACTTGTGTGGAGGTACCCTCCACATGAGTGTGTGTGTGTGTGTGTGGGTGTGTGTGTGTGTGTGTGTGTGTGTGTGTGTGTGTGTGTGTGTGTTGTGGTGTGTGTGTGTTGTGTGTGTGTGTGTTGTACTCACCTGGTTGTGTTTTGCGGGGGTTGGAGGCTTCTGGTCTCTTTGGTCCCCGGCCTCTCAACCCGTCAATCAAACAGGTGTACAGGATTCCTGAGCCTATTGGGCTCTATCATATCTACACTTGAAACTGTGTATGGGAGTCAGCCTCCACCACATCACTCCTAATGCATTCCATTTGTCAACCAACCACTCTGACACTAAAAAAGTTCTTTCTAATTATCTCTGGGCTCATTTGGGCACTCAGTTGTCCACCTGTGTCCCCTTGTGCGTGTGCCCCTTGTGTTTAAACAGCCTGTCTTAGTCGTACCCTATCAATTCCCTTTCAGAATGTGTATGTGTGTGTGTGTGTGGTGTGTGTGTGTGTGTGTGTGTGTGTGTGGGTGTGTGTGTGTGTGTGTGGTGTGTGTGTGTGTGTGTTGTTGTGTGTGGTTTGTGTGTGTGTGTGTGTGTGTGTGTGTGTGTGTGTGTGGGTGTGTGTGGTGTGTGTGTGTGTGGTGTGTGTTGTTGTGTTGGGTGTGTGTGTGTGGGGTGTGTGTTTGTGTGGGTGTGTGTGTGTGTGGTGTTGTGTGTGTGTGTGTGTGTGTGCTACTATCTAATACCCTAAGTGTAGTTACAGGAGAGGGTACACTAGTGGTGTCCGTCAACTAGTACTCTCTTTGCAGTATGATTTAGCTTGATCGTGTCCTTTGTTCACGATGTGTTATTAAAAAAATAAGGTGAAAGGGAAGCGTTGGCCCAAACGCTTACTGTCTACCACGAGGATGAACATGGATCATTCACAGTGACGGCCTGCACTAACCACCGACCACGCTGTGGCTAAACGCCCACTAACCACTATGTGTTGAGTGTTTATCGCTTGCTCATAATCAGTATACTATAAATTATATATTATATTATCGAATCGAGAGAAATAATATTCGATGAGCTGTAAAAAATACTGTTGTGCAGTTATCAGTCGTGACCTTTATTTTCTGCGATTTTCGCATAAACGATCAGGGTGAGTCATTCATATATAATATATATAGATATATAATATTAGTATATATATAGTTATATATATTATATATATATATATCTATATATATATTATATATATATATGTATTATAGGCCTGACCATCACCACAGTACCCTCCGTCCTGTCTTGTACAGACGACGCGTTAGAGATGGATTCCACTACATACAGTGTAGTGGGTTGGTGAGAGAGTACTCTGATTTATGTGTGGACACGTGTGCTTAAGTCGCCCGCTCGCCATCCCCTTGAGCATGACTTGGTTGGTGCGTAAATTCTCCACGTCTAGTCATCATCCCACTAGTCACTCAGCTGCATGCACGATATCTCCTTTCCTCGACGCATCTGAGATATGATGCTGCATGGAATTACCTTAACGCGTTGCGGCTGCCTTGCCATGGTTGTGGGGATCAAGGCCCCCCCCTGTGGCAAGGTTCTCTGACCAGTCTCCTGGTTGGTGGTCTGGTCCCATCCAGGTGTTGGAGCGGCTGCTTGCACCCTCAAGACACCTTCAGGGCACCTACAAGTATGGTTCAAGACACCTGTTTTGTTGTTTTAAATTCAGCTTCTCGGACAAAAGATCCAAGTGACACGGGTTATGGTGAGTCCGTAGGACTACCCTGGCACAAGAGCGGGGCTGTAACTTGTGTCAAGACACCTTCAGGACCTCATTTATATACAGCGGCGGAGGTGCATGCATGGTTAGTGACGGCTTAAAGCAAACTGCTCCTAGGTTCCATTGTCTTTCACAGGAGGAGCTCAGGTTGTGCCCTTACAGATAGACTAGGAGCTTCAGAGGATGCTTCAAACGCCGCGAGGTATACGAGCATCACTCACATAGAGGCGGGTCCAAGAGCTAGATCTGGGTGGTTGTACCAGGCAGCAAGCACCGTGACACAGCAGGAGGAGAGGGGCAGCAGCTACTCTACACGTGTATTGGCACAGGAACATAAACTTGCCGTTGCGTGTCGTACCGGTGTCCGCAAGCTCTTGTCTGCCTCGTGGTAGTCTATCGCGACATGTCCGGATGCAGATTGTAAATACAGCAAGAATACTAGTTGTAATAAAAGAACTACTATGCTTTTTTTATCATCAAAGAGTTTTGTACGCAAAGTACAAAACATACGTCACGTCAAAGTCGATGGCTTAATATACCATCAGAGAGGGAGGTATGATGATGTAATCATGCTTATGTAAAGGAAATGGTGCTTAGGGGGGAGGGGGGCAGTGATCCCTTGGTATTGGTTATATACCGATACGCCTTGGTGGAGCCGCCCTACTGCCCTCTAGCCCCCTGGCCCCTCTTAACATTCCTCGTCTTGTCATTCACTGTAGCAACCCCCCCCCACTCCACCCTCCCGACACCCCCCACCCAGCCTCTGACCCAACGTAACCTATCCACTAAGCACGTTGATGTGACGACTTATCTGAATTTTGTACTAGCTCATCAGATTTTACTTGCTTAGCTAAATGAATTGTGGGGTTCAGTCCCGAGACCATTATGTGCCTCTGTAACGTTTTCCACTACCGCCCACAAAATTGGTATGGGGTGCATAATAAATGAAACTAAACTAAAAAACTAACACACAACTTCGGAACAACATGCAGTATTTTCCACATCTTGTTCCGTCTACGAGGACCAGCGTCGTTTTAATAACCGTGTTGCACTCATCTGTGAATCCATGCTGCCATATTGCAAATTGTATCGTCCAGCTTCATCGCTTTGGCAGACAACACTATGTATTATTGAATAATCCAAGGCCGTGACGGTGTATAATAGGGCGAAGAGGTAGAACAGCTATTTGACAAGCTGGGTGCAAGAGGGGTGGGGGGAATTGTGTAAACCCTGGTTTGTGTCTCGGAGAGGCTGCAGGATCCGAGAGGTCAGGTAACAGCCCGGTTGAATTCTTTTACCCTGTCGTAGCCTCAGTCGAATAAGGCAAGCGGTCCTGGGATGCTCTTGGGACGTAGATTCGAACCCTCCGTCACGGCCCTTGTGGATTTGTCATTTGATGCATCACGCTAGTGTGATTTCTGTGTGTATATCGTATATTTTCCATAAAAGATACCGGTTGGCGTATCGTTTCTGTATAAACTGCATTTGTATTGTGTACTCCAGCAGCTGAGGGACTAGGAGAACTCTGGAGCCCGGTGGGAATAAGAGATCCCCAAGAACAATCACAATGGCCGCGGGGCGAGAATCGAACTTCGTCCGAGAGCATCCAGACCCTATGCTCTCGACGTAGGTTCGATCCTCGTCACGACCCTTGTGGATTTTATTCATTTGATACATCACACCATTGTGATCATTCTGTGTGTAAGAGATCCCAACTGAGCGAGGGGGGGGGGGGACGCTCTACTCGACGAAATACCGTACGCCGTCGGCAAACGTTTTGATAAGTCCAGGCCAGGATCCGCCAATCATACGCACATTACGCACATCCAGTGACGAAACGGACATCCTTCTGCAATCATGGCGGCCTTTCCTGTCATTTATTAAAATTGTGAGCCCGACACTACGAGGTTGTTTATAACAATAACACCCTGGTTGTGAAGTTTCCAAGCTCGTCAACTGATTATAAATTATAACAAACCGGCATAATTGTTGAAGATGTACAGGTTCGTAAGTGGTGCGTAAAAGCTTGATGAACCCCGGACCCGTCTTGATACTGATATTTGTTATTTGTTTTGCGAGTGAAAGTAAGGCGGTTGAAGTCAATTACATTCCTTAAGTCGTTCTACATTTAGA
>WNGS01009202.1:17715348-17718970 GCA_020271785.1 Procambarus virginalis
AAGCTTCAATTGCTGTGTCTTGGCATCATCATTGTCATTAGGTATACACGTCACTGGAGCAGTGAATGGGGGCCCTTAGTAGCTGAGAAGTTTGAATCTGGATGTTTGAAAAAGTACCTTTTAAATTCTTCTTCCAAAGCCTCAAGATGTTTAGCTATCAGATGTGTAACAATACTTTATAAAAGCCGTGAGTTGTGAGCAGGATTGGACGTCGATGGACTCATCGAGTTGATTGTTGAAGAAACCAGCTGTTTTAATTTCCTGTACCTTCTGCTCTTTGATGTCACCATATATTTGAGAGAGTCTGCGTTGCACAGTATTATTTGAGAGAGAGATGATATTAAGTTCTTTAGCATTTTTCTCACCCAAAACAAGCGTGACCATTGGCATACGGCAAACTTAACTCTTCCCCGACTGCTTGGAGCCATTTCTTTGCTATTTGTAGTGATGCAAGAAATGATGGCTCCACTCTTGCAGCATCTGCCTGATGTACGGAGTTGCTAGCATCAAGGCGTTGTCTCCCTAGATGTGACTGATGTCGACTATAGAATTCAATTTCTTTCTTTATTATGCACCCCATACCCATCCCGTGGGCGGTAGTGTAAAGGATTATAGAGGCACATAATCGGTTCAAGAACTGAACCCTCTAATTCGTTTAGCTAAGCAATTAACAATCTTTTGACGCTAGTTACAAAATTATAAATGTTATATATACATGTACACATACTCATGCATACATGTACATATACATGCCTATACATATATACATACACATACATATTTAATCACCCACACAAATACACACATCAATAATCTTTTGTGTCACAAGTGCTTCAACAAGAGGCTCACAACACTCACTATACAAGGCACTTTACATCTATTCCGACTATAGAATGAACGATCTTTGCCAACATCTTCACGGTGCTTGGACTAAGGTGCAATTTAACTTTACTGGTCCTAAGTGATTCAGCTGTGAATATTTTGCAACAGATCCCACACACTGAAGTTTAACTACACCTTTCTCAGTAAGGCTTGTAAATCTGAAATGAAGGTTTCGTTTTTTTCTGGGAAGCCATCACTTAATTCTTGACTGTACCTGCAGTGAAAAAAAGAGAAGCTGCTCAAAATGTGTACAGCTGTACACTATTTTCACCCAACATACCAATTTTAATATAATAACAATAATCATAATAATACAGTGAAGTTTGAAAGTACACAATCAGTAATCAACCAATGTTTTCAAGCCTAGTAATTATAATGAGGTGTTGTATTTTACAAGGAAACCGAGTTTTGTATATTTAGGTTTTGTCTAGCGCAAATATGGGAAAATTAAGTGTGAAAACAAATTAGGCACTGGTAATTATTTCACTTACTCGTGAACAATGTCAAGCTGACAGTTTGCTTACCATTAATTTTCAATGTTGTTTGGTGGTTTAGGTCCATAAATTTCTTGCAATACTTAAACTGCCATAGGTTATATTCAGAGCAACACACAGTGGAGTTGACAGAGTGATTATGTAACACCACAACATAGGACCCATCCTGTTTCTAATATATGTAAACGACCTTCCAGATGGTATAGACTCATTCCTCTTAGTGTTTGCTGATGTTAAAATTATGAGAAGAATCAAGACAGATGAACATAGACAGAGACTACACGACGATCTGGACAAACTGGAGTAATGGTCTAGAAAATGGCCACTAAAGTTTAACTCAGGAAAGTGTAAAGTAATGAAATTAGGCAAAGGGAGCAGGAGGCTGAGCACAATGTACCATCTGGGAGGTGAAATACTTCAAGAGTCAAACAGAGAGAAATATCTGGGGGTTCATATTACACCAAACCTGTCCCCAGAAGCCCACATCAAAAGGATATCATCAGCGGCATATGCTAGATTGGCCAACATAAGAACTGTCTTTAGAAACTTGTGAAGGGAATCGTTCAGGACCTTGTATACCACTTATGTAAGACCAATCCCGGAATATGCAGCTCCAGCCTGGAGTCCATACCTAGTTAAACAGAAGACAAAGTTAGAGAAGATTCAGAGGTATGCCATCAGGCTAGTCATGGAACTGAGAGGTATGAGCTACGAGGAAAGGCTAAAGGAGCTGAACCTCACGTCCCTGGAAAACAAGAGTTAGAGAAGACATGATAACCATCTACAAAATTCTCAGGGGAATTGACAGGGTGGACAAAGACCAAAGAGCCAGATCTCAACCCCGCAAGCACAACAAGGTGAGTACACACACACACACACACACACACACACACACACACACACACACACACCCACACACACACACACACCCACACACACAAACACACACACACACACACACACACACACACAACACAAACACCCACAAAAAAAAAAAACAAAAACAGAACAGAAGGAACAGGTTATGAAACTGAGGATAGGCGGAAGGATTCACTACAAATGACAAGGAAGTGTGTGAGGAGTTGAATAAGAAATTCCAGGAGGTCTTCACCTTCGAGCAAGGAGAAATTCCAGAGGTAAGAGAGGGAATAGCTAACCAGGAACCACTGGAAGACTTTGAGATTACCAGCGGGGAAGTAAGGAAGTGTTTACTAGAGTTGGATGTGACAAAGGCTATAGGCCCAGATGGAATCTCCCCATGGGTTCTAAAGGAAGGAGCAAGAGAACTGTGCCTACCACTCTCCATTGTATAACAAGTCACTGGCAACAGGGGAACTGCCAGATATTTGGAAAGCAGCTAACGTAGTCCCGATATACAAGAAAGGGGATAGACAGGAGGCACTGAACTACAGGCCAGTGTCCCTAACCTGCATACCATGCAAGCTGATGGAGAAGATTGTGCGAAAAAAACTAGTGGAGCATCTGGAGCGAAGGAACTTTGTAACACAGCACCAACATGGGTTCAGGGATGGCAGGTCCTGCCTCACAGGGTTACTTGAATTCTACGACCAGGCAACAAAAATAAGGCAAGAAAGAGAAGGTGGGCAGACTGCATATTTTTAGATTGTCAAAAAGCTTTGATACAGTGCCACACAAGAGGCTAGTGCGAAAGTTGGAGATGCAGGCTGGAGTGAAAGGGAAGGTACTCCGGTGGATAGAGGAGTACCTAAGCAACAGGAGACAACGAGTCTGTGTGAGGGGTGAAGTCTCAGATTGGCGAGACGTTACAAGTGGAGTCCCGCAGGGGTCAGTCCTTGGACCTACTGTTCTGGTATATGTAAATGATCTCCCAGAGGGTATAGATTCGTTCCTCTCAATGTTTGCCGACGATGCAAAAATTATGAGGAGGATTGAAACAGAGGATGATAGTAGGAGGCTACAAGATGACCTAGATAGATGAGTGAATGGTCCAACAAATGGCTGTTGAAGTTCAACCCAAGTAAATGCAAAGTAATGAAACTAGGCAGTGGATACAGGAGACCAGACACAGGATACAGAATAGGGGATGAAGTACTTAATGAAACAGACAGAGAGAAAGATCTAGGAGTTGATATCACACCAAACCTGTCTCCTGAAGCCCACATAAAGAGAATAACGTCTGCGGCATATGCGAGGCTGGCTAACATCAGAACGGCGTTCAGGAACCTGTGTAAGGAATCATTCAGAATCTTGTACACCACAATGTA
>WNGS01009202.1:17732138-17745172 GCA_020271785.1 Procambarus virginalis
TATGCACAATATATATTTTATCCATATGTACTGGCTGTGACAATCATTGATCTCGGGCATTGTTTAATTATAGCATTACGCTATTTTACATGGAAATCTTCATTATTCTTCCTAGGCCCTCTGCGTATGCAGAATATATTTTATCATACTGTACTGGCTTGCCACTCATTATCTCTGGTATTGTTTTAATATAGCTCTACGCTGTTTGCGAGTAATCTGCGTATGCACAATATATTTTATCCATACTGTACTGGCTGTGACATTCATTTATCTCGGGCATTGTTTAATTATAGCATTACGCTATTTTACCATGGAAATCTTCATTATTCTTCCTATGCTCTGCGTAGCAGAATATATTTTATCATACTGTACTGGCTGTGCCACTCATTATCTCTGGTATTGTTTTAATTATAGCACTACGCTGTTTGCGAGTACTGCAACATTGCTTCGGTTAGCCGACTCTAGGCACGATTAACGTTCTAGGACTTATTCCCTTAGTTGCATCTTTGCAGTACTGGCATGCTACTCAGTCATGTTACGATTTATTTTATTGTGGTACAGCAGTCGCTCTGTAAATATTAATTAATAAATAAGGTCCCCCCCTCCTGTGTGTTTTCTCTCCGCCAGAAATGGCCCCTGCATAATTTAAATTAAGCGGGGGAATTCTGGGAGCGAGAATAAACATATACGCAGCGCTCAGGAGAGCTGCGCGCGCCGTGGGGGGGGGCGCACATTTAAGCAAACGCACACGCAGTTTCTCCCTCTTTCCACTAGGCTCCGCTACGCTTCACACGAAACACCCGCCCTCCTCCCTTGACTGCAGAACTTCTTATGCTCTCCGAGCCCCACATGTTTCCCTACGCTTCTCTTTAATTTAGTAATTGGGGGGTGCTGCGCCGGATCCCCAAGTCTAGGGCTGCCCGCAGCTACTTACCATATGTCAAGTGCTCACTACTGGTGCAAGTTGGGGGTTGCAGACTTTACATGTACTAGGCACTAGCATGTCATTACCCCTGGAAAATCTTAATTAATTTTCATGCCCTCTGCGTATGCACAATATATATTTTATCCATACTGTACTGGCTGTGACAATCATTTATCTCGGGCATTGTTTAATTATAGCATTACGCTATTTTACCATGGAAATCTTCATTATTCTTCCTAGGCCCTCTGCGTATGCAGAATATATTTTATCATACTGTACTGGCTGTGCCACTCATTATCTCTGGTATTGTTTTAATTATAGCTCTACGCTGTTTGCGAGTAATCTGCGTATGCACAATATATTTTTCCATACTGTACTGGCTGTGACATTCATTTATCTCGGGCATTGTTTAATTATAGCATTACGCTATTTTACCATGGAAATCTTCATTATTCTTCCTATGCTCTGCGTATGCAGAATATATTTTATCATACTGTACTGGCTGTGCCACTCATTATCTCTGGTATTGTTTTAATTATAGCACTACGCTGTTTGCGAGTACTGCAACATTGCTTCGGTTAGCCGACTCTAGGCACGATTAACGTTCTAGGACTTATTCCCTTAGTTGCATCTTTGCAGTACTGGCATGCTACTCAGTCATGTTACGATTTATTTTATTGTGGTACAGCAGTCGCTCTGTAAATATTAATTAATAAATTAAGGTCCCCCCGCTCCTGTGTGTTTTTCTCTCCGCCCAGAATGGAAGTAACTGCAGAGGGCCTATTGGCCCATATTTCATGATGCTTCTATATTGGAGCGGAGTCTTGAAGTGGGTAGAATATAATTGTGCATTAATGGCTGTTGATTGCTGGTGTTGACTTCTTAATGTGTAGTGCCTCGCAGATATCAAGCCGCCTGCTATGCTGTATCTATCGATGATTTCCGTGTTTTTTGTTAAGACTCTGGTGATGGTCTGGTTGTGGGAAGAGATTATATGTTCCTTGATAGAGCCCTGTTGCTTATGCATCGTTAATCGCCTGGAAAGAGATGTTGTCTTGCCTATATACTGAGTTCTTTGAGGCTTACAGTCCCCAAGTGGGCATTTGAAGGCATAGACGACATTGGTCTCTTTCAAAGCGTTCTGCTTTGTGTCTGGAGAGTTTCTCATGAGTAGGTTGGCAGTTTTCTTGGTTTTATAGTAAATCGTCAATTGTATCTTCTGATTTGTATCTTCTGATCAACAGCCAATTGTAGATCTTGTAGAGGACACAAGCATAATTTGGTTCATCGAGGTTACCATAGCCAAAGTGACGATCAAAAACTATAACAGAAATAGGTTGGTGGTGAACGTAGCGTGTTACCTTGATCACCAACCAGTAAGATCACCAACCAGTAAGATCACCAACTGGTAAGATCACCAACCAGTAAGATCACCAACCGGTAAGATCACCAACCAGTAAGATCACCAACCGGTAAGATCACCAACTGGTAAGATCACCAACCAGTAAGATCACCAACCGGTAAGATCACCAACCGGTAAGATCACCAACCAGTAAGATCACCAACTAGTAAGATCAACCAGTAAGATCACCAACCAGTAAGATCACCAACCGGTAAGATCACCAACCGGTAAGATCACCAACCAGTAAGATCACCAACCGGTAAGATCAACCAGTAAGATCACCAACCAGTAAGATCACCAACCGGTAAGATCACCAACCAGTAAGATCACCAACCAGTAAGATCACCAACCAGTAAGATCACCAACCGGTAAGATCACCAACCAGTAAGATCACCAACCAGTAAGATCACCAACCAGTAAGATCACCAACCGGTAAGATCACCAACCGGTAAGATCACCAACCAGTAAGATCACCAACCGGTAAGATCACCAACCAGTAAGATCACCAACCAGTAAGATCACCAACCGGTAAGATCAACCAGTAAGATCACCAACCAGTAAGATCACCAACCAGTAAGATCACCAACCGGTAAGATCACCAACCAGTAAGATCACCAACCAGTAAGATCACCAACCAGTAAGATCACCAACCGGTAAGATCACCAACCGGTAAGATCACCAACCAGTAAGATCACCAACCAGTAAGATCACCAACCAGTAAGATCACCAACCAGTAAGATCACCAACCAGTAAGATCACCAACCGGTAAGATCACCAACCAGTAAGATCACCAACCAGTAAGATCACCAACCGGTAAGATCACCAACCGGTAAGATCACCAACCAGTAAGATCACCAACCAGTAAGATCACCAACCGGTAAGATCAACCAGTAAGATCACCAACCAGTAAGATCACCAACGGTAAGATCACCAACCAGTAAGATCACCAACCAGTAAGATCACCAACCAGTAAGATCACCAACCGGTAAGATCACCAACCAGTAAGATCACCAACCAGTAAGATCACCAACCAGTAAGATCACCAACCGGTAAGATCACCAACCGGTAAGATCACCAACCGGTAAGATCACCAACCAGTAAGATCACCAACCGGTAAGATCACCAACCAGTAAGATCACCAACCAGTAAGATCACCAACCGGTAAGATCACCAACCAGTAAGATCACCAACCGGTAAGATCACCAACCAGTAAGATCACCAACCGGTAAGATCACCAACCGGTAAGATCACCAACCAGTAAGATCACCAACCGGTAAGATCACCAACCGGTAAGATCACCAACCGGTAAGATCACCAACCGGTAAGATCACCAACCGGTAAGATCACCAACCAGTAAGATCACCAACCAGTAAGATCACCAACCAGTAAGATCACCAACCAGTAAGATCACCAACCAGTAAGATCCCAACCAGTAAGATCACCAACCGGTAAGATCACCAACCGGTAAGATCACCAACCAGTAAGATCACCAACCAGTAAGATCACCAACCGGTAAGATGACCAACCAGTAAGATCACCACCGGTAAGATGACCAACCAGTAAGATCACCAACCGGTAAGATCACCAACCAGTAAGATCACCAACCGGTAAGATCACCAACCAGTAAGATCACCAACCGGCAAGATGACCAACCAGTAAGATCACCAACCAGTGGGTATAATGGGGATATGTGGGAATGAATGAGCAGATGTGCTGGCTGCTGAAGGCGCTGAAGGAGACCATATTGAATGCTTCATACCCAAGACTCTACTACAAATTAGAGGTATTGTCAGGCAACATCACGGTGACAAGGTAACTGAGGAAAGGAGGATAGAAGCACAAACCAGTGAATCTGCACGATGGTACAACATGGTTGCAGCTGGCAATCCCAATCATTATGGCCGAAGAGGAGGAGGACGAGGGAGAGAATCAGTAATAGCGAGAATCCGTCTTGGATACAAATATCCATGGAGATATGGAATGGAAACAACAGTTGATCAGCGAAGTTGCAGAATCTGTGGTGAGAGTGATGGACACCGCCTTGACCACTATCTACGTGAATGTGAACACCTGAGAGACATTAGGAATATGTGTAGAATAATAAACCGCACATTGTTTGAGTTAGGAAAACACTATTTGTCAAATATTGATACTGTTCTTAAAAGATTTCCCCATTTTGCACCCGCAAGATAACGTAAGCTTTTAAGGGTTGATAGATGTTAATCTTCTTGTTTGTTGAGCTGTTCACTTGAGACAGTTAAGCAAGTCCCAGCTGTGTCTGGGTACAAGTGACAGGATGAACAACCCAGCGGGTTTTCTTCCTATTGGGGAGTGTTGTACATGCTGCTATGGCGGTGTGTCCACTCACAAGATGAGTGGCGCTGCCCAATAAACTCGCCCCTCGGGGCAAAATTTAAAAAAAAAATTTAATCACCAACCGGTAAGATCACCAACCGGTAAGATCACCAACCAGTAAGATCACTAACCAGTAAGATCACCAACCGGTAAGATCACCAACCGGTAAGATCACTAACCAATAAGATCACGAACCGGTAAGATCACCAACCAGTAAGATCACCAACCGGTAAGATCACCAACCGGTAAGATCACCAACCGGTAAGATCACCAACCGGTAAACCAATACACAAGAAAAAAACTTTTTGGGAGTGGCGGCAGCGAGCGACGACCGCGACTGCTCAACAACCGCGCAGCCAGCCGCAAGAGCTCCTCGCACCTATAGTAAATTTATCTTTACATACACATTCGATCAATAACAATAATTTCAACTTTGATTATCATTTTATTGGTATAAATTTAGAAAATCAAATGCTATTTTGGTATATTTGCTGAGAGATGAATGGCCGAAGTGCAAAATGGTTTCCTGCGCACCGTATACAGTGGGAGCCATCAGAGAGGTTGAGCTTAGGGAACCAGTCGTCCGTCCCAGGTGTCATGGACGACTGGTTCATGACCCATGTCCGTGGTCAGGACATGGGTTCACTCACAAAGCATTATTTCTGTCTTTAGATGGTACGAGTGAACGTTTCGTCACGGTCCTTTATGCTGAAGAGGAAACAATTAAATCGGTTTATTATGGATCTGCCATACTCGTCCCGTGGGTGGGTGTGGAGGGCTTACATGTATATAATGGGTTCAAAAACTAGATTTTATTGTTCTTAAAAGCTAAGCAACATACAACAGTGATGTTGGCCTGGGTTTAAAGTCAGGAAATGAATAGTCGTTGCTTTGTGTATTTTGTGGTTTGATATGTATGAGAATGTATAGCCTATGTCGCATGTGTATTAATTTTGCCTATTTGTGAGAGCTTTATTGCTGTTTAGTTCCATTATTGTGCACCCTATACCCATCCTGTGAGCGGTATTGGAAAAACTGCCCACGAGATGGGTAGGGAGATCCATGGTAAACTAATTAAACAATCTAAAACTCAGTCAATGTGTTGAGGGCTCCTGGGGCCACGATCAAAGTTGGGCTCTTGGTGAAGTTAGCTTAATAAATTGTGATTTGATGTACAGGTATATCTTAACAAGCTATGTAACTAGCGTGTCAGTGCTCTAACTTAACTCATTTTTGTGTTCAGTTCCCATCGAGCCCATTGATGAGCTAGTTACAGAGTTTGTTAATATACCAACGATCCATTCACATTTATCTATCATGGTACAATGCTCGAACACGGAGCTATTGGGTGTGTATTTACTATTTGTGCCTGCAGGATCGCGCTCTTGGACCCCGTCTTTCTAATTGTAGGTCGTCGAAGTACTGACTCCCAACAAATTTCCCTCTATCATATCTACTACATATATTTCTAACAAACGCACATCAGGATGCAGCCCGTAGCTACTGTCTAACTCCCAGGTACCTATTTACTGCTAGGTGAACAGGGGCACCAGGGTGAGTGAAAGAAACTCTGTCCACTTGTTTCTACCGGTGTGTGTGTGTGTGTACTCACCTAGTAAATGAATAGCCTGTGTGTGAGTGTGCGTGTAATTACCTAAGTGTAGTTACAGGATGAGAGCTACGCTCGTGGTGTCCCGTCTTCCCAACACTCTTTGTCATATAACGCTTTGAAACTACTGACGGTCTTGGCCTCCACCACCTCACCTAACTTGTTCCAACCGTCTACCACTCTGCTAAAGTGAATTTTCTTATATTTCTTCGGGTGTGTGAGTGTGCGTGCGTGCGTACAGAAGCAGTAGCAAGACGGGCAGGAGACGTGCCCTAGTAAGTCTAATGTAATGTCACCAGCTGCCAACCTGAGGTGTCTGGAGGCGGCGAGGTGCGACAGGTGGTGTAAGGTGGGCGGGGGGGGGGGCGGCTGTCTGCACCTGTGCCGCTACCTCGCATCGTCTCCCCTCTCCCCACTCCCTTCCTCCCCTCTCTCCACACCCTTCCACCACCACTTATCCTCTCTCCACCCATTCCTACTCTTACCCTTCACCCTATCTTCCCGCTGCTCCAAATACCCTTACCCTCCATCCATTCCTCCATTCTCTCCCACACCTTTCACCTTCATCCTTCTTCCCTACTATCACTTATTATCTCATCTCAACACGCCCTTTACCGCACCTTCTATACCCTCCACAAGCCGTCCTCACCACACCCTCCCGTTCCGTCCACCAGCCGTCCTCACCACACCCTCCCGTTCCGTCCACCAGCCGTCCTCACCACACCCTCCCGTTCCGTCCACCAGCCGTCCTCACCACGCCCTCCCGTTCCGTCCACCAGCCGTCCTCACCACACCCTCCCGTTCCGTCCACCAGCCGTCCTCACCACGCCCTCCCGTTCCGTCCACCAGCCGTCCTCACCACACCCTCCCGTTCTGTCCACAAGCCGTCCTCACCACACCCTCCCGTTCCGTCCACCAGCCGTCCTCACCACACCCTCCCGTTCTGTCCACAAGCCGTCCTCACCACACCCTCCCGTTCCGTCCACCAGCCGTCCTCACCACGCCCTCCCGTTCCGTCCACCAGCCGTCCTCACCACACCCTCCCGTTCCGTCTACAAGCCGTCCCCACCACACCCTCCCGTTCCGTCCACCAGCCGTCCTCACCACACCCTCCCGTTCCGTCCACAACCGTCCCGCACTACACTCTACAACATGGAAGCCACAACAAGAATCTGAAAAATAAAAAGACTTTGCATTATATATTATTCCAGCACTGACACCAGAGTCACATATCAACAGCGTGCCGCCGGCAGCGTATGTGAATAGCTGGTAAACATTTAAGTCTGGGGTGCACAGTATTGCAAGCATCCCTAGCTCTTCCTAGTGTTTCTCATCCTCATCAATATTGCAATGTTGCATTTATTGCTGCATATATATTGCGCCAGTGCAACAATATTTGTATTGTTGTACTGGCGGCAACAATAAACACAAAATCTAAAATTCTAAACTACCACAAGTCTCCCTATTGTAGATAGTACTGTCTGTGAGCTCAAACTGCCATCTTAAGAACTCCCTATTAAAATCTATGTATGGAATAATTCAGGACCTTGCATGTTACATATATCAGACCAATTCTGGAGCATGCAGTTCTGGAGTCGTTAAACCCAGCGGGTTTTCTTCCTATTGGAGAGTGTTGTACATGCTGCTATGGCGGTGTTTCCACTCACAGGATGAGTGGCGCTGCCCAATAAACTCGCCCCTCGGGGCAAAATTAACAAAAAATTATCTAGTCAAACAAGACGAAACCGGAGAAAGATCAGAGGTGTACTGGCAGACAAGTCCCAGAACTAAGGGGGATGAATTACGAGGAAAGACTACATGAATTAAACTTCACTACACTGTAAGACAGAAGAGTTAGAAGGAGATATGATTGTCATATACAAAATTCCCAGGGAAATTGATAGGGCAGACAAGAACAGATATTTAGCACGGGTGGTACTCGCACAAGAGGACACAGGTGCAAACTGGGTACCCAAATGAAACACACATTACAAAGATTTGTCAGTATTTTTTGTTATGTGTCATTGCAGTTAACAATTGGAATGCAATAAGAAGTGAGGAGGCAGACTGTATACACAATTCCGACTGTAGATATGATAGAGCCCAGTAGCTCAGGAACCAATACAACAGTTGAGCCGACAGAACCGAAGCTCATCCCCCGCGAGTACAAACAGGTGAGTACATCCTGCTTCACCTTGCCCACCCTGGATGTTGCCCAACAGGATAACACAGTCATTCATTCAACTCTTCTACCTCCCCTCACTGTGCTCGGCAACACCGGGCACAAGCTCCTGGACCAGACTTTATGGTTGTCGATCGTCAGGTGGAATGAGTCCCGACCCCTTTGTGCTTAATTGAACTTGCATTTCCAGCAAGTCATGGAGTTATCCACACTTGTGTGGAGGTACCCTCCACATGAGTGTGTGTGTGTGTGTGTGTGTACTCACCTAGTTGTGTTTGCGGGGGGTTGAGCTCTGGCTCTTTGGTCCCGCCTCTCAACCGTCAATCAATAGGTGTACAGATTCCTGAGCCTATTGGGCTCTATCATATCTACACTTGAAACTGTGTATGGAGTCAGCCTCCACCACATCACTTCCTAATGCATTCCATTTGTCAACCACTCTGACACTAAAAAAGTTCTTTCTAATATCTCTGTGGCTCATTTGGGCACTCAGTTTCCACCTGTGTCCCCTTGTGCGTGTGCCCCTTGTGTTAAACAGCCTGTCTTTATCTACCCTGTCAATTCCCTTCAGAATGTGTGTGTGTGTGTGTGTGTGTGTGTGTGTGTGTGTGTGTGTGTGTGTGTGTGTGTGTGTGTGTGTGTGTGTGTGGTGTGTGTGTGTGTGTGTGTGTGCAATTATCTAATTACCTAAGTGTAGTTACAGGATGAGGGCTACACTAGTGGTGTTCCGTCTAACCTAGTACTCTTTTCAGTATTATTTAGCTTGAATCTGTGTCCTTTTGTTCACGATGTTGTTAAAAAAAAAGGTGAAAGGAAGCGTTGGCCAAACGCTTCTGTCCTGCCACGAGGAATGAACATTGATCATTCAACAGTGACGGCCTGCACTAACCACCGACCACAGCTGTGGCTAAACACACACTAAACATGTGTGAGTTTGTTTCCTACTACAGATGTGGCCATATATATATATATATATATATATATATATATAATATATATATATATATATATATATATATATATATATATATATATTATATGCACTGACCATCACACATACACTTCCGTCTGTCTTGTACAGACCGCGTTAGAGATGGATTCCACTACATACAGTGTAGTGGGTTGGTGAGAGAGTACTCTGATTTATGTGTGGACACGTGTGCTTAAGTCGCCGCCTCGCCATCCCTTGAGCATGACTTTGGTTGGTGCTAAATTCTCCATCGTCTAGTCATCATCCCCAGTCACTCGCTGCGATCACGAATACTCTTCCTCGACGCTCTGAGATATGATGCCATGAATTACCTTACCTTGCGGCTGCCTTGCCATGGTTTGGGGATCAAGGCCCTGTGGTCAGGTCTCTGACCAGGTCTCCTGGTTGGTGGCCTGGTCAACCAGGTGTTGGACGCGGCTGCTTGCACCCTCAAGACACCTTCAGGGTACCTACAAGTATGGTTCAAGACACCTGTTTGTTGTTTTAAATTCAGCTTCTCGGAACAAAAGATCCAAGTGACACGGGTTATGGTGAGTCCGTAGGGACTTACCTGGCACAAGAGCGGGGCTGTAACTTGTGTCAAGACACCTTCAGGACCTCATTTATATACAGCGCGGGTGTGCATGCATGTTAGATGAGCTTAAAGCAAATGTCCAGGATGTCTTCGACTCATTGCTTCGATAGAAAGTATTCAGAGGATGCTCAAACGCCGCGAGGTATAAGAGCATCACTCACAATGAGGCGGGTCCCAAGAGCTAGATCTGGGTGGTTGTAGGCACAGGCAGGCAAGCACCGTGACACAGCAGGAGGAGAGGGTTGCAGCAGCTACTCTACACTGTACTTGGCACAGGAACATAAACTTGCCGTTGCTGTGTCGTACACGGTGTCCGCCAAGCTCTTGTCTGCCTCGGGTATTCTTAGCGACATGTCCGACTGCAGATTGTAAATACAGCAAGAATACTAGTTGTAATAAAAGAACTACTATGTTTTTTATCATCAAAGAGTTTTGTCGCAAAGTACAAAACATACTCACAAGTAAAAGTACCATCAGAGATGGGAGGTAGTGATGATGTAATCAGACTTATGTTAAAGGAAATGAGTGCTAGGGGGGTAGGGGAGGCAGTGATCCCTTGGTATTGTATTATACCCGGATACTGCCTTGTGGAGCCGCCCTACTGCCCTCTAGCCCCCTGGCCCCTCTTAACATTCCTCGTCTTGTCATTCACTGTAGCAACCCCCCCCCCCACCCTCCCTCCCTGACACCCCCCACCCCAGCCTCTGACCCTTACCTTGAGGATACCTTGAGGTGCTTCCGGGCTTATCGTCCCCGCGGCCCGGTCATCGACCAGGCCTCCTGGTTGCTGGACTGATCAACCAGGCTGTTGGACGCGGCTGCTCGCAGCCTGACGTATGAGTCACAGCCTGGTTGATCAGGTAAAACGTATTATTACCTGGTAAAACGTATTATTACCTGGTTGATCAGGTAAATCAGACCCAACGTAACCTATCCACTAACACGTTGATGTGACGACTTATACTGAATTTTGTAACTAGCTCATCAAGATTGTAACTTGCTTAGCTAAATGAATTGTGGGGTTCAGTCCCTGAGCCCATTATGTGCCTCTGTAACCCTTTCCACTATCGCCCACAAGATGGGTATGGGGTGCATAATAAATGAACTAAACTAAAAAAAACTAACACACAGCTTCAGGAACAACGTGCAGTATTTTCCACATCTTGTTCCACGTGTACGAGGACCAGCGTCGTTTTAATAACCGTGTCTGCACTCATCTGTGACATCCATGCTGCCATATATGCAAATTGTATCGTCCAGCTTCATCGCTTTGGCAGACAAACTTCGTATATATTGAATAAATCCACAAGGGCCGTGACGAGTGTAATGAAGTAAGGGCGAAGAGGTAGAACAGCTTATTGACAGAGCTCGGGTGCATGGAGGGAATTGTGTAAAACCCTGGTTTGTGTCTCGGAGAGGCTGCAGGATCCGTGTGAGGTCAGTTGAACTCCCGGTTGCAATTCTTTTACCATGTCGTAGCTCAGTCGATTAAGGCAGCGTCTGGGATCCTCTCGGACGTAGATTCGAACCCTCGTCACGGCCCTTGTGGATTTGTTCATTTGATGCATCACGCTAGTGTGATTTCTGTGTGTAATTCGTATATTTTCCATAAAAGATACCGTTGGACGTCATCGTTTCTGTTATCAAACTGCATTTTGTATTGTGTTAACTCCAGCAGCTGAGGGACTAGGAGAACTCTGGAGCCCGGTGGGAATAAGAGATCCCCAATGAACAAATCCACAATGGCCGCGGCGAGGATTCGAACTTACGTCCGAGAGCATCCCAGACCCAATGCTCTCGGACGTAGGTTCGAATCCTCGTCACGACCCTTGTGGATTTATTCATTTGATACATCACACCATTGTGATTTCTGTGTGTAAGAGATCCCCAACTGAGCGAGGGGGGGGGGGACGCTCTACTCGACGAAATACCGTACGCGTCGCAACGTTTTGATAAGTCCAGGCCAGGATCCGCCAATCACTTACGCATCCAGTGACGAAACCTGTACATCCTCGCAATCATGGCGGCTTTCCTGTCATTTATTAAATATTTGTGAGCTCCGAAGCACTACGAGGTTGTTTATAACAATAACACCTTGGGTTGTGAAGTTTCCAAGCTCGTCAACTGATTAATAAATGTAAAAACCGGCCATAATTGTTGAAAGATGTACAGGTTTCGTAAGTGGCTGCGTAAAGGCTTGATGAACCCCGGCCCGTCTTGATAATGATATTTGTTATTGTTTTGCGAGTGAAAGTAAGCGGTTGAAGTCAATTACATTCCTTAAGTCGTTCTACATTTAGATCGAGCAAACCGCAGTATTTTACATATACACGACCCGCTTATAGACAGACAAGACCAGTTATCCCGCGATGGGAACCCCTATTGTTAGACCTGGCGACAGGTCACCCCCTGGTGACAGGTCACCACCCCTGGTGACAAGTCACCACCCCTGGTGACAAGTCACCACCCCTGGTGACAGGTCACCACCCCTGGTGACAGGTCACCACCCCTGGTGAAGGTCACCACCTGGTGACAGGTCAACCCTGGTGACACGATACCTATTTCCTCTACCTGGGCCCTGGGGCCTCAATTCTTTACATACACGACCAAATATCACGAAGGCACAGAAGGAACCCTGGAGTAGGGGATTGTGGGGAGGGTGTAGTGCTCACGCCACCAGGTGTGGCCGCCCCCCGCGGGCGTGACAGGAAATGCATGAAAGCGGTGGTCAGGTCCGGTCAGGTAGAAGTCAGGGAGGGTTGCTGATCTTGTAGGATGACGTCGTGGCTGTTCTTCTACTCCTGTGCATACCAACCACTTGGGCTGGACGGTAGAGGCGACGGTCTCGCTTCATGCAGGTCGGGTTCAATCCCCGACCGTCCAAGTGGTTAGGCACCATCCTTCCCCCCGTCCCATCCCAAATCCTATCCTGACCCTTCCAAGTGCCATATAGTCGTAATGGCTGGCGCTTTCTCCTGATATTTCCGTTCCCGTCC
>WNGS01009202.1:17788339-17798800 GCA_020271785.1 Procambarus virginalis
CGCGACAGTTGTGTGGGCACCATTAACAGGTGGGTTGGGGGGGCACAAGTAACAGATGGGTTTGGGGCGCACCAGCAACAGGGTTGGGGGGGGGTCCAGTAACGGTGGGTGTTTGGGGCACCGCAACAGTTGGGTGTGGGGGCACCATCAACAAGTTTGTGTGGGGGCACCGTCACAGGTGGGTGTGTGGGGGCACCAGTCAAACAGGTGGGTGTGGGGACACCAGCAACAGGTGGGTGTGGTGGCACCAGCAAAAGTTGGGTTTGGGGGCACCAGCACAGGTGGGTGTGGGGAACCGCACAGTGGTTGTGGGGGGACCAGCAACGTTTTGGTGTTAAGGGGGCACCTGCAACAGGTGGGTGTTGGGGCACCAGCAACAGCTGGGTGTGGGGGCACCGGCAACAGTTGGGTGTGAAGGTACCAGCAACAGGTGGGTGTGGGGGGCACCAGCAACAGGTTGTTGTGGGCAACCTGCAACAGGTGGGTGTGGGTTTCACCAGCAACAGCTGGGTGTGGGGGACATCAGCAACATGTTGGTGTGGGGGTACCAGCACAGGTGGTGTGGGGGGCATCATACAGGTTGGTGTAGGGTTCTCCCCAACAGATGTGTGTAAGGGGCTGCCGGCAACAGATGGGTTTTGGGGGCACCAGCAACAGTGTGTGTGTGAGCACCAGCAACAGGTGGGTGTGGTGGGCACCAGCAACTGGTGGGTGTGTGGGCACAAGCAACAGGTGGTGTGGTGGGCACAAGCAACTGGTGAGTGTGGTGGTTGGCTACCAGCAACAGGTGTTGTGAAGGCACCAGCAACAGTGGGTGTGGGTGGCACCAGCAACGGGTGGTGTTGGGGGGGCACCAGCACAGGCTGTTTGTAGGGGCACCTGCAACAGGTGGGTTGTGGGGGGCACCAGCAACAGCTCGGGTTGTGGGAGTCACATCAACATGGGTGTGGGGGGCATCAGCAACAGGTGGTGTGGGGTACCAGCAACAGGTTGTGTGTGGGGGCATCAGCAACAGGTTGGTGTTAGGGCTCCTGCAACAGATGGGTGTAGATCTCCGCACAGGTGGGTGTGGGGGCACCAGCAACTGGTGGGTGTGGAGCGGGCACCAGCAACAGGTGGGTGGGGGGCGTCATCAAATGGTGGGTTGGTGGGGTGCACTAGCAACAGATGGGTGTTAGGGGCACCAGCTACAGGTGGGTGGTCTGTGGGGTGGCAATAGCAAGCAATGGTTGGGTGTGGGGGGCACCAGCAACAGTGTGGGTCGTGAGGGGCACCAGCACAAATGGGTGGTAGGGGCACCGCAACAGTTGGTTCTGAGGGGGCGCCAGCAACAGGTGGGTGTGGGGGGCACCAGTAACAAGATGGGTGTGGGGGGCACCAGCAACAGGTGGGTGGGGGCATCCATAGCAAACAGGTGGGTGCTGGGGGGCCACCAGCAACAGGTGGGTGTTGGGAGCACCAGCAAACAGGTGGGTGTGGTCGGGGGACCCGCACAGGGTGGGTGTGGTGGGCACCAAGCACAGGTAGATGTGTGGGTTTACCAGCTAACAGGTGGGTGTGGCCTGGCACCAAGGAACCGGGTTGGGTGTGGGGGCACATAGCAATCAGGTTGGGTGTTGGGGCACCAACAATTGCTGGGTCGTGAGTGGGGCACCAGCAACAGCTGGGTGTAGTGGCATCAGCAACAGGTAGGTGTGGGGGGGGGGGTACTAGCAAAACGTATGTGGGTGGGGTGTGGCGGTTGCACCGAGCAACAGTGTAGAATGTTTGTGGGGGGGGGGTGGGCAACAGCAACAGGAAGGTGTGGGGGCACCAGCAAACAGGTGGGTGTGGGGGCACCAGCAAACAGGAGGGGGGGGTGTTGGGTGCACCAGCAACAGCGTAGGTGTGGTGGGACACCAGCTAACATGGAGGTGTGGGTGGTCACCAGCAACAGGTGGATGTGGGGCACCAGCAACAGGTGGGGTGTGGGGGCACCAGGCAACAGTGGGTGTGGTGGGACACAAGCAACAGGTGTGGTGGTGGGTGGCCACCATCAACAGGGTGGGTGTGGGGGGGCACCAGAAAAAGGTCGGTTTTAGGGGCATCAAGCAACTAGCGGGGGGGGGCAGACAGGTTGGTTGGGGTGGCCCCAGCCACAGTGGTTGGGGCCCAGCAACAGGTGGGGTGTGAGGGGCACCAGCAACAGATGGTGGTGGGGGGGGGTATACTAGCAACAGGTGGGTGTAGGAGGAATTTTCGCAGACAGGTGGGATTGTGGGGGCACCAGCAAACAGTTGGGTGTTGGGGGCACAGCACAGGTGGGTGTGGGTGAGCACCAGCAACTGGGGGTTTGGGGGCACCAGCAACAGGTGGGGTTGTGGCAAGGTGGGTTGGCACAGCAACAAGGTGGTGTGTTGGGGGGCAGCAGCAACAGGGGGCAGGCAAAGTTGGGTGTTGGGGGCACAGCAACAGGTGGGTGTGGGGGGGCAACCAAGCAACAAGGTGGAAGGTGAAGGCACCACGCAGTCAGGTGGGTAGTGGGTGGGGCACCCAGCAGCAGGTGGGAAGTGGGGGGCACCAGCAACAGGTGGGTGTGGGGGGGCACCAGCACAGGTGGGTGTGGGTGGGCACCATTTTTTTTTGTTTTTTTTTTTTTTTTTTTTTTTTTTTTTTTTTTTTAATTTTTTTTTTTTATTTTTATGTTTTTCTACCACAGACGTGGCCAACATCATTAACAATGCTAACCAGCATATATACATTTTCTTCTGTCCTCCATGGACAGGGTTAGAGATGTGCTAAACATATATTTGAAGGGTTTATTGAACAATCAACCACTGAAGGTGAGTCGGTGCTTTAAAAATGCTAAGCTAACCTATATACGTAAATACATAGATACACAGATTTATGTATGCCTTACATAAAGTGTTCGATGTGTCATCTACACAGTGTCATTAATGTACATTTACAAAGGTGAAATGTAATTCTGATCAGCTTCCATATATACTTTATACCCATACATACACATACACACACATATACACACATGCATTCACAGACATTTATCTCATTTACTCTGACAGGGTGAGATAGCTGATAAAGAAACTAGTGTGCAATTAAGCACTTAATCACTGAAGGTGATTAAGGTGCTTTTACAAGCTCAGGTTATATAGTTACATCACATACATTGTATAATTAATCTATTACATGGTCAATCTTGGTACAAGTCCAATATATCATCAAGTGTTCCAGTACTGGGCACCAGTAACAGGTGGTTGTGGGGGCACCAGCAACAGGTGGGTGTGGTGGGCACCAGCAACAGGTAGATGTGTGGGTTACCAGCAACAGGTGGGTGTGGCTGGCACCAGCAACAGGTGGGTGTGGGGGGCACTAGCAACAGGTGGGTGTGGTGGCATCAGCAACAGGTGGGTGTGGGGGTACCAGCAACAGGTGCGTGTGGGGGCACCAGCAACAGCTAGGTGTGGGGGCACCAGCAACAGGTGGGTGTGGGGGCACCAGCAACAGGTGGGTGTGGAGGCACCAGCAACAGGTGGGTGTGGTGGGGACCAGCAACAGGTAGGTGTGGGGGGCACCAGCAACAGGTGGGTGTGAGGGCACCAGCAGCAGATGGGTGTGAGGGTAGCAGCAACAGGTGGGTGTAGGGGCTCCAGCAACAGGTGGGTGTAGGGGCTCCAGAAACAGGTGGGTTTGGGGGGTGGCATCAGCAGCAGGTGCGTGTGGGGGCACCAACAACAGGTGGGTGTGTGGGGCACCACCAACAGGTGGGTGTGGGTGGCAACAGGTGGGTGTGAGGGCACCAGCAACAGGTGGGTGTGGGGTCACCAGCAACAGGTGGGTGTGGGGGCACCAGCAACTGGTAGGTGTGGGGGCACCAGCAACAGGTGGGTGTGAGGGCACCAGCAACAGTTGGGTGTGGGGGGCACCAGCAACAGGTGGGTGTGGGGGGCACCAGCAACAGATGGGTGAGGGGCACCAGCAACAGATGGGTGTGGGAGGTACTAGCAACAGGTGGGTGTGGGGGCATCAGCAACAGGTGGGTGTGGGGGGCACCACCAACAGGTGGGTGTGGGGCCACCAGCAACAGGTGGGTATGGGGGGCACCAGCAACAGGTGGGTGTAGAGGGCACCAGCAACAGGTGAGTGTGGGGGCACCAGTAACAGGTGGGTGTGGAGGGCACAGCAACAGGTGGGTGTGGAGGGCACCAGCAACAGGTGGGTGTGGAGGGCACCAGCAACAGCTGGGTGTGGGTGGCACCAGCAACAGGTGGGTGTGGGGGGCACCAGCAAAAGGTGGGAGTGGTGGCACCTGCATCAGGTGGGTGTGAAGGGCACCAGCAACAGGTGGGTTTGGTGGCACCAGCCACAGGTGGGTGTGGGGGCACCAGCAACAGGTGGGTGTGGGGCGCACCAGCAACAGGTGGGTGTGGTGGCACCTGCATCAGGTGGGTGTGAGGGGCACCACCAACATGTGGGTGCGTTGGGCACCAGCAACAGGTGGGTGTGGAGGGGTTACTAGCAACAGGTGGGTGTAGGGGCTCCAGCAACAGATGGGTGTAGGGGCTCCAGCAACAGGTGGGTGTAGGGGGCACCAGCAACAGGTGGGTGTGGGGGCACCAGCAACAGGTGGGTGTGGGGGGCATCAGCAACAGGTGGGTGTCGGGGCACCTGCAACAGGTGGGTGTGAGGGCACCAGCAACAGGTGGGTGTGGGGGCACCTGCAACAGGTGGGTGTGGGGGGGCCCCAGCGACAGGTGGTGTGAGGGACAACAGCAACAGAAGGGTGGGGGGGGGGGTACTAGCAACAGTTGGGTGTGGGGGCACCAGCAACAGGTGGGTGTGGGGGGCACCATCAACAGGTGGGTGTGGGTGGCACCAGCAACAGGTGTGTGTGAGGGGCACCAGCAACAGTTGGGTGTAGGGGAAGGGTACTAGAAACAGGTGGGTGTGGGGGCACCAGCAACAGGTGGGTCTGGACGCACCAGCAACAGGTGGGTGTGGAGGCACGAGCAACAGGTGGGTGAGGGGGGCACCAACAACAGGTGGGTATGTGAGGCACCAGCAACAGGTGGGTGTGAGGGCACCAGCAACAGTTGGATGTGGGGGCACCAGCAACAGGTGGGTGTGGTGGGCACCAGCAAGAGGTGGGTTTGGGGGGCTCCAGCAACAGGTAGGTGTGGGGTGGCACCAACAACAGGTGGGTGTGGGGGCATCAGCAACAGGTGGGTGTGGGTGCACCAGGAACAGGTGGGTGTGGGGGCACCAGCAACAGTTGGGTATGGGGGCACCAGCAACAGGTGGGTGTGGGGGGCACCAGCAACAGGTGGGTGTGGTGGGCACCAGCAACAGGTAGGTGTGGGGTGCACCAACAACAGGTGGGTGTGGGGGGCATCAGCAACAGGTGGGTGTGGGTGCACCAGAACAGGTGGGTGTGGGGGCACCAGCAACAGGTGGGTGGGGGCACCAGCAACAGGTGGGTGTGGGGGGCACCAGCAACAGTGGGTGTGGTGGGCACCACAACAGGTGGGTGGGGGGGCACCAGCAACAGGTGGGTGTTGGGGCACCAAAACAGGTAGGTGTGGGGGCACCAGCAACAGGTGGGTGTGGGGCACCAGCAACAGGAGGGTGTGGGTGCACCAGGAACAGGTGGGTGTGGGGGCACCAGCAACAGTTGGGTATGGGGGCATCAGCAACAGGTGGGTGTGGTGGGCACCAGCAACAGGTGGGTGTGGAGGGCACCAACAACAGGTGGGTGTGGGGGCACCAGCAACAGGTGGGTGTGGTGGGCACCAGCAACAGGTGGGTGGGGGGGCACCAACAACAGGTGGGTGTTGGGGCACAAAAACTGGTAGGTGTGCGGGCACCAGCAACAGGTGGGTGTGGGGGGCACCAGCAACAGGAGGGTGTGGGGGCACCAGCAACAGGTGGGTGTGGGGGCACCAGCAACAGGTGGGTGGGGGGGCACGAGCAACAGGTAGGTGTGGGGGGCACCAGCAACAGGTGGGTGTGGAGGGCACCAGCAACAGGTGGGTGTGGAGGCACCAGCAACAGGTGGGTGTGGGGGCACCAGCAACAGGTGGGTGAAGGGGCACCAGCAACAGGTGGGTGGTGGCACCAGCAACTGTTGGGTGTGGTGGCACCAGCAACAGTTGGGTGTTGATGCACCAACAACAGGTGGGTGTGGGGGCACCAGCAACTGGTAGTTGTGTTAATCTTTGAATACACAAAGATTAAAGAGGTTTGGTTAAGGGGGAAAGAATAAGAACATATGATAAAACCTAATAAATACACTAAGATCACGAGAGGTTAGGTTAAAGGGTGGAAGAATAAGAACAATTATAACAAACATAATAAATACAACTTATGAGCAACTTGATGAACTTTAAAAAAACCCTTGAAATGCAAAAATGACCATTTGAGAAATTAACCCCTGAAACGAGTAAATTCCCATGTACAACAAAAATCCTTTGAAATGGTTAAATACCCAATCTTTAACAAATAGCACTTGAAATGCAAAAATGACCATTTGAGAAATTATTCCTTGAAACGAATAAATGAATGAGACATTGATTGATTGATGAAACACAAAAGACAAGCAGGAATAATTTTGTAAGTTAGGTCATGTCTGGTTGGACTAAGTAAGTTAGGTTACATCAGTTTGGGTATGTAAGGTTACGTTAAGTAATTTACTTTTAGTTAGGTTATGCAAGCTAAGTTAGGTTAGGGTAAGTTAGGTTAGGTAATGCAAGTTAAGTTAGGATATGTAAGTTAGGTTAGGTTAGGTTAGGTTATGTTAGGTTATGCAAGTTAAGTTTGGATAGGTTAAGTTAGTTAGGTTAGGTTATGCAAGTTAAGTTAGGTTAGGTTATGCAAGATAAGTTATGCAAGCTAAGTTAGGTTAGGGTAAGTTAGGTTAGGTTATGCAAGTTAAGTTAGGATATGTAAGTTAAGGTTAGGTTAGGTTATGCAAGTTAAGTTAGGTTAGGTTATGCAAGTTAGGTTAGGTTATGCAAGTTAGGTTATGGTTAGGATATGCAAGTTAGGTTATGCAAGTTAAGTTAGGTTAGGTTATGTAAGTTAGGTTATGTTAGGTTATGCAAGTTAAGTTAGGTTACATTAGATGAGGTTATGCAAGTTAAGTTTGGGTATGTTAAGTTAGGTTAAGTTATGCAAGTTAAGTTAGGTTAGGTTAAGCAGGTTAAGTTAGGTTAAGTTAAGTTAGGTTAGGTTAGAATATGCAAGTTAAGTTAGGTTACATTAGGTTAGGTTATGCAAGTTTTAGGTTAGGTTATGCAAGTTAAGTTAGGTTACATTAGGTTAGGTTATGCAAGTTTTAGGTTAGATTATGCAAGTTAAGTTAGGTTACATTAGGTTAGGTTATGCAAGTTTTAGGTTAGGTTATGCAAGTTAAGTTAGGTTAGGTTAAATTAGGTTAGGTAAGTTAGGATAGGGTTAGTTAGGTTAGGGTAAGCTAAGTTAGGTTTAGGAATGTTATGTTAGGTAAGTAACATTGGGTGGGGAGGATAGGTTAGGTAGGTTTAAGCAGTGTTGTACAGAGAACAGTTTTAAAGGCAAAGTGTCTAAGAAAATATGTTTAACAGAAGTGCAAGTTTGATATGACAAGCTGAACTAGTTACATTTTGGAGATAAATTTTATGCTTGAAGATGTCTTAGAGAACAACATTGATGTCTTAAAGTATAACTTGTTGGAAGAAGGAGAGTTTCTTTGATGAACGAAGGTGTTTTAGAGAACAACTTTTGGTGAACGAAGGTGAGTTAGAGATTATCTTTGATGACATTGAAATAACTTTTGCAGGCTCTGAGAATAACTTTTATGACTTAGAGAACAACTTTTGTTAGCTCTGCGATTAACTTTGACGACTTAGAGATTAACTTTGATGACTTTGAGAATGACTTTTGAGATCATGAGTAGTATTGTTTGATAGCTCGAAGAATAACTTTTGTGGACATGAGAATATCTTTTGATACCTCTGAAAATAACTTTGATGTCTTTGAAAACTACTTTTGATGAACGAGAGTGAGTTAGAGATTACCTTTGACGACTTTGAGATTAACTTTGATGAATGAAAGTGACTTAGAGATTACCTTTGATGACACTGAATAACTTTGCTATCTCTGAGAATAACTTTTGTTAGCTCAGCGATTAACTTTGACGACATAGAGATTAACTTTGAGGACATGACAGTACATTTTGATGTCTCTGAGAATAACGTTATGAACAAAGATGTTTTGGAAAGTTTCTCTGATGAGCGAATGTGACTTAGAGATTAACTTTGATGACTTTGAGAACAACTTTGAAGACATAGAGAAACACTTTGATGACTTTGAGAACAACTTGATGAACGAAGATGTCTTAGAAAGTTTTCCGATGAACGAAAGGTTAGTTAGAGAATAACATTTGATTAACTTTGATGACAGAGATTAATTTTAATGTCACTGGGAATAACTTTTATGACTTAGAGATTAACATTAATGAACGAAGATGTCTTGGAAAGTTTCTCTGACGACTGAGATTAACTCTTTGATAGCTCTGAGAATAACTTTTGATGACTCTGAGAAAGACTTTGATGTCTCTGAGATTATCTTTGAGAACATGAAAGTAACCTTTGATGACTGAGATTAACTTTTGAAATCTCCGAGAATAACTTTGGTAGCTCTGGGAAAACTTTCGGTGACATAGAGAATAACTTTGATGTCTCTGAATAACTTTTATGGATGAAGATGTCTGAGAAACTTTTGATAGCTCTGAGATTAACTTTTGTGGACATGAGAAGTATTTTGTTTGTGTCTTTGATGTATTGAAGAGTAGTTTTGATGTCTCGAAGATATCTTATAGAACAACTGTGATGACCAGATTAACTTTGAGTACGTGAAAATACCTTTTTGATGACTTCGAGAATAATTTTGATAGTTCTGAGATAACTTTTATGCCTTAGATATTAACTTTAGATGTCTCTGAGATAACTTTTATGAACGAAGATGCATTAGAAAGTTTCTCTGATGAAGGAATGTTACTTAGAGAATAACATTTGATGACTGAGATAACTTTTTGATTACTCTGAGAATAACTTTGAGGATGCGAGTAACTTTTTGGAATGTTTGAGAGTGTCTCTGATATCTCGAAGAGTGTCCTTGATGTCTTGAAGAGAGACTTTGACTATTTTTCTTATTCCATGAAGTATACTGTTACTTACGAAAGTGCTGAAAGAAGTTACATTTGACTATTTTAGTTGAGGAAGCATGAAAAATAATGATAGTGACTATTTTAGTGCTCTACGAAGTATAAATGTCGGTTAAGAACAGCGATGATAGTTATCTTTGGCTATTTTTTCTTACATGACGAAACATAATGACTGATGAGAAAGTTCTGAAAGAAGTTCCTTGACTATTTTTAGCGAAGCGAAAGTTTACTTTAGTTAAGAATAGTGTTGAACGAGATTAATCCTGACGTTTTCTGTTGATTGACAAGTAATTTTTAGTAAGAAGTTACAAGAAAAGTTTGTCTTTGTAATTTGGTACTGAATAAAGTGTAGATTTGTTTAAGACAGTGTTGGTAAGAAATATTAAGTTGACTACGAGAATTACTTTGATGTAGTTTTGCAAATAAACTGGATGACTGACTACATTTATTGGGAACTGTATTGCGGATGATATATTTGACAAAGAAACTAGTTACTGAATGAAAGAAATAATTGGTTCAAGAAAACAAGAACATAAAAATTGAGACTAAGTAAGAGAATGAACACAGTGAACATACGGGGAACACAGAAAAAATATGTAAGAAAAGCTGATGAATACAGTGAAGTGCTGGGAATATGAACTTACACAGAACAATAAAACATAAATATATGACTAGAATTGTAGAGAACATCATGAGACTAAGAGAACGATCACAGAAAAAATGGAGATACTTGAAAATATGAACTGACTGGGCTGTGAACATTTTGAAGACATGAGTGAAACACGGAAAACATGGATGAGAATACAAGGAACACCGTGAACGTAGAAAAATATGCAAATAAGTACGATTATTGAAGGTTTGGATAAGTTGGGGATGAGAAGGTAATGTAGGGAAAGGTTTAATGGATATGTTGCTGACTTTGATAGACTGGAGAAGGCAGGGATCTGAAGTAATTTGATGAACATTGAACTACGGTGGAGGACATGCTGAAACTGGTTAATGTCTTGATTTATTTTACTACGTAGAAATATAGCGTTCTTCAATTTCAGGGAACTTAGTCTGTTACTAACGAACTTGTACAAATGAACTAAGGTGGGGGACCTGAACTGAAACTCGGTTAATGTCTTGATTTTTTACTAAGTTAACATATAGTGATCTTAAATTTCAGGCGAATTGCTCTGATAATAAAGAACATGTACAAATGAGCTAAGGCCGTGGACGGGAGCTAGAGTTTGGTAATTGTTCGGAACTATTTTACTATG
>WNGS01009202.1:17811426-17821434 GCA_020271785.1 Procambarus virginalis
TATCATTTTCGTCACTGTTTAATTTTTATTGTATTTACCTATTAAAACATCTTTCTAGTGTGACATTTAACTAGTCATTTTATGCATTATATAGTGTAGGTCAGCATGGATTGCTAAAATAGTTATGAATTAAGTTTAGTTTAGTTCATTTATTATGCACCCATACCCATCTTGTGGGCGGTAGTGGAAAGGGTTACAGAGGCACATAATGGGCTCAGGGACTGAACCCCACAATTCATTTAGCTAAGCAAGTTACAATCATTCACAATTGTTTTAGCACAAATGATGCATTTATCAACTGCAAACTATTATAAGAAGTTTAACTCTAATTTGTATAAATCTATTTATAAGATGATCCACCACATTCACAATAGTGTAGTGATAAGACAAGAAAGTAGGTTTTGACAGGAGTGGTCGTGGAATAGGTGTTATAAATTTAGGTTACAAAGGCACATATAAATAAATGGTTCAGGAACTACAGGCATGGGACCATTATATATTCATTTAGCTAAGAAAGTTACAGCACTGATGAGTCAGGTACAGAGGTAGTTAATAACATATAGGGAAAAGTTGTGAGGATGACCTTGTAAGTGTGATGACTGACCTCTTGTGTCGTCGTCCTCTTAGCGGGAACTCGCGCACTACGGGCTTACTCTCTTTTTCTCACCCACTCTGTTATTTATTCATTAAATTATTTAATTTATTTAAATATAACAAGAAAGTACAATGTTTTTTAAATTTGTGTTGTATAAATGGTATTTTGCAAAGTCACTATAACCCTTCTTCCCCCACAGACAGGCCATCACTATTCATACAAAAATTTTGGATGCTAGTGCTCATTGTTCACAAAGTTTTTATTACATTTGTTATTGTGTGTGCGTGAATAATCTACTGTTTTTTCCTCTGAAGTGATAAGGCTTGTATCCCCTATTTATTTACATCAAAATCAAATCCATGTCAGCATCGCATTTGATTATGCAAACTGCATGTAGTGCGAAGAAGTATTTGATTAAGAAGAGTTTAAGCAAATCATTTTTAAAAATAATCATCTGAAATGATTACGATAACTCGAGCTGGTATAAACTTACCTAAGAATAACGGAAGCTAAACCAGTAATTGTTTTTATTCAGTTGTGGGGGATCATTTAGGAGCGCTGGTCGCCTCCCTCCGTAGTTGATGCTGACCCAGGCCCCAGCAGACGTTGTTGGTCCTGGCATCATATTTAGAATTTTGACGAAGTGCAACGACTCGTATTAACACGTCACATCAACAAGAAGTTACATCAACATAATTTACAGAGCAGCAGCGGAGAACCCCTGTGTCTAGACTGAGCTTCATCTAGTGTGAATAATTGATCTATCGACAGAGGTAACCCAATTCTCCCTATAAGCTTCATAACACTTAGAGATATACTACGGGCTCACCATAGCCCGTGCTACTTGGAACTTTGTTCCAGGTAGCGAATCTTTTAACAACAACAACAATTCATAACACTTGAAGTTCATGTTTATTATAAGATCTCTAACGAAGTTTGATTTGCATTAAAACTTTATGATAGTATAATGGTTTCACATTACCTCATAATACAGGGTTATCAGACTAGCTAATTTCCTTGTTCAGTGTTCAAAAAGGGTCCCCAAGCAGCCCGACCTCTTACAAATTACGTCGCTTTTGCTTGTATGCATTACAGCCAAAATTCGCGATATTGGAATTAAAAAAAAGGAAATTAATTTTCAAAATGAAATGGACCCAAAGTGGCAAGTTAATGATCCTCTGGTAGGTTAGAAGGGCAGGAAGTTTTCCTAAATTTTCAAAATGTCATGAAACTGTAAATTTAAAGTGTCTTCTCCTAACCTAACAGCCTAAGCCAGAGGGCCTAAAACAGAAAACGGCACAGTACGTAACTTTCACGAGCCACTTTCATTTTCTAATTAGGTGATTTTTAGCTTTTGTGCGCATGTGAGCAAAAAGTGACAATTACAGTAGTAAGAGGATGGGTTGTCCCAAGAGTAATCATACTATATATATATAATATTATAAATATACTGTATACATATATATACATACATATAATACTATAAATATATTCACAATATTAAAGAGGCTGGTTAAAACAGGCCGCTCCAAGCAACAGCCTAGTGGACCAAACTCTCACAAGTCAAGCCTGGCCTCTGGCCGGTCTGGGGAGTAGAACTCCCAGAACCCCCATCAACCAGGTATTACTACTCTTAACAAAATCAATCCAGTTGAATTTAAAACCTGAGCTGGAAAAAACTGTGCCTCAATAAAACCGCGTTTATATGGTCAACCACTTTTGTGATGTGTCGCTGTGCACTTAATTTACATCTAGTGATAAATATTTGTTGCAGATGTATGAGAGAAGTAACAAGGATTTTGGCAAGACTTCTTCAGACCTTTGGTACAGTGATCAACGATATGCTCAGTTCTGGCAGCACTACAATACTATGATGATGACAGCTCACCATGATGCAATTGTCAAAGCAAGATATGTTGCAGCTCATACAAAGGCTGCTTTATCTAACCTGGTAAGGGGTAAAGAATGTTCAAATTTGATGTTTTATCAAGTTTACATAATGAATTGATTTTGTTGTACATAAGATTGGCATCCTTCTTGACTTGCAATTGACATCCCAGGTTCGATTCCTGGTAGGACAGAAATGGTTTGAGATGTTTCCTGTTACCTAATGTTCTCATTCACCTAGCAGTAAATAGACACCCAGGACTTAAGCAACTGTTGTGAGGTTGCATTCTGGGGAGGGTGAGTAGTTTGACCTTGATGGGGACCTTGATACAAGCCTAAAGTATGTATTCACCTAGTTGTGCTTGTGGGGGTTGAGCTGGTGCTCAGCTATCTGGTACTACTGGTGCTCTTTCGGCCCACCTCTCAACTGTCAGTCAATCAACTGTTACTAACTACTAATTTTTTTCACACACACACACACACCCACCCAGGAAGCAGCCCGTAACAACAGCTGTCTAACTCCCATATTTACTACTAGGTAACAGGAGCATCAGGGTGAAAGAAACTTAGCCTATTTTTGTTTCTGCCGGCACCGGGAATCAAACCCGGGATCACAGGACTATGTATCCAGCGTGCTGTCCACTCAGCTACCAACGCCCCCATGTGTGTGTATGTGTGTGTGTGTGTGTGTGTGTTCACCTAGTTGTGCTTGCGAGGGTTGAGCTCTGCACTTTCGGCCCGCCTCTCAACTGTCAATCAACGGATTTTGTTTTTTCCACATACAAACCCTGCCAGGAAGTAGCTTGTTGCAGCTGTCTTAACTCCCAGGTACCTATTTACTGCTAGGTAACAGGGGTATTGGGGGAAAGAAACTCTACCCATTTGTTTTCCGTCTCCACCGGGGATCGAACCCCGAACCTCAGGACTACGAATCTGAAGCACTGTCCACTTATCTGTCAGGGCCTCCTGTAGTTACCTAACTTACAGGATGAGAACTACGCTTGTGGAGTCCTGTCTTCCCAGCACTCTTTGCCATATAACGCTTTGAAACTATTGACGGTTTTGGCCTCCACCACCTTCTCACCTAACTTGTTCCAACCGTCTACCACTTCTTTTGCAAAAGTGAATTTTCTTATATTTCTTCGGCATCTTTGTTTAGTTTAAATCTGTGACCTCTTGTTCTTGAAGTTCCAGGTCTCGGGAAATTTTTCCTATCAATTTTATCGATTCCTGTTACAGTACTGTACTATTTTGTACATAGTGATCATATCTCCTCTTTTTCTTCTATTTCGTTTTGGCATATTTAATGCCTCTAACCTCTCCTCATAGCTCTTGTCCTTCAGTTCTGGGAGCCACTTAGTAGCATGTCTTTGCACCTTTTCCAGTTTGTTGATGTGCTTCTTAAGATATGGGCACCACACAACCGCTGCATATTCTAGCTTTGGCCTAACAAAAGTCGTGAACAATTTTTTTAGTAGTTCGCATCCATGTATTTAAAAGCAATTCTGGAGTTAGAAAGCATGGCATAGGCTCCTCGCACAATGTTCTTAATGTGGTCCTCAGGTGATAGTTTTCTATCTAGAACTGCCCCTAGATCTCTTTCTTTATCAGAATTCTCTAAGGATTTCTCACATAATTTATAGGTTGTGTGGAGTCTATGTTCTCCTATTCCACATTCCATAACATGGCATTTATTCACATTAAATTTCATTTGCCAAGTGTTGCTGCATATACAGTACTTATTTTGTCCAGGTCTTCTTGAAGGGCATGACAATCATCTAAGTTTCTTATCCTTCCTATTATCTTAGCATCATCAACAAACATGTTCATATAATTCTGTATACCAACTGGTAGATCATTTATGTAGACAATGAACATTACTGGTGCAAGAACTGAACCCTGTGGTACTCCACTTGTGACATTTTTCCAGTGCGATACATTGCCTCTGATTACTGCCCTCATTTTTCTATCAGTCAGAAAGTTTTTCATCCATGTTAGAAGCTTACCTGTCACCCCTCCAATATTTTCCAGTTTCCAGAACAACCTCTTATGTGGAACTCTGTCGAAAGCCTTTTTTAGGTCCAGATAGATGCAGTCAACCCAACCATCTCTTTCCTGTAAAATCTCTGTGGCTCAATCATAGAAACTGAGTAAATTCGATACACAGGATCTTCCAGTCCAGATCGAAAACCATACTGTCTGTCTGATATTATATCATTTCTCTCCAGGTGTTCAACCCATTTAGTTTAAATTATTTTTTCCAATATTTTCACTATTACACTTGTCAATGATACAGGTCTATAATTGAGGGGGTCTTCCCTGCTGCCACTTTTGTATATTGGAACTATGTTAGGCTTTTTCCACACGTGTGCTACGAGTCCTGTACACAGGGATGCCTGAAAGATCAGGTGAAGTGGAATACTGAGCTCAGATGCACATTCTTTCAGAACCCATGATGAAACTCCATCTGGGCCAACTGCTTTGTTCTTACTTAGCTCCTTTAGCATATTTTCCACTTCATCTCTAGACACCTCTATACGCTCTATGTTGTTTTCTGGAATTCTTATTGTCTGGTTCTCTGAAGATTTCATTTTGTACAAACACACTTTGGAACTTTTCATTTAATGTTTCTCACATTTCCTTTTAATTTTCCATGAATCTGTTTCCCATTTTCAACCTCTGTATATTATCCTTTACCTGCAATTTATTGTTTATGAATTTGTAGAATAGGCCCAGTTCTGTTTTACATTTATCTGCTATCCCGTTTTCAAAATTTCTTTCTGCCTCTCTCCTTACTGCCGTATAGTTGTTTCTCGCATCTTTGTATCGCTGATATGTTTGGGGGTTTGGCCTCTTCCTATATTGATTCCATTTTTGTGTCTTTTGGTCTCTGCCCCCTTCTTGCAATTTCTGTTGAACCAGCCCTGTTTTCTGGCCCTGCATCTGTTTTGGTATGAATGTTAGTGTGCCTTCATCGTATATTATGCAAAATTTGGCATACATTTCATTTACTTCCTTGCCTAGCAACAAGTCTGTCCAATTACACTCATTAAAATTTTTTCGAAGTTCCCCATAGTGACCTCTCTTGAAATCGAGTTTATCAACTGTTTCAATGTCCCCATTTTCTTCTAGATGATGTCTTTAAGCATATTTAATGTCTAACAGGACCTGATCACTCTTTCCAAAGGGAGGAAGGTACTGGATGTCAAATATCTCTTCTTCATTCCTGGTGAATACTAGATCCAGTACTGACGGTACATCTCCTTCCCTCATTCTTGTTGCCTGCTTGATGTGTTGATACAAGAATGTCTCCAGAATGAGTTTCACAAATCTGCATGTTCAAAAGTCGTCTGTTCTTACTTCATAGGCCTCCCAGTCTATTGCTTTAAAGTTGAAGTCCCTCAGTATCAACAGTCGTGATTTATCTTTTTTAGCGTCAAACATTGTTATTTGCTTAGCTAAACGAACTAGAGGGTTCAGTTCCTGAACCGATTATGTGCCTCTGTAATCCTTTATACCACCACCCACGGGATGGGTATGGGGTGCATAATAAAGAAAGAAATTGAATTGCTTGTACAATAATATTTCTCATAACCATTATGAGGCCCTCTCGTTTGTCATCCGGTTCTTCCTTTGTCCATGTGTTGCTTGCTGGTGGGCTGTAGGCATTTAAAATTATCAGCTTATCATCCTGATTCCAGACCTGCAATGCCATTATGTCAATATCTCGAGGGTTTTCAAATATTAACTCTTACCTTCAGGTGTTCTTTCACCAGCACAGCCACTCCTTCCTTCCTTCCTAGTTTTCCTGTCACGTTTCCAAACTGAACAGCCCCTTGGGAATACGACTTCATGTAATATATTTCCTTCGAGTTTTGTCTCTGATAATGCGACAATATCTGGGACCGTAAGCTGAATTATACTGTATCTTGCAACTCCAAAGTTTTTGACCTCACTCCATCTATGTTGGTATATACAGTTTTCAGGAACATGTTCCCTCTCCCTTTGCTCTTTACTCCCCCATCCACTAATGATCTTGTTGCCTTGTTTTTATGTACCATTTCACAAGCTTTCCAGTCCCCTGACACTTTGTAGAAAAAAGAATTTCTGTATTCTTCATTTCTATCCCCATTTAGACGTTTTGCTTCAATTTGGTTCATTTTTAGCTTTTCTCTGTCTTCCTTTGAGAGGTCTTGTCTTACTGACTAAAGTATGCCAACTTCATCACTCTGCAATTTCCTGGCATTTCTCAGCACTTCCAGTAAGTGTATGTGTGTGTATTTCGTTGAAAACGACAAAGTTTTAGATTTATGATTATGGCACGAATCTTCTCGATATTCCTTATGTTTTTCTTCACTGAAGCAGGAAGATTAAAAATGAACTCTCCAAAGTTCAATTTTATTCATTATTTGGGTCTGACACCTAGTGATGCATTTTGTAAGGTCTCACCTCACATTCTCAAAGACAAATTCTTCTGTTGTTGTTGTTTCAGATTTAGCTACTCAGAACGAAGTGTCCATGTAGCACGGGCTATGGTGAGCCCGTAATTGAGTTCGGTTATTCGCGATAACCTTGTTTCTGTGATATTTGGGTCTAAGTTTAAAATGGAGGCGGGGGATTTCTCCTTTTTCCCTGTTTGTTTATTGCTTCTGTTTTAGTGCACTGGTTTTAGTCTTGTTTTATTAACATTATCTTGGTGACGGATGTAGATGCAGAATGATCACTAATGAGTCCCATTCCTCAACGGCTTTTCTAATCATTGTAGTCGCGGTGGAATGTGCATCTAATGCAGCTGCTGTCATTGGATTAATGTTGAGTTTGATGCGCAGGGCCTCAGTTGCTTCACATTCCAGTAAGTAGTGCAATAGTGGCGCCTCTGCTTCTGTTTCACAGATGTGACACTCTTTTACTATTGGGTTCATTACCTCCCAGCAGCACTTGTAACAAAGTCTGAGTCTGTGTATGGCTACTGCAATGTCTCTGGATATCTTTTTGCCAGGCTTGAATGAGGAGTAACCAGTGGCTTGTTCGTACCAAATCGCAGTGACAAAAAAATTCATTCTGTGTTAGCATCTGATTATATCCTGTAATGGTGAGGTGGTAGGTGACATGGATGAATGACATACTTGGGGTATTAATGGGGGTAGTAAATTAGGAGTGTGACATGTTGGCAGTTTATGTTCTTCTGGTTGCTTCCGTTCCTGTTGCAGGGTCATTTGGTCCAGCTTCTGCATTGGCCCGGGGTCTTGAAGTAGGTAGAGTGTAACTGTGTATTAGCTGGTTATTGATTGCTGGTCTAGATTTCTTGATATGCAGTGCTTCACTGATGTCTAATCTTCTATTGTCATTGTATCTACCACTTATTTGGTGTTGCTCGTCAAAATATCCCTGTGATCATCTTGTTGTGTGTGGCGATTATATGTTCCTTGATAGAGCCCTGTTGCTTGTGCATTGTTAAACACCTAGAGAGAGACATTGTTGTCTTGCCTATACAGTACACTAAGTTCGTTGGGGCTGATAATCCCCAAGTGGGCATGTGAAGGCGTAAACAACGTTGGTCTCTTTCAAGGCGTTTTTCGTGGTGTGTAGAGGATTCTCCCGACTCATTTCATTTAATTCAGTACAGTATTCTTTTGGTAGATCATTTATGTAGATGATGAACATTACTGGTGCAAGAACTGAACCCTGTGGTACTCTGCTCCAGTCAGATACATTTTCTCTGATTACTGCTCTCATCTTTATGTCAGTTTATGTGTGTATACATACATGCATACATGCATGCATGCATGCATGCATGCATGCATGCATGCATACATACATACATACATACATAATACATACATACATACATACATACATACATACATACATACATACATACATGCCTAACTCTTGGGTACTGTACCCATTTTCTACAGCCCATCGTCCTTTTTTGGTAGTATGATGAGGACCGTAATACATATACAGTACCAACATAAACACAATTAGAAAGTAGAAACTGGTATTATTGAATTTGCACAAACCGGAAGATATTTCTATTTATGTTGCAAAAACAAACTAAACTAACCTAACCTAACCTTCCTAGGCTAATACATGATATCTGATGCCTAATATAGTACATATATGTGCTATACTAGGCCTTGGAATATTTAAGTTTGTTTTTAAGCATCATTTTTTTTCAGACACTATAAAGTGTCTGAAAAATACAAAAAATAATGTAAAAAATATAAAGTGTAAAGTATAAAAAAATATAAAGTGTCTGAAAAGTATACAAAATTATACTATCTAATTGCTTAGTATATCAATCTTTGTAGTATGGTGCACATAGTTAAAAAAACTACTATATAATCCGGAGGATGGGGTGATTTTCTACTAGGTGAACAAAGGCATTAAGTGAAGGGAAACATGCCCAACCATTTCTGTCCCACTCAGGAGTCAAACCCAGGAACCCTGATTGTGAGTTGAGAACGAAACCAACTGTACTGTGAGACCCATCTTACTCTAAAGTGTCACTAGGGTCTTTTGGATTCTACATAAATTGGCTATACATCTACAGTATTACAATGCAGAATATTTGGTTTAAAATATTAAATTCAAACAAATGAATAGCTGCACTGTACAGTACTGTTTAATTACATTTCACTGGATTATATGTATGCATGTAACATTTATGGGCTCATGTTTTCACTATCTATAAAAAACAGAAGACATTATAGTGGCACCTCGACTTACGATTGCCCCTACTTATGATAATATCGAGTTACGATGTAATTTCATCGAAAAATGCAACTCGGCATCCGATGGTGTTGTCGACTCCGATATTTGTTGGTACACGTTTGGGTCGACCGAGTGCGTGGTTCCCCGTCACGCGGTCCGACCTGCCGCAGTTTACTACAGTACCTGCTTAGTGACGATCGCGCCTATAAGAAATCCAGCGTTTGTGGTGATTTTTTGCATTTTGAACATAAAGTAATTATTATATATCACGTAATGAGTCCAGGAAGTCAGTGGTAAGGCTCAACATATGAAAACCCATGTAAGGATGCCCAGAAAGCAGAAACAAGAGTACAGAATGTCTCTTCCTCAACAATTAAGAAAATGTGTGCAGCATGGGAAGAATTGCAAACCTTGCTGAAACGATCGCGCAAATCAAGCTGCAGTAGGCCGTTGCCTTAACCTATTCAATGACACTGTGATACATCATTACAGACAAATGTTTAAAACGAAGGGAAAAACAAATGTCTCTTGACAAATTTTTTGTGAGACAAACAAGCACTGAACACAACCAGGTCTTAGTGGTATTCAGGCAAAACGTAGGAGAGAGAGTACCCCAGACAAAACATCACTGCCTGATGGATAATGGAAGGGGACTCCCCTTCCAAACAGTAACAACTCTCCTCCTCCCCCTCATCCCATCTTCCATACGCCATCAAGAACCCCCATAAAGGTAAGATCAACTTAGGTACTGTATTGTAGTTAGAAAAAACATTGTATTCAGTATAAAATGTATTTGTATGTTAATATTT
>WNGS01009202.1:17821459-17857811 GCA_020271785.1 Procambarus virginalis
CATCCCTGTGGACGAGGAATCGGAGCAGACAGTGTGGAAAAAGGCTTCATAGTTCCAATTTACAAAAGATGCAGCAGGGAAGACCCCCTCAAGTTATAGAACACCTGTTATCATTAACAAGTGTAATAGTGACAATATTGGAAAAAATATAATAAAACTAAATGGGTGGAACACGCGTGGAGAGAAATTATATAATATCAGACAGACAGTATGGTTTTCGATCTGGAGAGATCCTGTGTATAGAATTGACTCAGTTTCTATGATTGAGCCAAAAACAGAGATATTACAGGGAAAGAGATTGGTGGGTTGGACGGCATCGATCTGGACCTAAAACAGGCTTTGACAGAGTTCCACATAAGAGGTTGTTCTGGAAACTGGAAAATATTGGAGGGGTGACGAGGTAAGCTTCTAACAGGGATGAAAAACTTTCTGACTGGTGGAAAAATGAAGGCAGTAATCAGAGGCCATGTATCGCACTGGAGAAATGTCACACGTGTAGTACCACAAGGGTTCAGTTCTTGCACCATTAAGGTTCATTGTCTACAATAAATGATTCTACCATGTGTACACAGAATTTTATGAACATGTTTGTTGATGATGCCTAAATAATAGGAAGGATAGAAAACTTAGATGATTGTCATGCCCGTTCAAGAAGACCCTGGACAAAATAAGTACTGTACATGGAGCAAAACTTGGCAAATGAAATTTAATGTGAATAAATGCCATGGTTATGGAATGTTGCATAGGAGAACATAGACCCACCACAACCTATAAAAAAATTATGTGAAAAATCTTAAAGAATTCTGATAAAGAAAGAGCACTAGGGGTGGTTTCTAGATAGAAAACTTCACCTGAGGACCAGATTAAGAACATTGTGCGATGAGCCTATGCCATGCTTTCTATCAGCTTCAGAAATTGCTTTTAAATACATGGATGGCAAACTACTAAAAAAAATTGTTCACACTTTTGTTAGGCCAAAGCTAGAATATGCAGCGGTTGTGGTGCCCATATCTTAAGAAGCACATCAACAAACTGGAAAAGAGGTGCAAAGACATGCTACTAAGGCTCCCAGAACTGAAGGGCAAGAGCTACGAGGAGAGGTTAGAGCCAATAAATATTAAAAAAAAAAACCAGAAGAACAGAAGAAAAAGAGGCGAGATGATCAGTACATACAAAATAATAACAGGAATTGATAAAATCGATAGGGAAGATTTCTGAGACCCTGGAATTTCAAGAACAAGAGGTCATAGACTTAAAATAACTAAACAAACAGATGCCGAAGAAATATATAAAAATTCACTTTCGCAAACAGAGTGGGAGAAGGTTTCAACAAGTTTAAGGTGAGAAGGTGGTGGAGGGGCCAAAACCATCAGTAGCTTCAAAGTGTTATGAGCAAAGAGGTGCGGGGTGGTAGACGGGTACACCACGAGCGTAGGCTCTCATCCTGTAAACTACACTTAGGTAATTACAACACACACATCCTTCTGTGGCTAGCAGGAACGGATGGAGACTTCTAATCATGGGAGACTTCAACCATGGGAAGATAGATGGGGGAACAGAGATCCCCACGGAGGCCCAGACACATGGATAGCTAAGCTGCTGGAAGTTGGCAACAAGAAACTTCTAAGTCAACAACGTCAATGGACCGACAAAGAATGAGAGAGGGGATGAACCAGCCTTGCTTGATCTGGTATTTACCCTAAATGAGACGGATAATAAGGGAAGTTAAGTTGAAGCCCCTTTTTGGGAATGAAAGTGATCATAGTAGTAAATTGAGCTTGGAGTACTGGTGTAGCTAGGAATTATCACCCCAAAAAAGAACTGGGAACCAAGGGCTGGCGTACAGAAAGGGAAAGTAATTGAGGAATGAATAAATTCCTATGGGATATACATTGGGGACACAGGAACTCGGAACCAAGTCCGTACAAGACTGATGTACGATGTCACCCAAAAATGTCAGGAGGCTGTAAGCAGGTTTGTCTCCGCCCCAACAGGGAAAAAACAGAGAAGCAAAGGAAGAGCCCGTGGTTTAATAGGGAATGGATGAAAGCAAAAGAGCTGAACCAAAGGGCATGGAGGAACGTCCTGTAAGAACAGAACACCAGAAAGATAAGAGAGATACCAGAGAACACCAGGAAAGATTATGTCAGTGTGAGAAGGCAGCCGGAGAAAAGGTATTAAAATGATATAGCTGATAAAGCCAAGACTGAACAAAGCTACTACACAGTCACATCAGTAGGAGACAAACCGTGAAGGAACAGGTGATTAAACTAAAGGGTGGGCGAGGACAGGTATAAAGAGAGTGACAAAAGGGTGTGTGAGGAACTCCACAAAAGGTTCCAAGAGGTCTTTACAATGAAACAGGGAGATATCACGGCGCTGGGAGAGGTGGCAGCAAACCATGTGCTTTTGACTTCAGCTTCATCTCTTGTAATTTCGAACCTATCCAAGTCACCTGGTTTGCTGCCACCTCTCCCAGCGCCGTGATATCTCCCTGTTCTATTGTAAAGACCTCCTGGAACCTTTTGTTGAGTTCTTCACACACCTCTTTGTCATTCTCTGTGTACCTGTCCTCGCCCACCCTAAGTTTAATCACCTGTTCCTTCACTGTTGTCTTCCTCCTGATGTGACTGTGTAGTAGCTTTGGTTCAGTCTTGGCTTTGTTAGCTATATCATTTTCATACCTTTTCTCAGCTGCTCTTCTCACACTGACATACTCGTTCCTGGTTCTCTGGTATCTCTCTCTACTTTCTGGTGTTCTGTTATTACGGAAGTTCCTCCATGCCCTTTTGTTCAGCTCCTTTGCTTTCATACATTCCCTATTAAACCACGGATTCTTCCTTTGCTTCTCTGTTTTTTCCTGTTGGGCTGGGACAAACCTGCTTACAGCCTCCTGACATTTTTGGGTGACATAGTCCATCATGTCTTGTACGGACTTGGTTCCGAGTTCTGTGTCCCAATGTATATCCCATAGGAATTTATTCATCTCCTCATAGTTTCCCTTTCTGTACGCCAGCCCTTTGGTTCCCAGTTCTTTTTTGGGGGTGATAATTCCTAGCTCACCAGGTACTCAAAGCTCAATACACTATGATCACTCATTCCCAAGGGGGCTTCCAACTTAACTTCCCTTATATCCGACTCATTTAGGGTAAATATCAGATCAAGCAAGGCTGGTTCATCCCCTCCTCTCATTCTTGTCGGTCCCTTGACGTGTTGACTTAGAAGTTTCTTGTTGCCACATCCAGCAGCTTAGCTCTCCATGTGTCTGGGCCTCCGTGTGGGTCTCTGTTCCCCAATCTCTTCCCATGGTTGAAGTCTCCATGATTAGAAGTCTGGATCCGTTCCTGCTAGCCACAGAACGGATGGTGTGTGTAATTACCTAAGTGTAGTTACAGGATGAGAGCTACGCTCGTGGTGTCCCGTCTACCCAGCACTCTTTGTCATATACACTTTGAAGCTACTGTGGTTTGGCCTCCACCACCTTCTCACTTAACTGTTGCAACCGTCTACCACTCTGTTTGCGACAGTGAATTTTCATATATTTCTTCGGCATCTTTGTTTAGTTAGTTTAAATCTATGACCTCTTGTTCTTGAAATTCCAGGTCTCAGGAAATCTTCCCTATCGATTTTATCAATTCCTGTTATTATTTTGTATGTAGTGATCATATCGCCTCTTTTTCTTCTGTCTTCTGGTTTTGGCATATTTAATGGCTCTAACCTCTCCTCGTAGCTCTTGCCCTTCAGTTCTGGAGCCACTTAGTAGCATGTCTTTGCACCTCTTTTCCAGTTTGTTGATGTGCTTCTTAAGATATGGGCACCACACAACCGCTGCATATTCTAGCTTTGGCCTAACAAAAGTTGTGAACAATTTTTTTTAGTAGTTTGCCATCCATGTATTTAAAAGCAATTCTGAAGTTAGAAAGCATGGCATAGGCTCCTCGCACAATGTTCTTAATATGGTCCTCAGGTGAAAGTTTTCTATCTAGAACCGCCCCTAGATCTCTTTCTTTATCAGAATTCTTTAAAGATTTCTCACATAATTTATAGGTTGTGTGGGGTCTATGTTCTCCTATTCCACATTCCATAACATGGCATTTATTCACATTAAATTTCATTTGCCAAGTGTTGCTGCATGTACAGTACTTATTTTGTCCAGGTCTTCTTGAAGGGCATGACAATCATCTAAGTTTCTTATCCTTCCTATTATCTTAGCATCATCAACAAACATGTTCATATAATTCTGTGTACCAACTGGTAGATCATTTATGTAGACAATGAACATTACTGGTGCAAGAACTGAACCCTGTGGTACTACACTTGTGACATTTCTCCAGTGCGATACATTGCCTCTGATTACTGCCCTCATTTTTCCATCAGTCAGAAAGTTTTTCATCCATGTTAGAAGCTTACCTGTCACCCCTCCAATATTTTCCAGTTTCCAGAACAACCTCTTATGTGGAACTCTGTCAAAAGCCTTTTTTAGGTCCAGATAGATGCAGTCAACCCAACCATCTCTTTCCTGTAATATCTCTGTGGCTCAATCATAGAAACTGAGTAAATTCGATACACAGGATCTTCCAGATCGAAAACCATACTGTCTGTCTGATATTATATAATTTCTCTCCAGGTGTTCAACCCATTTAGTTTTTATTATTTTTTCCAATATTTTCACTATTACACTTGTTAATGATACAGGTCTATAATTGAGGGGGTCTTCCCTGCTGCCACTTTTGTATATTGGAACTATGTTAGGCTTTTTCCACACGTCTGCTACGATTCCTGTACACAGGGATGCCTGAAAGATCAGGTGAAATGGAATACTGAGCTCAGATGCACATTCTTTCAGAACCCATGGTGAAACTCCATACGGGCCAACTGCTTTGTTCTTACTTAGCTCCTTTAGCATATTTTCCATTTCATCTCTAGACACCTCTATATGCTCTATGTTGTTCTCTGGAATTCTTATTGTGTCTGGTTCTCTGAAGATTTCATTTTGTACAAACACACTTTGGAACTTTTCGTTTAATGTTTCTCACATTTCCTTTTCATTTTCCATGAATCTGTTTCCCATTTTCAACCTCTGTATATTATCCTTTACCTGCAATTTATTGTTTATGAATTTGTAGAATAGGCCCAGTTCTGTTTTACATTTATCCGCCATCCCTTTTTCAAAATTTCTTTCTGCCTCTCTCCTTACTGCCGTATAGTTGTTTCTCACATCTTTGTATCGCTGGTATGTTTGGAGGTTTGGCCTCTTCCTATATTGATTCCATTTTTGTGTCTTTTGGTCTTTGCTCCCCTCTCGCAATTTCTGTTGAACCAGTCCTGTTTTCTGGCCCTGCATCTGCTTTGGTATGAATGTTTGTGTGCCTTCATCATATATTATGCAAAATTTGGCATACATTTCATTTACTTCCTTGCCTAGCAACAAGTCTGTCCAATTACACTCATTAAAATTTTTTGAAGTTCCCCATAGTGAACTCTCTTGAAATCGAGTTTATCAACTGTTTCAATGTCCCCATTTTCTTCTAGATGATGTCTTTAAGCATATTTAATGTCTAACAGGACCTGATCACTCTTTCCAAAGGGAGGAAGGTACTGGATGTCAAATATCTCTTCTTCATTCCTGGTGAATACTAGATCCAGTACTGATGTTACATCTCCTTCCCTCATTCTTGTTGCCTGCTTGATGTGTTGATACAAGAATGTCTCCAGAATGAGTTTCACAAATCTGCATGTTCAAAAGTCCTACGTTCTTGCTTCATAGGCCTCCCAGTCTGTTGCTTTAAAGTTGAAGTCCCCCAGTATCAACAGTCATGATTTATCTTTATCTGCTTGTACAATAATATTTCTCATAACCATTGTGAGGCCCTCTCGTTTGTCATCCAGTTCTTCCTTTGTCCATGTGTTGCTTGCTGGTGGGCTGTAGGCATTTAAAATTATCAGCTTATCATCTTGATTCCAGACCTGCAATGCCATTATGTCAATATCTCGAGGGTTTTCAAATATTAACTCTCTTACCTTCAGGTGTTCTTTCACCAGCACAGCCACTCCACCTTCCTTCCTAGTTTTCCTGTCACGTTTCCAAACTGAACAGCCCCTTGGGAATACGACTTCATGTAATATATTTCCTTCGAGTTTTGTCTCTGATAATGCAACAATATCTGGGACCTTAAGCTGAATTATACTGTATCTTGCAACTCCAAAGTTTTTGACCTCACTCCATCTATGTTGGTATATACAGTTTTCAGGAACATGTTCCTCTTCCTCTGCTCTTGACTCCCCCATCCACTAATGATCTTGTTGCCTTGTTTTTATGTACCATTTCACAAGCTTTCAAGTCCCCTGACACTTTGTAGAAAAAAAAATTTCTGTATTCTTCATTTCTATCCCCATTTAGACGTTTTGCTTCAATTACGTTCATTTTTAGCTTTTCTCTGTCTTCCTTTGAGAGGTCTTGTCTTATAGACCAAAGTATGCCAACTTCATCACTCTGAATTTCCTGGCATTTCTCACCACTTCCAGTAAGTGTATGTGTGTGTATTTCGTTCAAACGACGGAAAGTTTTAGATTTATGATTATGGCACGAATCTTCTCGATATTCCTTATGTTTTTTCTTCACTGAAGCAGGAAGATTAAAAATGAACTCTCCAAAGTTCATTTTATTTATTATTGGGTCTGACACCTAGTGATGCATTTTGTAAGGTCTCACCTCACATTCTCAAAGACAAATTCTTCTGTTGTTGTTGTTTCAGATTTAGCTACTCACAACGAAGTGTCCTTGTAGCACGGCTATAGTGAGCCCGTAATTGAGTTTGGTTATTCGCGATAACCTTGTTTCTGTGATATTTGGGTCTAAGTTTAAAATGGAGGAGGGGGATTCCTCCTTTTTCCCTCTTTGTTTATCGCTTCTGTTTTAGTGCACTGGTTTAGTCTTGTTTTATTAACATTATCTTGGTGGCGGATGTAGATGCAGAATGCTCTCTAGTGAGTCCCATTCCTCAATGGCTTTTCTAATCATTGTAGTCGCGGTGGAATGTGCATCTAATGCAGCTGCTGTCGTTGGATTAATGTTGAGTTGATGCGCAGGGCCTCAGTAGCTTCACATTCCAGTAAGTAGTGCAATAGTGGCGCCTCTGCTTCTGTTTCACAGATGAGACACTTTAACTATTGGGTTTATTACCTCCCAGCAGCACTTGTAACCAAGTCTGAGTCTGTGTATGGCTACTGCAATGTCTCTGGATTCTTTTTGCCAGGCTTGAATGAGGAGTAACCAGTGGCTTGTTCGTACCAATCGCAGTGACAAAAAAATTCATTCTGTTGTTGTTATAGATTCAGCTACTCGGAACAAGTTCCAAGTATCACGGGCTATGGTGAGCCCGTAACTTACCTGGCACAGGAGCTGGGCAAGAAGCACGGGCTATGGTTAGCCTCGTGGACAGGAGATGTCTCCCGTGATTCATTCTGTGTTAGCATCTGATTATATCCTCTAATGGTGAGGTGGTAGGTGACATGGCTGAATGACATACTTGGGGTATTAATGGGGTCTTATATAATGGGGTATTAATGGGGGTAGTAAATTGGGAGTGTGACTGTTGGCAGTTTATGTTCTGGTTGCTTCCGTTCCTGTTGCAGGGTCATTTGGTCCAGCTTCTGCATTGGCCCGGGGTTTTGAAGGGGTAGAGAGTAACTGTGTATTAGCTGGTTATTGATTGCTGGTCTAGATTTCTTGATATGCAGTGCTTCACTGATGTCTAATCTTCTATTGTCATTGTGTCTACCATTTATTTTGGTGTTGCTCGTCAAAATATCCCTGTGATCATCTTGTTGTGTGTGGCGATTATATGTTCCTTGATAGAGCCCTGTTGCTTGTGCATTGTTAAACACTACTAGTTTGTTGGGCTGACAATCCCCAAGTGGGCACGTTAAGGCGTAAACAACGTTGGTCTCTTTCAAGCGTTTTTCGTGGTGTGTGGAGGATTCTCCTGACTCATTTCATTTAATTCAGTACAGTATTCTTTTGGTAGATCATTTATGTAGATGATAAACATTACTGGTGCAAGAACTGAACCCTGTGGTACTCTGCTCCAGTCAGATACATTTTCTCTGATTACTGCTCTCATCTTTATGTCAGTTTATGTGTGTGTACATACATGCATGCATGCATGCATACATACATACATACAGTACATACATACATACATACATACATACATACATACATACATACATACATACATACATACATACATACATTGCCTAACTCTCGGGTACTGTACCCATTTTCTACAGCCCATTGTCCTTTTTTGGTAGTATGATGAGAACCGTAATACATATACAGTACCAACATAAACGCAATTAGAAAGTAGAAAGTGGTATTATTGAATTTGGACAAACCGGAAGATATTTTCTATTTATGTTGCAAAAACAAACTAAACTAACCTAACCTTCCTAGGCCTAATACATGATATCTGATGCCTAATATAGTACATATATGTGCTATACTAGGCCTTGGAATATTTAAGTTTGTTTTTAAGCATAATTTTTTTTCAGACACTATAAAGTGTCTGAAAAATACAAAAATATAATGTAAAAAATATAAAGTGTAAAGTATAAAAAAAAATATAAAGTGTCTGAAAAGTATACAAAATTATACTATCTAATTGCTTAGTATATCAATCTTTGTAGTATGGTGCACATAGTTAAAAAAAACTACTATAAATCCGGAGGATGGGGGTTGATTTTCTACTAGGTGAACAAAGGCATTAAGTGAAGGGAAACATGCCCAACCATTTCTGTCCCACTCAGGAGTCAAACCCAGGAACCCTGATTGTGAGTTGAGAACGAAACCAACTGTACTGTGAGACCCATCTTACTCTAAAGTGCCACTAGGGTCTTTTGGATTCTACATAAATTGGCTATACATCTACAGTATTACAATGCAGAAGAATATTTGTTTAAAATAATTAATTCAAACAAATGAATAGCTGCACTGTACAGTACTGTTTAATTACATTTCACTGGATTTATATGTATGCATGTAACATTTATGGGCTCATGTTTTCACTATCTATAAAAAACAGAAGACATTACAGTGGCACCTCGACTTACGATTGCCCCTACTTATGATAATTTCGAGTTACGATGTAAATTTCATCGAAAAATGCAACTCGACATCTGATGGTGTTGTCGACTTCCGATATTTGTTGGTACACGTTCGGGTCAACCGAGTGCGTGGTTCCCCATCACGCGGTCCGACCTGCCGCAGTTTACTACAGCTACCTGCTTAGTGACGATCGCGCCTATAAGAAATCCAGCGTTTGTGGTGATTTTTTGCATTTTGAACATTAAAGTAATTATTATATATCACGTAATGAGTCCCAGGAAAGTCAGTGGTAAGGCTCAACATATGAAAACCCATGTAAGGATGCCCATAAACAGAAACAAGAGTACAGAATGTCTCTTCCTCAACAATTAAGAAAATGTGTGCAGCATGGGAAGAATTGCAAACCTTTGCTGAAACGACTCGCCCAAATCAAGCTGCAGTAGGCCGTTGCCTTAACCTATTCAATGACACTGTGATGCATCATTACAGACAAATGTTAAAACGAAGGGAAAAACAAATGTCTCTTGACAAATTTTTTATGAGACAAACAAGCACTGAACCACAACCAGGTCTTAGTGGTATTCAGGCAAAACGTAGGAGAGAGAGTACCCCAGACAAAACATCACTGCCTGATGTGATAATGGAAGGGGACTCCCCTTCCAAAACAGTAACAACTCTCCTCCTCCCCCCTCATCACCATCTTCCATACGCCATCAAGAACCCTCCATAAAGGTAAGATCAACTTAGGTACTGTATTGTAGTTAGAAAAAACATTGTATTCAGTATAAAATGTATTTGTATGTTAATATTTTGGAGGGTGGGGAACGAATTAATTCAAATCCCTTTATTTCTTATGGGAAAAATTGCTTAGACTTACGATATTTTGACTTACGATCCATCTCTGGGAACGGATTAGCATCGTAAGTCGAGGCCCCATTGTATTTGCTAGATATACAATCATTGGCTATTAGCCTGTCTGTTATGCTAATGCTATTTCTTGTCCTAATGCTGTGTTATGATATTTCTTATGTCCTAATGTATTTAAAAAGATCATCTTCATTATCAGTCTTCAAGCCGAGTTTCTTTGAGTGATCATACCAGAAAATTATCTGGAATCTATAGCAGGCGATTGCTATGGTCTGTTGCATGTTTGCTAACTGGCTTAACTTTATATACAGTATTTATTTGTGACCAGATTTATACATTTACCCATCCTTTCCAAACCCTTTGGACATCAAAGCTACCATGTATTTTAAATTTCCTTATTATTTTATTTTCCAATATGCTCATGGCTATTTTTCCAATCATTTTTGTGTATCTCCCTTGGCATTGAAATTAAAATATACCTATTTTTCAGCATGGATCAATGTATCTACATCATAACAACCATCACAGTAATTATTCAGACAACTTAATGCATGGACACGACCGTGCCACTTCACATTCCGGTAGAAGCTTAGCAGAAATTGCAAGATCCAATAGAAACAGGCAGAAGAGGAAAAGGAAAATGAGAAACAGAAGACTTCGAGAATGGTCATGCAACAGTAATCAGGGAGTTCTGAGTGATACAGAGATATTACACTCACAAATGAGCCAAGGGATGCATATTAAAGATGCTGATGACGAGGAGGAGGAGAGTATGGAGGTGACTGAAGACTTCTTGAAATTTCTGGAGCAAAGTGAGAAGCATCGAGAACAGTGGAAAGTTAGAAAAGAAAGGTTAAAATCTGATGGGTGTGTAACACCTTCAGAAGAACCAGTTGCTGAGGCAGAGCCCAAGGTCAGTATTAGAATTGAAAAATGTGGAAGAGGGGAAATTATTTTTAATTGTCTTATGTTGTATCTTCTGACAAGTGGAAGGAAATACTATTGTATGTAGTTCTGTATTTGGACAATTAAAATAAAAAACAGGGATGTAAGGAATATTTTGAGTGGATAGAGTGGAGACAGGTTAATTGGGTTGGTTTCAGGTAGGGCACCTCATCCCTCCTAGTGATCTTTAGGAAGATCAGACAAAATAAAAGAATAACTTTGTTTGTCTTTGGTTTTATCTGAACAGGATAAAATGTTCGGGCATTTTATCCTGTTGCGGCAGTAATCAAGGTCCCAAGTTTTTCGCTTTGGTATATTTAATGCCTCTAACCTCTCCTCGTAGCTCTTGTTTTTCAGTTGTGACATTTACTTGGTGTTCCCTCTCATATTTGAAAAGCACCTTCATATATTACATATGATCTTTTCTAATAACATTCATGTACTGTAAGTAAGGAAATGGAAATTTTATTATTGTTGCATATTTTGCTAAAATATTGCCCTCTCCTTACAGGGTGCCTTCTCACCCTGATTTATTATTGGTTCCCTTGAGGAGGGGTATTTGAGAAATGTGAAGAATTTGTTTTACTGTACTCACATTCATTATTTGAGATGGATTTCTTGATGGGGTCCCTGGTGTGCACTTCCAGGTTTGAGTATCACTATTTTTTGGGTCTTTTTTCATGATTAGAACCTTATTTTCTGATGGACTCTTTTTTTTTTTTTTTTCTGTGGGGCGCTCCATCGGTTCCCTGAAAGTATCTTACTGATCAAGTGCCATGCTACTTGAGTGTCATCAGTTGCAGAGTCCTTTGTAAGTTTACCGGGGACCATGAGCCAGAACCTAGCCCCCCCCCTCAGAGAGGTGAAGGAAGCAGTGACCATGAACACTTTACACATAAATTATGTCATCTTGCCATTGACCTGAGTAGGACCTAAAAGTTAGGCAAATCAAAATAGACCACTGTCTGGTTGAAAATTGTGAGCTACATCCTCACAAGGCAAAAGAACTCCTCCAGAAAGTAAACAACCAAGCAAAACTTTGTCCAACTAACCCCCACTCGTTAGCTCCACTTTCCCTGCATGAAAGGGGGAGCCGGCCTGGGTAAGTCTGGCCACCACCATTCAGTTCATTGACTTATGTCGTGCCGAGTGGTTGCTGTCGCTCTCACTCTGGCTCCGTGTTTCTGTTTTCTTTGGTGTTTCACTCTTGTGGCGGTGTTATAAATGGATGTGTGCATGTTACCAGGAGTTTCGAGTATTAGAGTAGCATGCGTCTAGGATTCCCTTCCCTAGGTGCTCTGTAAGTACGGTACTGCCCTTGTGTCTCAGGGTTCTCTTCCCTGGGGGTATTTTGGAAACTCTCCCCATTAGAGGGCTTCCTCGCTTGTGGTTTGTTACGAGCTGTTGATCATGACTTGTGAAAAGTCTAGTATCCCCTAGAATTCCCACACTCTGTATTCTGGAGCAGAAAATGGAGGAAACTGAAATAGGCAGGCACAAGTTTCACCAGTATAATCTAGGACTCCACACAAAAGTCTAAAAGACTACTACAGTACTACACCTGACTACTACAGATGACTTGTCCAGTATTGAGGGCAAAGTCCAGTCCCCACTTCTAACACATTGAGTACTAAATAATAATAATAGTAATAATGGCTACACACTCCAACAAGTACAAACACATTGATAACCTAATTCTATCCTATTAAAACTGAGCAAAACTTATCTTTAGTTTGAGCCATTTGCTCATAGGATCACCCATTCATCCTACCACCAGGCCACTCCAGTTCCAACTTACTCAAAACTGTGCACTTACAGCCTACATGCAGCCGGTGTTTGGTCGCCATGCATTCGGATGCGAATATGCCTAATAACTCACCACTAACAGATCTTCCTAACTCATTCATTTACTTAGAGCTGTTAACCAAAATCAAGCTGATCATTACTGGGACAACATCTAAGTAAATGAATCAGTAGTAATTAGTTACATAGTATCTAGACATATGTCCTTAAACAGGACTGGGATGGTAGGCCTGGCCTAGCTTTTCCTGCTGCCACATGCACACAAACTGAGAGTAACATCAGCTGTCAGCTGTCAAGGGCGCCTGACAGCTGAGTGGACAGCACTTCAGATTCGTAGTCCTGAGCTTCCGGGTTCGATCCCTGGTTGAGGCGGAGACAAATGGGCAAAAAGTTTCTTTCACCCTGATGCCCCTGTTACCTAGCAGTAAATAGGTACCTGGGAGTTAGACAGCTGCTACGGGCTGCTTTCTGCGGTGTGTAACAAAAAGGAGCCCTGGTCGAGGACCGGGCCGCAGGGACACTAAGCCCCGAACTCATCTCAAGATGACCTCAAGATAACATTACTGCTAAACAAGACTACTGACTGAATAAACTCTCACAGGTGAGAGGTATATGAATATCAGCTTATATAATGTAAGCTTCCTAATTGAAATATTGACATACACAAGAATTACAGTAACTGACATGAAGTGAGGTGGCAGCAGACTGCATGGTCGCCACATAGTGAGAGTGACTGACTCTTCCTCTCAGCAACTGAGAATTTCCACTATAACCAAACAATACATAGGAAGTTAAAACATACTTGGCCAACAGCCTCATTCATCCACACATTTAAGGTACAATGCCAGAGCTCTGCAACACATCTCTGGGTCAAAGAACATCAAGCACTCCTCATGCATTTCTCAGATACGCGACAGGGTTGGTATCCCTACTCCCCTCACATCCAGTCAAGCCTAGTCCAGGCTCCAACTGTATCATCTTGCTCCCTCTAGTGGTGCTCCCGCGCTCCCTCACACATCTCCATACAGCACTAAACACGCTATTATACCTCAAAATACTGTCCTCCTTCAATTATATATAACAGGTAACAATAAAAGGCAAGAACCTAGCATCTTATTACATCTATAAAAGATCATATGCTTAATATCTGTACATAATGTTACGAGTCATTTCTTCTGTCAATTTGATATAAGTGGACCGTAACATGGTTGTCCTCACCTTTGGGGCGAGTCGAGTGTCTTGGGCTTTCTGCTTTGTCTGTGTGGGGGTGTGATTGCTTGTGGGGCGCACTGTTGCTAGCGCAGCCTGCATTGTTATCAAGTGGCGGCCGATGTTTCTCTCTGGCTGCTAGTTTGCTTGTTGTGTAATTTCGGGAGTTCCTTTTGTTTTTATTTTTGCGTTTTATCCTGTTGTGGCAATGGAGGTCTGCCTAGCTTCTTATTAAGCTTCACCTAGGTTGTGATGGTGGTCCTCTTCTGTTGCCCCTGAGGTTTCATGACTGCTCCTTGCAGTCAGTTTGTCTACTTTAGACAGGGTTTACCGGCTTAGCTGGCCCCAGTGCCTGGGCTTTCTGTAGGGCTTACTCACTCCACAGGCCTTGGAAAACCCCTGTGGGCTTGGTAGTACCATGGTACTTCTTCTGGGCTCACTGTCTCCTTGGGCGACTTTGAGGCTTGTTCATCACCCCAGCCTCAGGGAGACAGTCATCCATCCTGTCTCTGCCGTGCTGCCTTGGGGGTCGGGGACACCTGCGACCCGGGGTCTGGCATGACTGGAGGCGGCGGCCGCATTGCATGATCAGTTCTCCTTATTGCAACGGGCCAGGTTAGTTGCCCGGTTGGAGGCCCCGGAGCTGCCTCGCTTGGATTTTGGGGACTCGGTTTTTGGGCATTGGTCGTTTCAGCCTTGGTTCAGTCGGTGCCTCCTCTTTCTTCCCAGATGGGCATGGTTTGCCCTGCTCCTTCTTCCCTGCTTCCAGCTCCCAAACGTCTGAGGGTTTAGGGGCTGGGGTGGGGTGTAGCTCGGGGCAAGGCTCGGATGGCTTCCAGGGCTGTCCCCTTCCGATGCGGGTGCAGAGATGATTTAGCCCGTCTTTCCCGCCGAGGCTTCTGAGTCGATCCAGCAGACTCCCTTCTTCAAAGCCTTTCCCTTGGCCTCTGTCTTTCCTTCTGGGGCAGTGGGTGTAGATGAGGGCTCATGGGTTTCTTTTGACCCTGCTTGCACCCGTGTGCCCTCTGCTCTGGGGGCTACTTCTGCAGGGGTGGGGATTTTTGTATGCTCCTTCCCTTTATGAGTGTGTTGGGTGTGGCTCTCCCCCTGGGTTCGTTTCCGGGGACCTTTGGGTTTCTCGGATTTGTCCGTTTGGGGATTTTATTCTCCTTGGATTTCCCCTGCAGATATTTGAGAGGCTTTTAGTGCTTACCTCCTGCGGGACCCGGCTTATGCCTCAGTGCTGGATCCGGCTTCTTTGCAGTTCGGCTCCTCTTCTCATCTTGGGGGCGTTCCGTGGTACCAGTTTTTTCTTGGCTGGCTGACTATTCCTTCTTGATCCAGTTCAAATCTTTCCCTCTTTCCCTGATCCAGTTGCTTCTTCCCCTGTTGACCAAGTTGGAGCCCTTTGTAGGCAGTGTTCTACAGGTCTCCAAGTATGCTGGTTCTCCCTATTTTCTGACCCTTCTCACATATTCTCCCAATCCCTTCCCTTCTCAGGCTCCACCTCTCTCCACGGTGTGCCGATGCACTCTGCCTTAATGGTTTGTGGTTCTCCGCTGATCTTCGCAAATGGGATTTCTTCGCCTTGTACTGTCTCTTCTGTGTTGGTGTCAAGTGGTGGGTTTGTTTCTGATCATTATGCTGTTATATTAAACAGTATGGGAGAAAATTGATAATATTTTTAAAGCAAAATTTCTGGAATGTTTAATTATGGGAGAAAATTGATATTTTTAAAGCAAAATTTCTGGATGTTTAATTATCAGAGAAATTTTTCCTGTTCACACCATTTTTTCCCCCTCAGGAGCATCCAGATGTTGTACGGGGTCGTGAGATGCAACAGTTATATGGACCTGCATCTGCACGCATACACGCCATGGAAACAGCCCTCCAGCTTTCATTTGATCGTTTCTCCACATTACATGAACCACAGTTCTGGCCTAACATACCTATTAATGTCATATTTAGTTAGTCATTAAATTCACATTTTATTTTTGGGTTCACATATTTTCAGTACTGTATTTACAGCAGTAGTAATTAACTCTTAATTATCATTCAAATCCTGTTTACTGTTAAATCAGTTTGCTGTTTGAATTGATACTTGATTTGCCTCTAAGGAAGGGCATTTGATGCTTAAGCATATTCAATGAGCACTTTGCAGGTCATAAATTTATATAAAAAAGTAATCCTTTAATATGATGTAGTCCAAGTATGTTTGGAAGAAAATTTTTTAACTTCTAACAATATTTGACAATACTGTATCTCCACAAAAAGTAAGTCCTCAGTTTTCACGAAAAATGTATTTCTGGAAGATCTTGCACTTTTGGAATTAACAAAAATCAAACTTAAGTACTGTATACTGTATATAGGAAAAATAGGAATGTATTTCAGAGATCTTCAACTGTCCACATTTTGTCCACTCCTCTCTCAATGAAACATTTGCTTGAAACATGATTACTAAGTACAGTACTCTCACCATTTCCGACCTACACTCTCTAATGGTGTAGATAAAAGTAAACATTACTTGTCATTTCTTTGAAGGTATATTTGGGCACAGCCGGAGTTGCTGAAAGTTTGGGGGTGCCATGACTGAAAAATGTTATCCAACAAAAAGTGTGAGCTTACTGTATACAGTACTGTAGTAGTTTAGCATTTTTTTCTAATCATAGTTTAAAAATAATGAGAATAATTTTTATAGTTGTGGTAAAGAAATTGAGCCTGTTTTAAAAGGGATACATATGTAGCTTTTATTTTGACCTTAGGTTTATTCAGTTAATGGTCATGTATTATTCTATGAAAATATGTCTGACCATATTTACTTAAATATTTGTTCAAGTGGGTTTAAAACAGAAAGTAACAAAAATATTATAGAATGTGGTAGAGTTACTGAACCTATAATATTTTCAAAAAGATTGTATGGTTGTTTGTAATTTTGAGCTTGTTGAGTACTGAACTACAATTAAAAAAAAATGTTCAGTGTACGTGCCAGCATGCACTCACACCCACTGACGTGTGTTGCACATATTGTCAATAAAACTATTTTATGGTGTACAGTGATTTAAATTTTGTTATACAACAAAATTCATACTGTAGTCAAATAATGAACATAAGTTTATTAGCAATAGACATATGCAGTAGCAGTAGTACATAGTTCAGATCTAATTGAGATTTCCATGCTTAGCATTGTCGACATTGTATAGCATGCGTGTATTTATATATAAATATACAGTATATACATAGGAAGGGGTCTTCTTCCACCACCGGCTGGAAAAAGGGACCCTTACCCTCGGAGAAAAGCACACACAACGCTTTAGAAGGGATTTTAAGTCTCCCTCTAATACAGTTTATATGTGCTTTTGTCCTACCACCCCCTTTCTTTTGTGTTTACTAATAGTTTACAAAATAGTCTGCATATAGTATATCAAAATACTATATAAAGAATTATGTAAAGGTAGAACCCAGGGCCAGCTATTGACTGTCCCACTAATATACTCAAAGAATGGGAACTTGGATATCTACACCTTTTTAGGATAAACTATCTTTTATACCATGTATGACTTGAGAAAACTGTAATATATTTTTAAACCTAATAATTTATTCATTTTGACATTAAAATCTTTTATTATGTACTGTATAAGGAATTAAGAAAAATATTCCTTTGAAGCCAAAGAGTTAGGGGTTTCAGGCATGTTTTTTGTGTTCTTTTTTAAAGTATTAAAATATTAGTGTTTCAATGGTTACTAGGAAATATATATTTTAATACGCACATTGATCAGCTTTAATTTTTACTTGTCAGAGATGAATATTTGAGTGTACAGTACAAGTGGTTGTGCAGCCCGAGTGATCATTCATTAATTATCAACTACCGTATTTATTGAAAGCTCTCCCTGATTTTTAAGTAAACTCAGCAACTGCCAACAGCTACAGTAATCTACAATCTTCTAAATATACAGTAGAATCCTGGTTCTGCACAAGGGAACTTGACATGAACTGCTTCCACGTGAGTTATGAAATTTAGAACATTTTTAGATTTGTCAGTCAATAATGAGCGTTAAATTTGTGTCGGTTATAGGTATCAGTAAAGGTTTTCTGAACTTAACCCAGTTGAACTCTTCTTGGGTAAGTATCCAACTCTTGAATGGACATAGCCAAATTCCAGTCTGATCAGTTTGACCTTTACTTCAAATTCAGTTTCAAACATAAATGTCTGTTTAGTACATTTAGGATTAGGTTACATAAGTTTGCAGTGAATTTACCTAAGAAAAAGTCTTATAAACAACATAACATGGATATCTGATGATGAGAATACAATTTAAAGGACTATTATAAACTAATTCAATTAATTTATAACAAAAACAATTTCACATCTACAGCACACTCAATCAAGAGAAGGGCTAACCTGGATCAAAACCACTCGGACACAGGTCATGCAACATAGATTTGACTTCCATAAGACTCAAAATGCCAGTCAAAGTCATCTCTTTGTAATGGTAGTTCCTTCAAAATTCCATTTATCCAGCTGGACATGCCTGCTTTATCTGGTGATTGGTGGTTTTATTCTGCCCTGTATACCAGAGATTTCTTATGCAAAGTGCAAGGATTTCTACACACACTGCCTCTGTCAGGCTGCCAATGGTGGAATGGAAACACTGGGAAATTTTAAATTTAGCACAGAATGACAAATTGCTAATTAGGTATCTTGTCATCTATTCCAACCTGCCAAAGATGTCATTTTCTGCACTGTCACCAAAGGTGCCTTGAAAATGCTACCTTATTTACAGTCAGGGTTGATCCCTATCAGATGGAGCAGTGGCAAAGTTAAGTATTTAGTGTTCATCAGTTCATTAATGTTCTAGTCTTCTTGGGCTTGTAGTTCTGTGGATGCTTGCATGGGCATGTTCTTAGATTTATTGACATGCATTACAGAATTATATTGTTTGTGCTGGCTTAGAAGTGGTTCAGCAGGGGTTTTCTCCTCTTGAGCGAATCCTGACTTCTCACAGTTCCTCATGGTATATTGTTGGGTAGTGGTGAATAATGATGTGTGTAAATTCCAAACACAAGTTCATTGCTTTCAATGGATTACTCGTGTGCATTTGCTTCATTCATCACATCAGGTCTCACTTGTTAAGAGTTGTACTCTCATTCTTGTCTGGTTTATAGGGTTAAGTTACAGTATGCTGAGAATAAGTTTTTAACTAGGTGTCTGTATCAGGATTTGCTGTGTGCCAGCTTTCAAGGTGAAACCTGATCTGGGTTTCATGTTCTTTGCAACCTACTCTCCTGGGCTTGCACAGGGTTGTGTGTGTGGGGGGGGGGAATGATTGACAGTTGTGAGGCGGGTTGAAAGAGCTGAGCTCAACCCCCGCAAGCACAACTAGATGAATCAACCCGTCCTCGACTAGAGTCCATTACATCTAGTGGTCGACCCTACAGATGCATTCATAATTTTTTACATGCTCTTCATTCAAAACAGGAATTTTCTCAAATATAAATTAATATTATAATATATTAGCATATTGTGCATATATAGGCATAGGCTAGGTTAGGTGTTTAGGTTCTGTTGGAGATTATTTGTATTTGTAGTACGTGGGTGAAGCATTTACAGCGTTGTGGTTCAAACAAATCGTAGGTGAAGCACTTGTTCCGGAAGTGTTCGAACATCAGTTGAGAGTCGGGTGTAAACCATTTTTCATTCATATACGAGGTTTGGCAGGTGCATGGAATTACTTTTGGGTCTTTGGAGGATGGGGTGAGGTGAATACAGGATTGAGCAATAACCTGATTAGGTATGCTTCCAGTACTGGGAATTCTCATTGGTAGTACTTTTCCTATACATTATTTACCTTCTTACCTCGAGTGTTAGCCAAGAGGCACCTTAGGATTGTGCCTCACCTTGTTTGGATTGATCACAGCAGTGTGCTTTCTTATGCAATACTTGTAATATCCTGCTGTCTTGTGAAGTTATCTTTGATGTTTTGCCTTGAGATTGATTCTCAACCCATTAAGGCTTAGTTGCAATGCTGAAAGTACAGTACTCACTTTGGCAAGATTTTTCATACAATTGTAACCTGTCAGCTAGGGTGAGTTAAAACCTGGACCGAGGCGCAGTGTTGGTCAGTTATATTGTTGTACACTGTATATGGTTCTCCTTGGATATTGTTTTTTTTTTTTTTAATAAAGTTTGAGCCTCCACCTGTTTGGAATCCAGATAGTTTTGTGGCCATCCCCAGTACCAGAGACCAGTACATTTATAGCCATCTCTGGTACCAAAGCCAATGTACTGGGAAGCTACCAAGGGCCAAGTAATTATCAAAAAAAGGCACCAAGCCGGGGAGGCTATGTAGCACCATCAAATTTGCAAGATATTCAAAAGGCGCTAAATATCACTAAGGATGCCAATACAAGAACAAAAGCGCATAAAGCGAACAATATCAAAGGTACCCAATTCACCAAGGATTCTATTGAGTGACAGGTGACTGCGAGGGGCAGTCAGGAAGCAAGTCAGAACATTCAACAAGGATATGCACGACTGTAAGAGACAATGCAGTTTGTACAATAAGCTTCAGGGCGACACTCCAATAAGTGCCCGCGAGTTATGGGTATGGCAGTTTCCCACAGTGGTAGGAAGGCGGCCATGGGAATACGCTACCTTCAAGAGCTTGTTACCAATAACAGAAGACCAGCAATCCAGCTAATGGGCACGGATTCAGGAATGAATAACTGGATAGAAGTCGAAATAAGAAACATGTTTGTGGGAAATGGACAAATGCAGATGGCCTTCTTTGTGGCAGCATCCGCACGCTCATTTAAGGAAGCTCCAATATGGCTCAGAACCCAGCAAAACTAGTCTTAAATCTGCTGAGATAAACAGTCAATGCTGAATTTCAACTACCACAGGATTAAAGGACTCCAGAGCTATTAGGGCACTGTGAGTCAACTACAACAAAGGAAGATTTACAGCAAGAAAGCAGTTGATGAAGAGCATACAAAATTGCATAAAGGTCTGCCATGAAGATGTGTCTGGGAGCAGGCGACACATAGGTGTAGTAAGGAAATACAACAGCGTAGCCTACACCATCGGTAGACTTAGACCCATCTGTGAAAAACTGAACGAGTGTGTGAGGAAAAGTGAGAAAGGAAAAGGCATTTCAGAATTGTAGGAGGGGCAAGAGCTTAGTCACACGAGTCAAGGTTTCACAAAACTTAGGAAGAGGCCCCCTCCATCAGGGCAAGGATGGAACGACATGAGAAATATTGGTAACGAACTGAGGAAAAACCTTGCAAGACCAGCATACAGAAAGGGTAAGGTGGTGAAAGGGAACAGGGCCCACAGGAGGGAGTAATGGTTAAAGTACAACATAAGCGAGAGTGAGGGTGTTGTAGGGACTGTGCAAAGTAGCGAGACAGTAGCGATCTTGTAGACAGGATGTTAGTTTCAACATACAGGCTCTGGGTAGGAGTCGAACGAAAGCCACCAGAACTGATGCGTAACCCAGTATGGTGAAGAGCATCAAGACGACAAAGGCAGGAGTAAGGAGAGGCAAACAAGCAAGCAGGACAGCCATAACTGAATTTAGATAGCACAAAAGAGGAATGTAAAGATGTGTGCGCACCTATCAGCTCCCCAGGAAGTATGGGACAAGACCTTATTGAGTCGGAGAATGGCACAAAAAAAAACGAACAGGTAAAAATTTCATCCATGAATAAGCCCCCATACCCACCATGGAGCCACAATTAGTAGATGCAACACCCGACACGATGGGGCCCCCCTGGGGTGCATCGTGAACATACACCCGGCAATCACCACCTCAAGAACCATCAGTTCATCGAGATGAGGTTCAGCAATGCAGGCAAAATAAAAGCATTCCCTCACTTGACGTTCTCAGGTACCCCAGTTCTACAGGCAAGTGCGCGCGCCTCACCAAACACCCAGCGTCAAAACAGAAGAAATTGGAAAGAATCTTAAAGAATGGCAAAAAATCGGCAGGAAAGGAACCAGAAAGGAGAAGAGGTGGGGAGGAAAAAGGAAACATGATGAAGATGAGAAAGCAACCAGCAAAATTTGTAAGGATTGCAGCAAGAGCATAAGGCTTCAAAAGAACAGAGGACAAGCTGTCCCAAAGAGCATCACACTCTGGCAACAGATGTGACTATCGTCGTCAATAGTTTTTTTCATGCTTCATACATTCAAAGTTGCTCAATAGGAACCAAGTCCCATTAATGGTAAATGATTAACCAATCATGCCATTATAAATTTTTAATTGTGTAATTAGATACCCAGACTTGGTGATTTAAAAATATTTAGCAGGAAAAAATCAAAACTAGCAGTACATTAAGGTGTGACATATTTATCATGACACGCTGCACACTGTACACATGGGTACAAAACCCCCAGGACTGACCACAGTGGTGTTACAAACAAGTGTGAAAAATACACTGGCTATACTCCATTACACTGTCCATAGTTAGTTGCAGACATGCAGCAGTAAACATTATAACACAATGATTTTACCAGTCAAAGCATCGAGTTTGTCAGACTTCCATCCCTAGAGACGAGTCTGTCTCGCTCAAAATTAAGTGTTTACAAGGAAATGTTCACACATGCAAGAAACTTCTCTGTAACTATACAATTTGATAGCCAATATCTATCAAATATTTAAAAAACACAGGTTCAAGTTTACCAACACATGTTCACAGGCTACTAGTAATGACAATGAATGAAGAGGTTAAATGTACATAAACTACTTGTGGGGACAGCAAAGAAAAACAAATATAAAATACAAATGTGATAGAAGACAAGAACATACCACACCAACTTATATACACGGGATTTTTCTTTTGTACAAACAGCTCTTGCATACTACAATAATGTACAAAAAAGGACTGACTAAACCAAACACAGATCATGATTTTCACAAAGGTAGCTATTTTAAGCTGGAATAAACTAACAAGAATGTGACCTGACCAGTGCAAATGAGTCTTGTTATAGGACTTTCCAAGCTTTTTCTAATTTTCTATAATCCACAGGAAAACTCTCAACTTGGCAGAACCTAATGCTTAGACTGAAAGACACTGATCAGGTCAGGCTTCAGTGTAAGACCATGCCACGTCACACCTTATGAAGGGCTGCGTGTTTTAGAGTATGTATATTTAGCTACATCTTATAATGTCAAGTTGCCCTGGAGACAAGTACCACAAGTCCTTGCTCTTAGGCCAGTATGCACATGAGTCCCTCATTCGAATGTCTTTGGAGACTATGTTTCAAACCTTGCTACTACCTACACTCGAGGGACTGACACCTACACTGCCCTCTACTGTCAACCCTGTAGATACTTACATCAAACAAGGTTTCCATAACTTCTCAGCAGTACCTTGAATTTATGCTATACAAAGACAATTTTTATGTCTCAATTGCAGTCCCAGCTTCCATTTATCCTGAACTTAAAAACAGGAAAAATGAAGCCACACTAGCTTCAAGACTAAGTTTAACTAAACATAATTAGCAAAGGCCAGATCAGGATATACAGTAATTCAACTTAACTATAACTTTCATAAAGGTACAAAAATCAATATCTATGTCTTCAGAAGTGATCCTTTTCATGAAATGGTTAATCTACAGGGAGATAACTAAAATAAATGAAATTTTTTCTTTGTTAAATAAAATAACAGGAAACTTGAAATGCTATACTGACACCCAAGTCTTTCACAACTTCTGGTTTGGAATTGTTGCCTTGGGATGTAATGGCTTAACATTTTCTAAAATTCCTTTTTGTTTTATAACTTGTAAACATGAAATAGTGCCTGGGTAAATTCAATGTCCCCAAGCAAATTTAAGACATTAATGCTTTACCTATTGCTAAATGATATATATTAAAAAGAGCACATGAAATATTTCAAAATGTGAGATATAACTAATCACAGGCAAAGGTGATGCATCATGAAATGCGAATGCTATTCATTTATGGGCAACAAAATTATATATTCTGCATATTTATATAAAATTATCAATTCTTTAAAAAGAAATGCATGATACTTTATCCCTCTTAATTTTATTATCACTATTCAGTAATATATCAAATAAATTAAAGCAAGCTAACTGGTTTGCTTAAAAATTACAAGATAATGTTGGTTACACGTGTATTTTTTAATATAGCTTCCATGAAGCCCTTAAAACCTGGGTAAAGTGAAGGCAACACATTTCTAATTGGTTTATCTTGTAGCTTCTTTCAAGCAAATTTGTATATAAAAGTATTAGAAATTAACAACGGCCAAATACAATCTCATAATGGAACTAGCAAATTAAGTCCACCAGACAATGGATATATGTCCCCCCCCTGAAAAGTTTGACAAGTTTGTGTTGGTTTGTGGTAGAAAATGGCCGATTGCTACCTAGTGGTCTTGGGCGATGGCAGTGGAAAGTCTTCAAAGGATGAATTTACCAAGAATGAAGCCAACAATAGCAATAATGACAGCAGCAATAAAGTGCATCATGGGATTTGCTTGTTGAGTTCCATGCTGTGGGATGATGCTAGCAACCACATTTTGTTTCTTCTCTCCTGTGCTACCATGTGAGCGCTGCCTCAGTGAGTCCTCCTGTTTATGAAAACAAATCATGAGAAGTACTTGTTTAACAAACATTTTATTTACACGTGCACTTAGTGATAATGCCTAATTAAAGAATGCTAACACAGTCTTCCTGCAATATATTGAATCGGATATTTATGTACTACTCATTTCACCTTATTTTACTTGCACATCGGAGTTTAATACTACTGGAGAAGCAATAAATTTGACAGGATATTAAAAATAATACAAGAAAACAATTATAAGCCTTAAAAACTAGGACACTGCAAGCAGCCAAAAGTCAGTACTAAATCAAAATCAGATGTTAAAACAGAAGTTATGGTATTTCCTGATTTTATAAATCACTATTTCCATGCTTGAAATAGGATGGATCATTTTCAAACATTGGTGTGTACAGAGAATGCTGACCTAATAGCATTTACTATATGGCAAAATGTAGACTTAGAGAGACCTAGTAAAGTAAAGTCAAATTTAACAGATATAAGGGGTCTACACTTCTTCCATGGTGTAAATCAGGATTTATAAAATCAGGAGTGGCATTATTTATGAGGGAGGACCTGAAATGTAGAACAAGGCAAAGATGAACACCAAGGATTGTACGGGAACTTTGGGTAGAAGCAGCCGAGAGCAACAAGGTTATAATTGGAGAAATACTGTATATAAGGTTCCAAAATTTCATGAAAGAAATCTGTAAAGGCTTCTAGAAACAGAATGTGAGCATTTTTTTTGGAGACTTCAACTATGAAGGTAATGTCATAACCTAACGAAGGTAACCTCACAATAACATTATTGCTGTTCTTAAATCAATACATGTACAGTATTTTGGCAGAGGACGTTAACACCGTCCACAATTAAAATATTTAAAATAACTCCATTTATTGTCAGATTATTATGCGATTTGTTTTAAACTACTCGCTATTCTATTGCCAACAATTTGGTACAAAATGAATGATGTAACAAAAATAAGGTCATAAAACTGGAAATCGTATAAACCTTTGAGAGTGGTGGCGCTGGCCGATTATGTTGCTGCCGTTATCAAAATAAAAACAATTTGCCAAAAATCCATTTATAGTCCAAATATCCTCGAGGTTATCTTGAGATGATTTCGGGGCTTAGCATCCCCACGACCTGGTCCTCGACCAGGCCTCCTTTTTGTTACACACAGTATGAAGCAAGGAAGCAGCCCGTAAGTAAGTAATTATCAAAAGAAGGCACCAAACCGGGAAGGCTATGTAGCACCATTGAATGTGCAGAATAATCAGAGGGCAGTAAATATCACCAAGGATGCCAATATGAGAACAGAAACGCATATGGCGAACTATATCAAAAGTATTCGATTCGCCAAGAATTCTATCGAGGGACAAGCGACCGCAAGGGACGGTCGGAAAGCAAGACACACGCTCGTCCTGGAAATCAGGACATTCAACAAGGATATGTACGACTGTAAGAGGGACAATACAATTTGGACAATAAGGAGCAGGGCGGCGCTCCATTAAGTGACCATGAGTTAAGCGCGTATGGCCAATGCGCAATCTTGCCAGAGCCGTTTCCCATCACCGGTTACGGTGGTAGGAGGAAGGCCATGAGGACAATACCCTTAAGAGTACGCAATTTGTTACCAGTAACAGAAGACCAACAATCCTGCCAACGGGTAAGGATGGAGGGATGAATAACTGGGTAAGTCGGAATAAGGAATACCTTTACAAGAGGTGGGACAAAAGCGGACAGCTTCCCTAGCAACAGTGTCTGCACACTCATTTAAAGAAACACCAACATGGCTGGGAACCCAGCAAAACTCAACTGACTTAAATTTACAAGAAATAAGAAACAGCCAATGTTGAATCTCTACGACCACTGGATGGACCGGATTGAAGGACCCGAGAGCCACTACGAGAATCAACGACAACCACAAAGGAAGATTGACAACGAGAAAGCAGGAGACGAAGAGCATATAGAATAGAATACAGTTCTGCTGTGAAGATGGTAGCCTCCGGAGGTAGGCGACACATTTAAGTGCGATCAGGAAAAACAACAGGGTAGCCTACACCGTCTGCAGACTTGAACCCATCGGTGAAGATGGAAACGGAGCAGGAGTGTGAAGAAAAGTGCTCAAGGAAAAGGCATTTCAGAACCGTAGGGGGGGTAAAAGCTTTAGTGATGCGGGTCAAGAAAGAACAAAATTTTGGAAGGGGGACTCCCCACAGGGGCAAGGAAGTAACAATACGAGGAGAAATATTAGAAACAAGAACCGAAAGAGAATCCTGTAAGCGAGATAACCGGACAGGAAGAGGGAGGTGAAGAGGAACGGGAACTACAGGAGGGGTAAAAGTCAAAAGCACGACAGAGGCGAGAGGAAGGATGTTGCAAGGTCCGCGCAACATAGCGAAGACGGTAGCAATCACGGCGGTCCCAGAGAGATAGAAAGCCAGTGTCAACATACAAGCTGAGGGCGGAAGTCGAAAGAAAGGCACCAGAGCCGAGGCGCAACCCCAGTATGGTGCAAAGCATCAAGTAGGAGAAGCAGACAAGTAAGCTGGGCAACAATAATAGAGTTTAGACAGGATGAGAGAGGAATGTAAAGCGCGCCTATCCACTCCTCAAGAAGTATGGGACAAAATCTTAAGGAGGGTAAGGGCCTTGGAGCATTCAACTCTTGAGGTAAGAGATATGGGGCAACCAAGACAAACGAGTGTCAAAGACTTTTACCAATATCAAAGTATCAAAGAGAAGACTTATGACTTTTACTGCTTCCAAGTAAAAGTCATAGCACAAATTTTAGAAGTAGAGAACCGGAAGCCATGACCGGTGGCCCAAGACGACACGGCATCAATCGCAAGTTGAAACCACCGTTGAAGGACAGGCAGGTCATCACCCCGACAGCAAAGGGTAAGATCGTCGACATAGAGAGCAGAGAAGACGCCAGAGGGTAGGGAGGAAAGAAGACCATTGAGGGCAACTAGAAAAAGAGTAGTGCTCAGAACACTATCTAGGGGTACACCCTCACACAGTATTGCCGAAAAGGGGCAGAGAGAGTGGTACCAAGCCTCACTCGAAAGGAACGATGAGAGAGGAAGCTTTGAAGAAAGAGAAGGTGATTACCACGAAGGCCAAAAAAATGAAGTTGGGACAGAATATAATATCTCCAGGTGGTGTCATAAGCCTTTTCCAGATCAAAAAGGACGGCAACAACGGAAGTCTTCGCAGGAAAAGCAGTACTAATATAGACCTCCAAGTTCACCAGAACACTGCGGCACTTGCGAAAACCAAATTAAGAAGGAAAGAGGTGGTGATAAGTGTTCTAAGGACCACATCAGAGGAACATTAATCATACGTTCAGAGAGTTTGCTAACAACTCACGAGGGCAATAGGGCGAAAGTCCGTAGGGGATGTCCCAAGAGACCCTGGTTTTTGAACAAGGGGATAACAGCATCGAGCAAGTCTTCAGGGACTGAAGACGACTCGCAGACCTGATTGTAAAGACTCGGTAAAAACCGAGACGTGCACGGAGGGAGATGGCGAAGCATCTTGTAATGAATGCCATCGGAGCCCGCCACCGTAGAACCGCAGAGGGCCAGGGGCAGACTGAAGTTCCGAGAGAAGGGATCGTTATAGGGAAGTCTGAGATGGGTGCAGAAATCTAGAGGACGAGATTCAAGAACAGGTTTATGAAGAAGAAAAGATTGAGGAAGATGAGAACCAGAGCTAACGGAAGAAAAGTGGGAACCCAGGTCGGTCGTGACCTGCAACGGGTCCACCACAAGAGTATCACAGAGGTGAAGGACCGGCGAGACATCGGGAACGAACTTACCCGCTATCTTGCGGATACGCTTCTAGATCTGCGGCAGAGGAGTTTCGGACGTAATGGTGGAAACATAAGACTTCCAAAACTCATGCTTAGCTGTACGGATGACCCTATGGGCCACTGCACTCGCCTTCCAAAACAAAACAAAAAAAATTGGCCATCTGCCAGCTGCAGTGCATCTTCCAGGCTGCACGCTTACAGCGGACAGCCCAATCGCAGTTCACATTCCACCAGGGAACGCACTTCTGTGATCCCTGAGAAGCAGCGTCGAAGATGGTGTCATGAAAAAGGAGGAGGGCACGAGGGAGAGGTAGAATGGAGAGGTCGGAGACAGTAGCACGGAGGCAAAATAGGTTCCAGTCTGCCTTGGCAAATTGCCACCTAGGGAAGGAGAGGGGAGGGCGAAAAGAGAAAAAGGTAACAAGGATGGGGAAATGGTCACTGCCATGGAGGTCATCAAGAACCTGCCACGTGAAATCCAAGAAAGAGACGACGAGCAAGCAGAGAGAAAGACCAAAACAGAAAAGGGACCAAGAGTCCAAATGAGTGGGCTCACCAGAATTCAGAAGAGACAGGGAAGAAGAGAGGATGAACGGTTCGAGAAGGCGACCCCAGGTATTTGTCAGAACATCACCCCAGAGGGTATGTCAACAATTGAAATCACCCAGCAAGAGCACAGGCTCTGGCAAGGAGTCCAGTAGGTGTTTAAGATCGGGAAGAAAAAGCGGGATATTTGGAGGGAGATAAATGAAACAAACCGTGTACCATTTATGCATAGAGACACGTTCAGCAGAACATTGGAGAGGCGACGGAAAAGGTAGGGGGGACGAATGGGAACATCAGAACGAATCAAGAGAACAGAAGAGGAATGGGCCCCAGGAAAAGCTGGGGAGGGAGAGAAAGGAATAGCCACGGAAGCGATCAGGACGAGCACCAAGCATCTGTTCCTGGTAACAGACATAAAGGGGCAAAAACTGTGAAATCAGAAGTTAGAGTTCATGGAAATTGGCGTAATATCCACAAATATTCCTTTAATGAATAGACATCGACAAGAAGAGAAAGGACAGCAACAGAGAACAGTGAAGAAACAAAGGTGAAAATGGAACACAGTACGTTAAAGAAGCACAGGATCAGGATCAGGCTCAGCGAAGTCAGGGTTACGGGGCATGGGTAAACTGAGTAAGGATGGAGGGAAGGGAGTGGGAGGACTGACCAGAGGCAGATGAGCAGGGGTCTGGAGGAGGAGGAGGAGGAGGAGGAGGGGGGGGGGGAAACACCAAGGTTCAAAGACAGCATCAGCAGGAGGGGCAGAAACAACCAGGGAGCGCACTTCAGCAAGGGCAGCAACCGAGAGGGAAGCGGGAGCCAAAGAAACCACCATAGCAGGAACAGGGGTCACGACCACCGAAACGGGACGGGATGGAGCGAGTGTCAAGAGGTAGGGGGCAAGGCTTTCTTACCTGCCAGGGAGGAGGGAGATCAGCCAGGCTTTCACTTCTGACTCAAAGAGACAGGCATCCCAGCAACAACAGACAACAGACTCAAGTGTCTCAACAGGAGAAGAAGAATGACAGCAAACAACATGATGACCACTGGGAGAGTGATGGACATCAGCCTGCACAAACAAGTGGCGTGGAGAGCCAAGAGATGGTGGAGAAGGATGGGAAGGAGGATCGGAGGGAGATGAGGAAGACACAGGAGACATGACAAACTGGGTAGAAAGAAGGGGAACCCCCCCCCCCAGACAGAGAACCATGAGGGGGCCCCTTCGGGACAGAACTTAAAGGAACAAAGACGGCGGCGGTGGGCGTGTCTGGGTCAAAGGCCTGGAAACGGTTGTGAGACTGAGGAAGGTGGGAAGGACGAGGAGAGGAAAAGCACAACACGCGAGCATAAGAGACACCAGCGAAAGGGGGGAGACGGTGAACTTGGCGCCTTGCCTCAGGAAAAGACAAATGTTCCCGATGCTTCAAGGTGAGGATGGCTGCCTCAAGTTTGTAATGTACACACGCGCTGGAGAAGGTAAGGTGGGTTTCACCGCAATTGAGGCCGCAAGCCCGGGGGGAAGTGCACTCCAACTTAGAGTGACCTTCATCCCCACACATGGGACAGAGGGGGAGAGAGTACTGGAGATCGGAGGGGGACCATGCCCAAACCTCCACCACTTATTACAGAGCCGAGGAGAGGGAATGTACTCCTGGATGGAGCACCTGGCACCAGCAAGAATGACAAGAGGGCGGAAGGGTCCCACCATCAAAGGTAACCTTCACAACCCAAAGGGGCTGACGGCAACAACCACGAGGGGGACGAGTAAACGTGTCCACCTGGAGGACAGAACGGCCCTGGGGTTTGAGGATATGTCGAATATCTTTATGGGAGTTCTGTAGATTCCTAACAACGGTTGCAACATGGGGTGGGAGGAGAACAGTGCCAACACTGGCATTCAACAGAGTTCTTGGAGACCCAAACAGGGGTCTCGCCAAGGCAGAATAAGGCGGATGATGAGAAGCAGCAGCAACGACACGTGTACCGAGACGGGTGGAGTTGAAAGTAACAGAGGCATCTACTGAATCAACAAGGTGCCTATGGAGGGAGAAATCGTCAGGGGGTGTAGAATCCAGAGGGAGGAGATCAAAGTATTTGGCCCATGAAGCAGGACCAAACAAGGCTTGGTACACAATAGGACGGGAAGGGATCGTGTGAGTGCGGCTGTGGTGTGGACGGCGTTGAGAACCCCCAGAGAGAGGGGTTAAAAGGTGCAGTAGCCACAATGAGAGACCGAGCCATGCCAGGGTATGAGGTGGTCACCACTGGGGGCGTGTGGCTCGACCCAACCATAGAGGAGGGAGGGGAGCCGAGGGAAGTAGTCAGGAGGGTCAAAGGAGGAGCAAGTGCGGGGCCCAATGCAGCAGGGGCTACAGAGCCCGGTCTTCCAACACAGTCCGACTCAGGGGCTTGGTCGCCCATCCCATGAGCCCGAGAAAGTACAAGAGGAACAGTATTTAACACCCACCACAGAGCCACAATTAGAGGATAGGACACCCAACAAGAGACATGTTGCCGGTCTTGCCGCCTCCACAGGGGTGTGTCGTGAGTATACGCCCCACAATCGGCACCTTAAGAACCATCAGTCCTCCGAGATCGGGTTCGGCGATGAAAGGAGGATTGACAATAAAAGCGTTCCCTCGCTCGAAACGGTTACCACAGTTCTACGGGTGAGTAAGCCTCCCCAAACACCCAGGCATCAAAACAGAAGGCCAAAAGAATAATCAAAACTGGCAAAAGGTCGGCAGGAAATGACAATGAGAAAGGAGAAGAGGGGAGAAAAACGAAACATAAGGAAAAGTTATCCGGCAGAATTCGAGAAGACAGCAGCAGGAGCATAAATAAGGCTACAAAAGGACAGAGGACTGTCCCATGGAGCATCATTTCAGCAGCCACCCACCAAGCCCCCTCACGGCAACAATGGGCCAGATAGGGAGTGGGAGGAGGCAGCCTGTAGCAGATGCCTAACTTTCAGGTATCTATTTACTGCTATGTGATCAGGCGCATCAGGGTTAAAGAAACTCTGCCCATTTGTTTCTGCCTTCACCGGGAATCGAACCCGGAACCTTAGGACTACGAATCCCGAGTGCTGTCCATTCATCTGTCAGGCTCCCTAAGGTTTGGGGAAAATGTTAAAGGTTTGCTTTAAAATGCATGCCATTCTATTGCCAACAATTTGACAAAAATGAATGACAGCCCCCACCCTCCCCAAAAAAAGGTCAGAAAACTGGATAGAGTATAAACACTGAAGCGTGACAGGCAGCACAGGAATTTCTGGAGGTGACCAAAGACTGCTTCCTGAATCATTTTGTAAATATTGTACAGTGTGAGCCTACCAGGGATAACAATATTCAGGACCTGGTGCTGGCAAACAAGAAAACACTGATGAATCACGTAGAAATTGGAGAGAGTTGGGAAATAGTGATTACTGAAAAATTAATTTGGTATTGCATGGAAGAGTGGTATTAGAATTTACAATAATATCAGGATCTTCAATTTCAGGAAAACAATTTGTGACAAACAACTTGAGTAGAAGGGAAGCTGGGTCAGAAATAAGGCCAACACATCAGACGAGGAAATCCTTGTGGATTTATGCATAACGAGTGAAGAATACAGCATCTTCACTTATGCTTAAGATGTCACAGGAAAACAATATCCCTAACAGATATTTATTTTGCATAACAATACCAAATGGTTAACAAATTATGACAGCTAAGAGAACAAAAAAAAGGCATGTAGAAGATACAATAGATGAGAGGCTTGCATAATAAAAGCTATGGAAAAATTAAAAGAAGATATTAAATGGGAAATAAAGCCAGAGGGCTGTGAAGCTTGAGTGGCCTGAAATGCAAAGTTAAATCCCCAAAGACTTTTTCCAGATTCATAAGACCAAAAGGGCGAAGAAAGCATGGACCCTGGAAACAAATACTGGCCAATTGATAAATGAGGAAGCAGAAATGAGTAATATGCTATAACATACCACATGAAAGACTGGCAAGGAACTTACAAGCACATGGAATAAATGGTAGAATAGATAAAAAATGGTTAAGACAAAGATAGCAAAGTATTACCCTAAATGGAAATGAATCCGACTGGACAAAGGTGGCGAATGGTACCTTACCTTACCTTGAGATGATTTCAGGGCTTGGCATCTCCGCGGCTCGGTCCTAAACCAGGTCTCCTTGTTGCTAGACTGGTTAACCAGGCTGTTGGACGCGGCTGCTCGCAGTTTGACGTAAGAGTCACAGCCTGGTTGATCAGATATCCTTTGGAGGTGCTTATTAAGTTCTCTCTCTCTCTTGAACACTGAGGGGTCAGCCAGTTATGCCCCTAAACCAGGTTAGGTTTATGCCCCTAAACCAGGTCAGGTTTATGCCCCTAAACCAGGTCAGGTTGCCTCAGAGCATGTGTAGTGGAAGCGTGTTGAACACACAATTCTCTCTCGGAGTACTTTTTGCACCTCTGCTTTTCAATAGGGGTATTCTGCACATCCTGCCATGCCTTCTGGTCTCGTGTGGTGTTATTTCTGTGCGCAGGTTTGGGACCAGCCCCTCTAATATTTTAATGTGTAAATTATTATGTATCTCTCCTGCCTGTACTCAAGAGAACACAGATTTAAGCATTTTAGTTGGTCCCAATAGTTTAGATGTTTTACCGAGTGGATTCTAGCAATAAAGGACTCCGCACACTCTAGGTCAGCAATTTCTCCAGCGTTGAAAAGGGCTGTCATTGTGCAACAGCATTTCACTCGAGAGCACAAGCATCTTGAAAAGTATCATCGGTATAGCATCTCTAGTGTGAAAGGTTCATGTTATCCAACCTGTCAATATTCTTGCAGATGCGAGGGCTACTTTATTGTGTTCTTTAAAGGCAAGGTCTTCCGACACGAGTACATCCAAATCCTTTACACTGCCTTTTCGTTCTATGCTATGTTTGACAGCATTTTGTACATGGTTTTCATTTTTTCAATAGCGCAAGAGCTGGAACTTATCTTTGTTAACCATATTATTTTCTGTAGCCCATAAAAAGACCTGCAAGGTTCCATCTTGGGGCCAGCCCTTTTTTTGCCATATACATCAATGACACAAATGAGAATATTACAAACCACATCATATTTGCAGATGACACCAAAATCTATGACAAGGTAGGGAGCGAGAGATACCGAGACCTTACAAAGAGATCTACACGAGCTATACAAATTGTCGGAAGACTGGCAAATGTTTTTTAGTGCTGCGAGATGCACCCCAATCTGAACTATTGTATCCAAGCATGGAGACCATTTTCAGAGCGATATATCTCCTTTGAAGAAAGTTCAACACCGGGGGACAAAAATCATCCAGGGACTAAGTTGACTCGCCAGGAAAGGCTGAGGGTCACAGGACTAACACTGCAAACCAAACATGACAGGATTGAAACCAAAATTTTAAAAATACCTATACTGCAATTTGGAGCATGTTAATCCAAACTACTTTTTAAAAGTCAAATATGACACACTTAAGGAACAACAGCTTCACGCTTAACAAGCCACAATGCGAGACAGAAAACAGCAGATGCTTTTTCACCCACAGGGTTGTAAACCCATGGAACTGCCTACCTGCCAAAACCATAAATAATGCTAAGATAGTACTGCAATTCAAAATCCAGCTGGAAAAATAATCAGGAAAAATGGGGGTGGGATGAGGTGGATCTTTGATAAGCTGCCAGCTTCCTGTCAGCATGGAAGCCACCAGAGAAATAGTGGCCTTCAGGTAAATTACTTTGCCTCAGTGCTTATTAGTGTAAACCTAGCCAATTTTCCCAAAAAGCAAGTAAAACAAAGGGATGGCAATGAAAAACTATGTAGCATTCAGGTTGACAGCCAATATAATTTAAAAAAATATAAAATTAAAATCAAATCAACTGCCAAGCCCATATGGTGTCCAGCAGTCTTGAAGGAGTGCAGAGCAGCAATTGTGACCCGTAATAAACATATAAAATAAATAAATAAACCAATACAAGAATAGTTCTACAGCTTGGGAAGTGACCAAAGTGGTATAGATATTCAAGTTGCCTGATGTTGAGAGTGGGAAAGTTCCTTGTGACTATAATCAGAAAACTCAAAACTTGACACACAGCCTGATGAAAGGCTCTCTTGTGAGAGCGATCCCACCAATCTGCTATCCTTCTGCACAACATTTGTGGCAGTTCACAGCAAAAACAATTACGTCAATCTGGACCATTGTTAAGCTTTTAATTTTACCCCATAAGAGGCTGATCAGGAAAGTTAAACTCACTGCATTGGAGGGAATGTTCTTTGCCAAATCTTGCTGGTTGAAGAATAGAGAACAGATTTAGCATTACTGGAGTGAAGGAGGAGTGGAAAACAAAGTAATGACAGTGGCGCCGTCTACCAGAAGATTGATGAGCCTTTGGACAAATCGAGTTGAGAAATGCACTTCTGGAATCACGATTGGTAAGTGACCCCGATGCCTGGCAACAGTGTAAGCGTATGGCAACAGCAGAATGCTCGGGTTTATAATCAGAAGTGTTTAAAATCAGCATCGTCCTCTAATTACCTTTTGCCCTGGCAAGACAACCTTAGACTATGCCATTTAGTTCTGGTCAATGTATTACAGTGGTCATCAATTCCACAGGATGTGTGTTTATCATAAAATATACTTATTTTATTGGAGTTAATAGACAAATGTAGAGCAGATGTTTCACAACCACTCAATCACTTACAAAATCACCGAAGTAACAACAAAAATCAGAATGCACACGTTGTATACAGACTTTGTTAATGCATTTAATAAATGCGATCATTGTATGGATAGCACATACAATGAGGGCTAAAGAAATAAAAGTTCACACAGAGCAAAAGTAACCCAATCAAATCTTGACCTCACAAAATAAAATCTCTGTGCCACAAAGCATGGTTCTTGCACCATTACTTTCTCATCCTTATATCACAGATGAAAATACAACCCACATCCTAATGTTATTCTTTGTAGGTACCAAACCCAACATGAAAATTGCTTCAGTTGAAGACACTAAAAAGCTACAAAAGCTATTAACAAGTTTCTCAGTGGTCAATAATATGGAACATATATACTGCACTGTGACAATTCAGAATATTTAGGTATGGAAAACGGAAAAAAAAGGCAATTAAAAAGTAAATAACGAGACTTCATCAGATCGTCTCATTAAATGGAAATAACTGTACAACTATCAATAGGCCCTCAATTATTCAACTTCATATCAGCAAATGTAAGAAATATTGGCAGATCAAAGACTGGTTTTCAACTGCAGATTAGACAGGTATCTGTATGAACTTCTGGGTCACATTGTGATGGCTTTGTAGGCCTGCTGACCACTGCCAAAAACAGCTGTAGTAGCAAGTCATACTATAAAGCTGGACTGGGAGCGCACTCAAAATTTGCGACAGGTAAACCACATGTACTCCTATAACTCAAGAGCAGCTGAAAAAATAGCACCCATTATCACCAAGT
>WNGS01009202.1:17858811-17874667 GCA_020271785.1 Procambarus virginalis
AGGTTAGGTTAGGTTAGGTAGGGTTGGTTAGGTTCGGTCAATATCTACGTTAATTTTAACTCCAATAAAAAATTGACCTCGTACATAATGAAATGGGTAGCTTTATCATTTCATAAGAAAAAAATTAGAGAAAATATATTAATTCAGGAAAACTTGGCTTATTAGGCAAATCTGGCCTTGCATAGTAGGCCAAAAGTGAGTTCTGGCTACTAGGTACAACATATATATATATATATATATATATATATATATTATATATATATATATATATATATATATATATATATATATATATATATATATATATATATATATATATATATATATATATATATATATATACTAGGCCTTACATATATATATATATATTGTCACAAGGCCTTACTATAGGCCAATATATACTAGGCCTTACATATATATATATTTATATATATATATATATATATATATATATATATATATATATATATATATATATATATATATATATATATATATATATATATATATATATATATATATATATATATGTAAAGATTGCTCCATCATCTAAAAAGATGGAAATATATATCTAAAAAATAATATATACATGGCAAGATTAACTACATACACACAAGAAGACAATAACAAAAGTTCATCAACATACAGTACTTCAAAGATAACGAGAGTTAATGTATAAACAAGAACTCATACAATAAAAGGGTTAACTCAGTTTCCAACTTTGTGGGAATTTCCCCAAATTTGGAAGCTAAATGAGTAGGTTACTAGGCCTTACATGCACGCCGTTTCGGCCAACATATGGAGCTAACAAATTAGTTAATGTAATCATTGATAATTTTCTGTGATTTGTAAGTTAACAGAAGAATAGTACATTTTAAACGAAGTAATTAAAATGAGTGGACATATAAAACTTCTAAATACACATGTTTATTTAAACTGCCATTTATAGGTAATGACAGCAGAAGATTCTTAGTTGGAGGAGAATTAATAATGTAGTTTGCATAAGCAGGAGAATAGCAATGGTCTGGGTTACAGTGATGAGAAAATGAAGTGCTTGTTCTCTTTAATTTTGAGTAAAGTAAATGATGAGCAATTCTTGACTTTTTGAGGGGATCCCACATATTTAGGTCGTTTATTTCCGTGACACATATGAGCTCAGGGGCTGAACTCCAAAATTCATTTAGCTAAACAAGTTATATAGTCGTGATAAGTTAGTTTCAAAGTTTAATGTATATGGTTATATCAACAATGGGTATATGGTTATATCAACAAGCCTTCTGTGATCTTGACGAAAAATGCCTAAAATTAATAGAAATATATCATTGAATGTCATATACTTAACCTCTGTCTTGTTCCTTTGCTTTCCAGAATTTTCTGTTTAACGTCCTTCCGTCTTTTATTCCTTAATAGCCTGTAATGACTTCAACAACGGCTAATTTTATGTAGCTCTTGGATCCCACCTGCACCATGTGCAGTATATCATGACTGTACAGTTTTGTAACCGTATGGGATCAAATTCCTCGTTTTGTTTGTTCAAACAGATGTTTCAATTATTGCTTCTCTTCATAATACATAAAGGTGCGTATAGCTGGGGTATATGTTTGATTCAGAATATTGGGCGGAGAGTTCCGTATGCATGCAATGGAAGCTCAAGGAGGAACTGGGATATGTTTGGTAGGTGTGAACCTCAGTTATTTTAGGAACTAAAGGAACCAGCCGGACTCATTTGGTACACATATATAACAGCTATGTTGACCGCGCGAAATAACGGGTTTTGGCAATATATTTATCTAGTTATGTGCAAGTGGTTATTGAAGGGAAGGCGGTGGAGTATGGGTGGGTGGTATTAAGGGTTTTGCTCGGCGCTGCTTCTCATACCCCGAGTGATTTGGATTATGACGTCACACTTCAATGTTTGGCGCAAGCGCTCTGTGGTTATCGGTTAGCCATCCCTGTGTGCGGGCCTGCCCTTGAATTCTTGTACAGACTGAACTTTCCATTGTGATTAACATTGAAAATGGCGAAAGCGGAACAAGTGTTGATCTTAGACCCGTCCCAGGAGCTAAAATTTAAAGGTAAGTTCGTTATACTTTGTCTAAACTGGCGTAATCTTGTAACGTTATGGGAGCCATCTTAGGGATGGAGAATGTTTATCTGGCAAGTAAACCAAACATATAAGAGACACGTGTGGGTGTGTGACGTGCGCCGCCAGGGATGTTCCTTGGAAGCCCAACCGAGGCGTGAAGTAAGATTGTTAGTTAAGGGGGTAAATATTGGGTGAGGGATGGCGTGGAGGACCCCGGCGCCTAGTCAGCTGACGACATGCTAGCAAGATCTCCACCATGCTCCTCCCTCCACCATGCTCCACCTCCACCATGCTCCACCTCCACCATGCTCCTCCCTCCACCATGCTTCACCTCCACCATGCTCCTCCCTCCACATGCTCCTCCCTCCACCATGCTCCACCCTGCACCACCTTCATGCTCCACCCTGCACCACCTTCATGCTCCACCCTGCACCACCTCCATGCTCCACCCTGCACCACCTCCATGCTCCACCTTGCACTCCCTCCATGCTCCACCCTCCTCCACCTCCTCCATGCTCCACCCTCCTCCACCTCCTCCATGCTCCACCCTGCACCTCCACCATGCTCCACCCTGCACCACCTTCATGATCCACCCTTCACCTCCACCATGCTCCACCCTCCACCTCCTCCATGCTCCACCCTCCATGCTCCACCCTCCACCATGCTCCACCCTCCACCTCCACCATGCTCCACCCTCCACCCTGAGGAAGTCATATCTTGAGAAGTTTTTGGGGTCAGCTGACACTAAGATATATTGGTGGTCCTGTCTAGACTCGTAGGCACAGTGACAGGTGTCTGGTAATTGACATTGACTTGTCAAAATGTTTTGTTGTTTTTGAAGGAGTCATTATCCTGTAAAGCAGTGCCACAATTTTTTTTTAATGGTGTAGACAGGCCATCCTGGCAAAGCAGGATGTGTTGCAATCGACTAAACTGAAGGCGGATGCTGTGCATGTTATTGAATTCCATTTTGGTTGTATATTGTGTACCCCCGAGAAATGGTAATAAAATTTATCCAACTTACAGCATTTGTCCTAGGCTCTGGAGCCATTTAAAATCTTTGCCCATTTTCTAGTTTATTAATAATTATTATTTAGGTAAAAGTACATACAAAATGAGTTACAAACAGTGTTGGATTACTAGATAGAGCTAGTATATATTATGCCTAAAGCCACTAAGATGCACAGCATTTTGGGCAAATGTGCTTTTTTTTCTCCAAATCTTATAAAGCACATCAATAGTCTAGAAAGTGTGCTAAGACATGTTGCATGTTAAAGTGGTAGTTCTAGAAGGAAGTGCCTTCTAAAACACTTTCTGACTTTTGAAGTCTGCAACATTGAGAACAAGGAGTCTAAAAATTAAAGCTAAGAAAACAAATGTGCCTTAAAAACATGCATAATCTTTCTTGCAAACAGAAAGGAGAGGTAGATGAATGGGAATAATTTAAATGTGAGGGTAGTGCATGCCAAACCACCAGAAGCTTGCAAATTTCATTTAAGACATTAGATGGAAAACAGGACACAACGAGCATAATTCTCATTCTGTAACTACATCATTCTCCGTGGTGTAGTGGTAAGACGCTCGCCTGGCGTTCGGCGAGCGCTTTGTCCTGGGTTCGTATCCTGGCTGGGGAGGATTTACTGGGTGCAAATCCTTAACTGTAGCCTCTGTTTAACTCAACAGTAAAATGGGTACTTGGTTGTGAAAACGATTCTTTGCGGGGTTCGTATTCCAGGGAACATAGGATGAAGAACTTGCCCAAAACGCTACTATTGATGAATAAACAGAATTGATATAGCTGATATAATGCTTCCTGTAGTGAAAGCCTACGTCATCACATCTAATGCAGCCATATTACGGATGTGAGACTGAGCACCATAAGCTAGGGAGCCGTAGGAGCATACTGGGTAAATTTGCTAGGCACAAAAATCGTTGCTAATGATAAAATATTGAAGGAAAGCCAAAGTATTACAGTATATTATTACTAATAATAAAGTATTGGAAACAAGCAGAGTTATCACAGTCTGCATTGCTGCCAATACCTGGTAGTTGGAGTGCAGATCCATAGATGATGCAGAAATCGCTACTCCATACTCTGGTGATGGTGTCGATACCGTAACACTTGCGAAAAATTGCTTAGGCTGCATCGGCAGTTATGAAGTAAGCTCACATCATCTCGCCACCATACCCAGCATACATAATCCACACCTGATATGTCATACATTATTTAACAACTGTGTTACCTTTAAAACACTTCATTCATTATCTAAATGAAGTGCTCCTTGAAATTTGAAAGGAATAAACTTTCATCTGCCTGTCAGCCATTTGCAGTAAGTGAATTACAACAAAACTAGAGCTCTGTGATGGTGCGCCACCAGCGAGTGCACTGCCCTGGTGGCCTGATGTGGCAACACAAAATATCACATCCAGAAATCAAAGTTTCACAACCTGTATAGCAATTCACTTGCCCAAAATATAAACAACTATACAGCTGATCTTACAGGAGGTAAGAGTTAGGGTATAAAATCCACTTTAAAATATCTTTCAATAAGTGTACAATGGAACATAAAATATTTATTTACCACAAAATATCCTTGTAAAATAGGGGTTCGTCCTATGCGAGGGTGCATCTTTTACACTGGCAAATATGGTAAAAACTCTGATATATCCATAGCTGCTATGTTAATTAATTAATTCATAAACATTTTGTCAGAAACAGCAGCCTGTGTAAGCATATACGTTAGGCTTATTTCAAGGCCCCTGAAATAAGGGGCCATGAAATCTCTTCAGGGTGTTTCAACCATTCTTGTGGTCAGTCTTCCATTCTGATCCAACTTTGTTTGAAGTGAATGGGAGGAGGGGGCTTTTGTTTTTCATGTATGACTTTTTTTTTGTTGGGGGGGGGGGGGGGCTTTGGGTCCTATCTTCTATGTTGGGTGGCAGGCTTCTTGGTAAAGTGTTGCCATTTTCTTTGCAGCATCACTGTGGTGTGCAACTGGCCTTCTGCCTGTTAATGTTTGATGTCTGTATGATTTTTTTCCCCTGCCCTAGCTCTTGTTTTGCAAATGGCTGCCTATTCTGTTATTCTGTCATACAATCTTAAGCCTTGGTGGTGCCTGCCCCTCCCCCTCCCCCTTGGGTGTTTGAAAGAAGGGGGTGATTTGTTCATGCTTCTTTCCCTAGCCATGTCAAATATTTTTTGCTCTAGAGGTGTAATGCTACCCAAGTTTTGACCGATATTGATACAATCTTATTACCCAATGCCAGTACTGTACTGGTGCAGTACTTTGATGTTATAAATAGACCGATAATCCTATACTGATACTTAATTTTTTTAACATATTAGAACTTTGACATAATTTTGCTCTTTAGCTGATGGTTTATAAACAATGACATAGAAAAATGGTAGTAATGTAGTAGACTTGATAATTAAAATAATGATAATAGCCCAATTACTTTTGCCGAGTTCACTAAATGAAATTGTTAAATGGACTCAAAATTATTGTTATTTTGCTTAGCTACCTAGTCTTGGAGCAGTTTAGGACAAGACTCCGTACCTCCCTGCAATGTACAAAATGTGTTAGAACACTTTTAGGATATCCTTAAAACGTGTGTGTAGAAGTAAGATCAAAGACTCGCAAGTTCAACCCTTGCAAGCACAATTAGGCTAGTGTCAAGCAAGAGGACACATGACAGGTAGGTTAGGGGTAAGAATGGGTGGGAAAAGGGTTGTGTAGGTCAAGTGTGGGTAGGAAAGGGGGGTTAGTGAGCAATGAGGTGGGTGGGGCCAGAGTGGATGGTTGCGGGGATGAGTCGGGGCATGGTTGAGGCAAGCATAACTGCCTAAATGTGCTTGCAAGGGGTTAAGCTTTGACTCTTTAGTCTTTCCTCTCAGCCATCAGTGTACTAGTGTACAGGTTTCCAATCCCATTGAACTTTGTCATATATATATAAAATAAATATAAATATAAAACATAATAAAAAAAATTGGTTAAGATGTGACACTTAAATGGTACACACCCAACCCAGGCCAACATGGATTCGAGCGGGAAGATCGTGCCTCTCACAGCTACTTGAGCACTACGATAAAGTCACTGAGGCATTAGAAGAAAAACAGAATGCTGATGTGATATACACGGACTTCGCAAAGGCATTCGATAAATGTGACCATGGCGTGATAGCACACAAAATGAAGTCAATGGGAATAACCGGTAAAGTAGGACGCTGGATACTCAGTTTTCTGTCAAACAGGACTCAGCGAGTAACGGTCAACCATATAAAATCTAGTCCAAGTGCAGTTAAAAGCTCTGTACCTCAGGGTACAGTCCTTGCACCGCTGCTTTTCCTTATTCTCATATCAGATATAGACAAAAATACAAGTCACAGCTTCGTATCATCCTTTGCAGACGACACAAAAATCAGTAAGAAAATTACCTCGGCTGAAGACATTGAAAAACTTCAAGCTGATATTAATAAAGTTTTCGACTGGGCATCAGAAAATAATATGATGTTTAACAGTGACAAATTCCAGGTACTCAGGTACGGTAAAAATGAGGACCTTAAACATAATACAGGGTACAAAACACAATCAAATGTGCCCATAGTAGGAAAACAACATGTAAAGGATTTGGGAATAATGATGTCTGACGACCTAACGTTTAGGGAGCATAACCAAGCAAATATTGCGACAGCCAGAAAAATGATAGGATGGATTACGAGAACTTTCAAATCCAGGGATCCCATCACAATGCTTGTACTCTTCAAGTCACTTGTGCTGTCCCGTCTTGAGTACTGTTCAGTACTCACTTCCCCCTTCAGAGCAGGAGAGATTGCTGAAATAGAGGGAATACAGAGAACATATACGGCACGCATAGACGCGATAAAGCACCTAAATTATTGGGATCGTCTCAAAGCTCTCCAAATGTACTCACTAGAAAGAAGACGAGAGAGATATCAAATAATATACACCTGGAAGATACTGGAGGGCCAGGTCCCAAATCTACACAGTAAAATAACAACGTACTGGAGTGAACGATATGGAAGAAAATGCAGAATAGAACCAGTGAAGAGCAGGGGTGCCATAGGCACAATCAGAGAACACTGTATAAACATCAGAGGTCCGCGGTTGTTCAACGTCCTCCCAGCAAGCATAAGAAATATTGCCGGAACAACCGTGGACATCTTCAAGAGGAAACTAGATTTATTCCTCCAAGGAGTTCCGGACCAGCCGGGCTGTGGTGGGTATGTGGGCCTGCGGGCCGCTCCAAGCAACAGCCTAGTGGACCAAACTCTCACAAGTCAAGCCTGGCCTTGGGCCGGGCTTGGGGAGTAGAAGAACTCCCAGAACCCCATCAACCAGGTATCAACCAGGTAACCAGGTAAATATATTTGGGGGGGGGAGAAGACATCTACCAGACTGTGAGATAGTAATTGCCATGGTTGGTTTGGGCTACTGTTACCTGTGGCTGCAAGCATCTATTCTCCCAATCCTGAGCATTCTCCATCACATTATTTAAATGTCCAGCTACATTCCATTACACCTGCTGGTATGAGGTACAGGACTGTAACGTTTGCAATTACTGTATGTGGTCCCTCTAGTGACAAACTATCTTGAGAAGGATAGTGGCATAGGTGCAAATGTACACAAGTGCACCCCTTATAATCTTAATTGCGTATCTTCTCTACTAGCTTTCCCAGTGTCCCAAACGTCTTGATTCACAAATCCTTTTCCTCCTTGGAACCCAACTTGCTCATTATTACTGTCATGGGTTTGCATTTTAGGTCAAATGGTTACCTCATTTATTCATTTCCCTGAAAGTACTGGGTCTTTACAGTGTTTTTTATATTTTACTTATTTATCATAGTTTTGATGATATTGTTAATTATATAATTATCAGCTCTCTGTAAAGTTTTGTAATTTCATTTTAATGTCCAGAGTTGTTTAGTACAAGTACTGTATTTTAATATTTTTGCAGTCCCTTTACTGATGTTGTCACATCCCAGTTGAAGCCAGGCAATCCCACGGAACGGAGAGTGTGTTTTAAGGTGAGAAAGAGACAAGCAAATGTATTTAGTAAAAATGTGCTGTATTAAACTAATTACATATTTTTTATTGCAGGTACAGTATAGTATTTATATTTTCCTTCGTGAAAGACTGAGAAGTAATGCTAGCAAATTTAGATTTTGGATTTTTTTTTTGCAAAATTTCAAAAGTTAGTGTTAATTATCTTTAGATGTCCTGTTCCCTTGGAGATCCATTTTGTTAGCTAATTTGCTGCTACAGTCTTGTGGTTACCTAATGATTAATTGATGTTTGACTCTATAATCACCCATCGGTATAAATGCCTGTAAAAAATTTAAATATGTAAATTTTTAACAAAGTCTCTTGGTCTTCAAAATTAGCATATTGTATATACCTGGTAAATGTTGCTAGCTGTCAGATGTCAACCCAAGGTGCAGCACTCAACTGGCAAAAACCTCCCTCGAGTCCTAGCCTATTTTTTTATACATTATATAAAGGGTACTCTGAACCTCTGGTGCAATTGTGGGGCCCATAGCCTCAAGAGAAGGAAATAAAGAGCATTCAGAGAAAATATCCATTTTCTCTGAATCTGTATAAGTATTTGCTTCCACCACCCCCTTTTTTTTATTAAATACTTTATTGTACAAAGTTAAATGGTTTTAAAATTGATTGGTTACAAGGAGCCATTAAACAAAAGGGTTTCCTATAAGCGTAGATCTATTCGATCTCCTGGGATGCTGGCGGAACAGAAGATGCACGGCATTACTTCTCCTGGATTGCCACACTGAGGGCTGGAAAAGAAACTGACTGATCTAGTGTCTTTGAAACCCAGATCACTAATAACACTTCTGGCACTTCCTAATCCATGGTCCAAGAGTCTTAGAGGTGTTTTTTTCCATGTACAGTACTTACTTGAATTGACTATATTTCTGTGGGTGGCAATGACACCTGCTTGACCAACAGTGTATTCCATGGAAAACTAGTGGGTAAGGCTTGGCATGAACTATGGGATGGGAAAACTTTCAGCCAGTTAACAGGAGTCAGCAGTCATCTGTTCCTGTACCCATCTGTGTATAAGAGTTTGAGGGAATGGGTGGGTGGGGTGAGTAAGTAAAATGTCTGGCTGTCAGGTGGATACCAAAATGTAGTCCCCATGCCAGTTGTCTGACATTCCTCCATCTTGAGGTTATCTTGAGATGATTTCGAGGGTTAGTGTCCCCCGCGGCCCGGTCCTCGACCAGGCCTCCTTTTTTTTTTTTTTTTTTTTTACACACACCCCCAAGAAGCAGCCCATAGCAGCTGTCTACTCCACTCCCAGTTACCTATACTGCTAGTAACAGGTATCAGGGTGAAAGACACTGCCTATTTATTTCCGCCTTCACTGGGGATCGAACCCAGAACCTCAGGACTACGAATCCGAAGCACTGTCCACTCAGCTGCAGGCCCCCTGTCCACTCCACCCTGTCCTGGGGGAGCCGGTCGGCCGAGCGGGACAACACACTATACTTGTTGTGATCCTGTGTCCCGGGTTCAATCCCGGGCACTGGCGAGAAACAACGGCAGAGTTTCTTTCACCCTATGCCCCTGTTACCTAGCAGTAAAATAGGTACCTGGTTGTTAGTCAGCTGTCACGGGCTGCTTTCTGGGTGGAGGCCTGGTTGAGGACCGGCCGCGGGACACTAAAAAGCCCCGATCTCATCTCGAGATAACTCGGGCCCCACTGTCAGGCCGCTGTCCACTCAGCTGTCCATGGACATAGTATAATGCCATCTGGTCACCAGCAGAATTATAGGACATTAGAAAATGAGGCATGCACCCTTTCTGGACATTTTGCAGAAGCAAGGATCTTCTTAATGATGTCATTGGCTTTGTCATGCCTTATGTCGTGTCTCTTGGATTTTCTGCAATGCAGGCCATGCAGCCTGAATTAATCTGCTTCTGCTTCACCACAAATACACTTCTACCTGGATTGTTCCTGGATGGGGTGCTGGGAGTTTTACTCTCCAATCCTTCCTGGACTGGCTTGACTTGAGAGCTTGGTCCAACAGGCTGTTGCTTGGAGTAGCCCGCAGGCCCATATATCCACTATAGCCCGATTGGTCTGGCATTTTTGAAGAAAACAATCCAGTTTCTCTTGACGTCCACGTTTGTTTCAGCAATGTTTCTTATGCCGTTGAGAGGATGTTGAATAACCATTGACCTCTGTTTATACAGTGTTCTCTGATTGTGCCTATGGCACCCCTGCTCTTCACTGGTTTTATTCTGATTCCTTTCATATCATTCACTCCATTATTTTGTATTGTACTGTGTAGATTTGGGACCTGGCCCTCCAATATTTCCCATGTGTGTATTATTTGTATATATGTGTATACTTGTACACATGGATGTGTGGATTGGAGAAATAAGGGGACTGGCCACTGTAATAAAGATGTGCTGCAAATAAAGAGGTGTTCTTGTCACAGATATATAAGTTGCCAAAAGGAAATTCCAAGGGTGGGGAGCTTAGTCATCGAGTGTGTTTGCCGTTTCCAGGAGAGCAGTAGCTTCTTTGTCCACGAGAGGCCTGTTCCAGCTGGATTGTTTGTTGGCTTTTGATAGGTCTAGTAAGTGCTGAGTTTTCCAGGGTATCCCATTTTATGGTTCAGTGTACAAACCTAGGGTTATGTATCCCTGATGAGTCACTTAAATTATGTGGAAGAATTCCTTGACGAAGCCATCTGTTGCAGAAGAGAAAGATAAGAAGACTGGAGCAGCCACCTGGATGATGGTGCAGACACCAAGTCTGGGTCTGGCTGGAAAAATAGATTGATTCCGCTGAAAGTCATTGAGAGGAAACGAATCATCTGTGTATCATCTAAATAAATTGAAGATAGCATAGGATTGCAAGTGTAACGCTCAGAGCTACAACTGGATACGCTCACTGTATCGCCCTCATAGGTGCTGTATCACTTACATCCGACCTTTGTGTTAGGTCCTTATTTGCGGCTAGCTTCACCCAATATTATGACCCTTATGTTCTTCAAACAATAAGGTTGGGAATTCACCGACAGAGCGTATCTTTCAACACCGTGTCGGACAGGTGTTGTGGGAGCCAGAGGCACGTGCTCCACCCATGGTTGCTCACTCAAGAATAACCCAGCCAGCAGCCCTAGGGCATTCTGGGAATTTTTTTCCAAGATGGCTTCCTCTACTGGAGGTCCGAACGTCCCATTTCGTACACAACCAACCCGTACACATTTAGAATGGTTACCTAAAAATTAAAGTTTTCTTGGTTGGCGCAGTTTCGCGCGCGACCGAGAATACTCGTTGGTGCAGTTAAGTGGTTAAGAGGCCAGTTCTTTTAAATTCAATATTCCCCCACCCCCACCCCTCCCCCCACCCCTCCCCCCACCCCTCCCCCCACCCCTCCCCCACCCCTCCCCCACCCATTCTGGCTCGGTGCCAGAACGGATTAAACTCGGTAATCGAGTTGCCACTGTAGTTGAAATCTGTGAAAAAATCTGCCCCCCAAAAATCAAGTACCAAGTTATGCGAGTTAACTGATTGATTTGTTGATAAATTTCATTCCATCTTCACATAGTTAGGGACAGGTATGCACTCAAAAGGATGTAGAGGTTACAACAAAATCAGATAATAAACAAAGGAGATAGAGAGAAAAAAAAATGGGGGCGAATTGGTGAAAGTAACAGATACAGTATTTACATTGAGCAATGTATTTATATTATATAATATAACATAGAGCAGAATAAATACTTACTCATTTATTATTTGTTATGTATTACTCAGCAATGCTATAAGGCACTAGCTGCGTATCCACTTTGTGGACATTTCTTACTACGGTTCTTCTTTTGTGTGTTGGTCAGTGCTGCATCTCTTTATTACTAATTATCCCTCGGTTCCAGTTAATAACTTAGAAAATATCTTGCAAAGTATGTGCGTGAGCAGTATCAGAAGCAATTTTCTGCTTAAGCCTTATATTAACACTATCGTGTGCGCCACACACCACCGCAGACTTTGACGTCATGGGGCAATGTGCGGCTAGCATGCGGCGATGCCTAAATGTGTATACTCGTTTCAGTTTTCTCACCTTAATTCTCGTGCTACGTCATTCGTTTGGGATCATTGTGTTCGCAATTAAATTCCCTGCAGATGTTATGTGTATAATTTCCAAAAGCCTGGCGAGACTCCCCGCAGCAAAGCCGAAAGTTACCAGTGAACGAGCACCAATTTGCACACCACAACCTAATGTGTATACTCGTTCAGTTTGATAACATCAATTTTCATGTTACATCGCTCGTTTGGTATCAATTGTTCGCAATATAAAGGCACACATTTTAAAACTCATCCCATAATAATAGCACAATAAATAGATTTTTAACAAATATTTTTAAAATTTAAAATTTAGACCCAAAACGTATTTATAATCTTTAAAGTGTTCTGACATCAAGTTTTGTGTTACATCTTTCATTTTGGTATCAAATTGTGCGCATTCTAAAGGCGCTTATTTTGAAACTATCCTGAGGTCGATCGGATAAAAAATGAATTTTATACAAATATTTTTGTAGTGGATGCAAGTCCTGTCCATGGCTATGACTCGAGAAAAAAAAATGGACGTTATTGGTGTCCAAAGCGAGCGATAGTGTTAAATATATATATTTCTTTAATTTAGACTTAGCCAAGTGAAGGAACTAGTTGGGCTGTTTACACCATGATTCTTAAAAACACAAATCTATCGGTCTTTTTTTTTATTATCAACTACCAGTACCTGGCCACGCATTGCTGTGGCTCGGTAACACATGTGCGTTGCTGAGCCACAGCAACCTTTTCTGTCCCCCAGTCCTCCCCACCATTCCCTCTTCTCCCATCTCCTCGGCCCCCAACCATTCCCCACTCCACCGTCCCCTCGTTCTCCCCACCATTCGCCACTCCACCATCCCCTCTTCCTTCCCACCATGCCCCATTCCCCTGTCCCTTTGTCCTCCCCACCATTCTCCATTCCCCCATTCCCTCGTCCCCACCATCCCAAACTTCCCCGTCCCCTCGTCCTTCCCCACCATCACCCCCTCCCATGTCCCCTCGTCCTCCCCACCATCTCTCACTCCGTCCCCTCGCCATCACCACCATTCCCACTCCCTCGTCCGATGCCTTACCAAATGGTCTGATGTTCCCATCAGCAATAGGAACATCAATGTGATCTGATGTTCCCTCACTGAAATATAAGAAAAAGTTAAAAATGAAATGAAAAGATAAAAAAATAAAAGAAATACTATACTCACGAAATGAACATTATAGTAAACAACACAGCTCAATTCCAGTGCAATTCACACCAAATAATTAAATCAACATGAAAATAAATCAAAATCTATGAAATTCAATTTATCAATGCAATCAGAACATTGAAATGTTTGTAATATATTTAGTAGAGCATGCACGTTGCTTTTACATGCAACAGATGGTGCTGTTTTTCAAGAAAAGCATAGATCTAACTGTCACAGGTGTGGCATCTATACTCATACTTACGAAATGAACGGTATGGTAAACATCACAGCTCAATTCCAACACAGTGTCACACAAAATAATTCACTAAACAATAAAATAAATCAAAATCTATGAACAAAAATTTATCAATTGCAATCGGAAACATTGAAATGGAATTCGTGACATATTTAGTATTGCGTGCATGTTGCTATTATTGCAATAGATGGCGCTGTTTTTCAAAAAACGCATATTTTTACCTGTCACAGGGGTGGCATCTATATAGTAGGTATATAAAAAGACTTGCCTATTCGAATGCACGTTGTCAAAATTTCAAAGCAATCGATGAAGAACTTTCAGAGATTACTGCATGTGTTGCTCTTACGTCCAACAAATGACGCTGTTTTTCAAACAAAGCATGTTTTTCCTGTCACAGGTGAGGCGTGTAATATTAGATATATAAAAGAGACGTGCCTATTCGAAGGCAACATTGTGTCAAAATTTCAAAGCAATCGGTACAGAGGTTTCGAAGATTTCCCTCACATGAAAAACACAGTTTTTCAGAAAGCATGTTTTTTACCATCACAGACATGGACTTATATAATATATGTATAAAAACCTGCTCGCATGCGAATGGAACGTTGTGTGAAAATTTCAAAACAATCGGTTGAAGAACTTTCGGAGATCAGCGATTTTGAACAAATGAACTTTCCATTTTTATTTATAGAGATAAGCTGCAATAGCATAACATTTAAGTTCTCATAAAGTGTTGTCATAAGTACTGAATGCATGTTACTTCACTTACTTCATTATCAAATACTGTAATTGATATTGTAGCATTAGAAATTGTAGAAGGATAAGGTTGGATGAATATTGCAGCCCATTCAGTTTTCTTGCCCAAAATTAGAGTATGTAGCCATTAAAATATCTTTTCCTTCAATTCTACACATCTTGCAGGTGAAAACAACAGCTCCTCGGCGGTATTGTGTTCGACCAAATTCTGGAATAGTGGAGGGTCATGGTTCAGTCAGCGTGGCGGTGATGCTCACAACCTTTCGATTATGATCCACATGAAAAGAACAAGCATAAGTTTATGGTGCAATCTCTCTTTGCTGGAGAAGGAGAGGTCAATCTCGATGCTCTAGTGAGTTCTTGTTCACGGTTGTGGCATGATTTACTGTACCTTACTTGTACCATTTATATATTGTGTGCGTGTATATAATTACCTAAGTGTAGCTACATGATGAGAGCTGCACTTGGTGTCCCGTCTTCCTAATACTCTTTGCCATATAATGCTTTGAAACTACTGACTATTTGGCTTTCACCACCACCTTACATAACTTTTTCCAACTGTTTACCACTGTTTGCAAAAGTGAATTTTCCATTTCAACTGCAGCTTTGTTTAGTTAGCTTAAATCTGTGTGTGTGTGTGCTTTTGAGAGTATATATTTAAATAAAACAAAAGTTGGAATGATAACCCATAGCCTTGTGAATGGTTGAAACAATCTACAAGTGAGGTTGTGGATGCCTAAGTCATCAGCAGGTTCAAAATGTCATATGGCAAATATACAGGAAGGTGGAACACCATAAGTGTCTCATCCTGTAATTGTGCTTAATTATATGCACCAGTTTTCATACCCCACTCCTCCCGTCACACATCCCATGCTGCACCCATCACAACACCCTATAATGGTATTGACATAAGCCTAGGGATACGTTTCGTAGTCTTGATGTGATTAATATCATATCTATTTAATTTAATGTTCTGAATACAAAATAGTGAGGTTTTATTATAATTCCACATTTATTTTGAATCTTGTATATGATAGGATTTCATCTTTCTCAAATTGTTGTTTGGGATGTTCCTCCCATCTTCAGATAAACCTTGTGGAGATAACTTGTTTTTATAGATTTAACTTGAACATTTAATATACAGTAATATACTGTACAGTTTCATGCCATGTAGTGGTTTCTGGGTATTAGTGTTTCATTTGCATTCACTATCAAATATATTAACATATCTTGTATAGCCAAAATGCTTGTCATGCCCTTTACATTAGACTCCAATGGCAAGTTTAAGGCTGACGCTGGTACGTGAGGCTTCACGTTCTGCTGCTGGTTCTGGTAGTTGTGCCATTTGTTTTTAGAAATTAAGTGTGAAGTTGAAAATGACTACTGGTATGCATTCAGAGGTTTCCAGTTTATATAAAATGTTTCATCAGTTATATTATTTTTTAATACTCTGCTCTTGTAACTTGAGGTAAATTAATGAT
>WNGS01009202.1:17895237-17956430 GCA_020271785.1 Procambarus virginalis
TTTTTACCTCCACTGATATTACTTCTGCTGCTTCTACTTTCACTGATGTTACTAACAAAGCAACTGGGCCAATTTACTCATTTCAGCTCACTTGAAAGTCATACTACTATACATGCTTCACATGATTTTGCATCATACTGATAACTCTACAGTTTTTAGGACACATAACTTTGCATTAATTTTTTGCTAATGTTTGTGTTTATAATTTTCTGTGTAGCAATATGGCAGTTACAGTGACTTTACAGTTCTGTGTCTCATACCATGTGACCCCCTCCACCCACCAGGATAAAACAACATGTTAACATCAAATTGGCCATGATTTGGAAATATGACTCCTCAGCCAAAAAGACAAAGGATTATCTTATAAGAGCTCTAGACTAGTGGGTATGAACTGAGAGGTACATTTAATTCCTCATAGCTAAAGAGTGAAGACATGCAAATGCTTAGGGAGCTACTGTGGTTGAGTTCAGAATGAACATTTAATTACAGTCGATCTCTTTTTTCCTAATCTATTTTCTTCCACATTATATTAATCTTTACTATAGAATTATTTGTTTGTCCATTCAACAGGTAATTGAAAATGGAGCCAAATTAGCATCACTCCTAGGTGTAGATGATCAGTGTTTCGTAAAAAAACTAATCGAACAAGACTGGATGCACAGGATGAACTGGTGCTTTTAGAAAAGACTACCACAGTTAATGATGTATTAAAGGTAAGCATTAAATTCCATTGGTTATCTAATTTCCTTCTCTGAAGAGTATTGTTTCCCATCTTGATTATAATTTTAGTATTCCTGGAAGAGAGAAAACTAAAATGCTTTGTTTTTACTATGATTATACAGTACGTAATACATATGATGCACTAGAATAGAATTTCACACTTGTACAACTAGAGAATGAAAAACAAAATAAATAATAAACAAGAGTTAACGCTGGTGGTGACTTTCACCGTAACTCATGTAAAGCCATTTAGCCTAGGATGGCTCACAACAGAGAAAAAGTTGCATAAATACTTTATACACAAAGAATAGAGAAAAATCAGTTACTAAATGCATAGTACAGTACAGGAAGAACATTGGACATCACAAACAGGAGAACAGTTTCTTGACTTTGCATAGTCCTCTTTCATATAGCGTGTGACAGATCCCACTTTTGATCTTGTACTCACCTAATTGTGTTTATGGGGGGTTGAGCTTCAGCTCTTTTGTCCCACCTCTCAACTGTCAATCAACTGGTGTACAGCTTCCTGAGCCTATTGGGCCCTATCATATCTACATTTGAAACTGTGTATGAAGTCAGCCTCTGCCACATCACTTCCTAATGCATTCCATTTGTTAACTATTCTGGCACTGAAAAAGTTCTTTCTAATGTCTCTTTGGCTCATTTGGTACTCAGTTTCCATCTGTGTCCCCTTGTGCGAGTACCATCCCATATTAAATGATGTCTTTATCTACCCTGCCTATTTATTCCCCTGAGAATTTTGTATGTGGTTATCTTGAGATGGTTTCGGGGCTTAGCGTCCCCACGGCCTGGTCCTCGACCAGGCCTTCTTTTTGTTAAACATTCCCAGGAAGCAGCCCGTAGCAGCTGTCTAACTCCCAGGTACCTATTTACTTCTAGGTGAACAGGAGCATCAGGATGAAAGAAACTTTGCCCATTTGTTTCCGCCTCCACTGGGGATTGAACCCGGAACCTTAGGACTACGAATCCCAAGCGCTATCTACTCAGTTATCAGGTCCCTGTAGTAATCATGTCTCCCCCTAACTCTTCTGCCTTTCAGCGACATGAGGTGCAATTCACATAGCCTTTCCTGTAACTCATACCTCTTACTTCTGGAACTAGTTTAGTGGCATACATTTCAACCTTCTCCAGATTCGCCTTATACTTGACATGATATGGACTCCATGCTGAAGCTGCGTACTCCAGAATTGGTCAGACAAATATAGTATACAAGGTTGTGTTACTCTAGGTTGGGGAGAAGCTCGCCCCACATGTGACAACTGTAACCTAAAATGGAAAAGAATACTAAAAACCCACATAAATGCCAGAATGGTGATTACTATGATTGCTTCTAAGGAGATTATCAATGAATAAGAGAGGAGGTGTAAAACATCTCATTGTGGTAGCAAATAGATCAAGACATTGAAGCATCATGGGATCATTTCACAATGATCATTGCAGAACTTGTACAAAAATATGTGCCAACAAGGAGAGTGAAACAAAAAAAAAATCAGATGGATGATGTACAGTAATAAAAAGAACCATAACAACTAAGTTCAACATCTGGATAAATTATCAGTCCTCTTGGTCATTTGGGTAAAGTATCAAGTTCAAGTATGTTTATTGAGATAAGCAAGAAATACATCTCAAAGGGATAGAGTAGCTTAGGCTATTTCTACCCCCTCTACTTCAAGTCCCTCAAGGGGCGCACAAATTCAGTGAGTACAAATAGACAAATAACGTTACAAGAATCCCATTTAACATTGCAGGTTAATATAGTAAGTACAGCATATAATTGTTACACTCTTGGGGCAAAATTCTTGTAGCTCCTAAGTATACTGTCTATCATACCATTATCACACATCCAAACAATTTGATGTGGTACACTATTTAATTTCTTATTTCTATAGTTTTCAATAAGTTGACACTCTAATACATAATGTTCTAAGGTGTGGGCGTGCAGCATACTACATAATTTACACTCCTTATCTTTTTCACTGACATCAACACCGTATTGCCAGATATATTTATATCCTAATCTTAATCTCATGTAAATTGAATCCTTCCAAGTAGACTTTCCTTTACCATAGGTGAAGGACGAGTTTGTATTTATTATTGAATAATGCTTAAGTGTGTTACTATTGTCCACCATTGCCATTCTCTTTATCATTTCTTCACCCTCTTGGATCATCTTGATTCTTGTTTTTATTTGTTTCAAGGTTAACTGACATATAACATCAACAAGATTTTTTTCAGTGGCTCTTTTCGCTATGTCATCAACTACCTCATTCAACAGTATTCCCACATGAGAAGGGATCCACATGAATCTTACTTTATACCCAGTTTTTTCTAATTTCTTAACATTAAAGTATCAATCCTCTGGGTCAGGCATGTCAAACTGAGGGTTCCCCGAGGGCCATATGGGTCAGATTTATGTTACGAGGGCCACACACATGAAAACTAATTGAAGTCATTCAATAAAAATTATTGCAGAATAGTTTTTCTATTATATTATATACTGTTTACCAAATTACAGTATCCGTTGTGTGGGCATCAAGTGTGCTTGCAAAAGGCAGCATGTGGCCCGTGGGCTGCATGTTTGACATGACTGCTCTAGGTCATCTAGTTAATATTATTAATTAAATTATCAATCCTCTGGGTTACATATAAAGCAACATATAAAAGGGCATTGAATATAGCCACCCATGAAATCAACTCAGACAAAAGAAACTGTGAATGTAAACTTGTAAAAAATGTCAAGAAAGATCTCTTCTATACAAATACAGTAAACAAATTTAGATAAAAGTCACAGTATGACCCACCAAAAGATGATACTTTTCAAGTAATAAGTGATTAATTCTGATCAATTCCCATTTTCTGTAATTTGTATATTTTTTATATAAAAAGTCGTAATTTAAAACTCCAAATGTGTGCAGTGAGCTAGAATTCTGCTTAAAAGTAACGCTCAAGAGTCATATTTCTGATAGGCATCATATTTTGAAAACTGTAGGAGAATTTGGGCAAAATCTGACCAATTCCCGTTTTCACTAATCTGCATATTTTCGGTATAAAAGTTTGTAATTTAAAACTCCAAATATGTGCATTGAGCAAGAATGCCACTCAAAAATAATGTTCAAGTTATAAAACTTCATAACTTATTATTATTTATAAGAGTTATTTATATGTTATAAAGCCGCCATCACTGTGAATGAATACGGTACAGTACTTTAGTATTCACACAAGAGATTAGACAAAACCCAACACCCACACAATGTTTTATATTGTACATTAAAACATAACTAAAATCATGAACCACACCAAATATGCAGATGACACGAAGAGCTACAGGAAAATGGGAAGCAAAAACAATATTGCGGCCTTGCAGATGATCTGTATGAATTCTACAAATAGTCTGAATACAGTACTAGAAAATGCTCTCCAGTATTGAAAAATGCAAGACCATGCATGTTGGACATAAGAATATGAACCATAAGTAATGGTACTGTCTTCTCACAGACATAATAACATAGGATAAAAATCCACACTTGTGTATTTGTGAAATTTATGTAAAGAATATGTACCAAGTCTTTTGTACTCTCCTGAGTACTTTGTCAAGGTCTGAGTATGTGAATAAGATGAGACTTACATCTCTACGTCTAATGAGGCTGCTATCCTGGGTCCAGTCCTCATATCCTTCTTGACCTCCTGACCATGTCACTTTTATTTTCAATTGCCAATGTATCTGTGGAATTCTTCCACAGATTCTTCCCAGAATTGGAATTCTGTCTTATGGAATTATGGTCACATGTTCTTTCTGTAATCCTGCTATTCTGAGAATTGGAGTTGTTATTAATAGCGGTGTTCATCTGGATGCTATTCTCTCGTAACCCTCTGCATACCCAAAGGAAACGCGGCTAATGGGACTGCTTTTATTCATCCATTTATTGAGATCTAATTTTAATTCACTCGGAATCATTTTCCTAGTAAAGCTATCCTCAGAAGTAAAGCTTTGGTTGCCAGCAAAAGTATTCAGAGTATTTATTAGAACCCCTTTCACTATCCTTCTAGTTCTAATATTATTACTGTACAGTACTTTTATAGATTATTTCACACTTCTGAAAATCAATATTGTGATCCTTTTCCCAACTATGGTTTGCTACAGCACAGTTACCAGCCATGATTCTACATGCTTTCTTATGTTCTTCAATTCTGATCTCAAGTTTTTGCCCTGTTTTCCACACATAGACTTCATTATAATTTCTACAAGGTAATATATAAACCCCTCCTGGATTTTTATCATCATCTATTCTATTCCTAGAATAAGGAGGGGGCTCTGCCCCCAGAAAAGCATATGTTTGACCTTATAACTTTGATGCTTAAGGCACAGGTTTTTAAGGGTTTTACTTCCCCACCCAATAAAATCTATAAATGGATAATGGTAATGAATGAATGAGATTATAATAAAAATTATAATAATAATAATAAAATAAAAATGATAGTGATGAGAGGAAACAATCTAGCATTTTAATCTAATATAAATACCATTGCCTGCAGCCAGTTGACGAGTCCCTGTGCACGACTCCACCACCAGTGCCTGCAGCCTTGCCTGAACTCCACCTGCCTGAACTCCACCTGCCTGATATGGCTGATGGTGAAGATACTGCAGTCCTCATCCCACTTACACAGGAGCTCACACTGAATGAGCCCCCAGCTTTTGTTACTGATAGCAGCAATGCCAGAGGCAAATTTCTTGCTGCAGCTCGTCTGCAGTTTCAAGAAGAGGAATCAAAGGTTTCTGAAGTTGATGACAAGAAAGAAACTTCAAATAATGATCTTACAGAGGAATCAGATGATATATTTGATTAGGTTTTATGTAAATTTACACTGCTTATAGTAAATAATATTTTAAACTTAAGCTTAAATTATATTTGAAAAATAGTATTTTTATATAATTATTTGTTCTCTTTTTATTACAGTACTTTCAAATTCCAATAAAGTCTTCTGATTCCTATTCCTGTAGTAATAATCTTGCATCTTTTTGGGTTAAAGTTCAGTACTGTATCTATTTCTTCGAACATATCTGGAGAATGTTAGTTCATCTTACAGTATATTGCAGTCCTCCTCTGTTCTGATCCTGCTCATTACGTTAGCATCATTAAACATTTATATACCTGCTTTGATCCTGCTCATCAGCAAATATTTATGTGAATGGTTTTATTTCTTCTGTTGTTACAAATACCAGTATTGGGAACAGGATGAACTATAACAAATGATGTATCACAAGGAATAGACCCTTGTTATACATCATTCATTACATCTTTCCATTCTCATATCTTCCTTCTGACTGTCACATTCATAAAAGATACTCTTTCACCCAACTAAATATCTTTTCGATGCACCAGCCTGCTCCTTTGGTTTACATTGTATACGATACTAACTAGGATACACACAGAAATCACAATAACGTGATATATCAAACCAAGAAGTCCACAAGAGCCTTGATGAGGGTTCGGACCTATGCGCTGAGTGTTCCCAGATACGCCTTAGTCAACTGTACCACGACATGGTAAAAGAATTGCAACCTGGAATGTTACTGCCCTCACGAGGATTTCGGTAGAAACCTCGGGATCCTTGTGAGGGCAGTAGCACTCCAGGTTGCAATTCTTTTACCATGTCGTGGTACAGTTGACTAAGGCGTATCTGGGAACGCTCAGCGCATAGGTCCGAACCCTCATCAAGGCTCTCGTGGATTTGTTCACTAACAAGGATCTTCATACAGTGTTGAACTGTACTTTACTCTTATGATTATGGTACATTCAATATCTAACATAAAATTACATATAAATACAAAATATATATAAAAGAGCATGTTTGTTTTGTCTGTGTGTTTAAAGTAGGTAGCCAGACATTTGGGGCTAGCCACTCCCAACTTTCACACATGTAACATGAGAGGATATGTGAATGTCATAGGCCAGTTTGGGTCAGTGCTGGTACCATGCTTTACAAAATATTCCCATCTATAACCTCTCGATGCCATTTTCATTTAGTCTGAAATCAAGTTTTGATGATTTCTCCGGTCATACTTCCATGATTTACTTGAAAATGATGGACTTGATTATAATACATTTTCCAAATAGAATGTTGGGGAAGGGGTGGTGGAAAAGGGTGTAGAAAGTGGAGAAAAAAGAGGGAAGATGGAAGGTGAGAAAGGTGGAGATGAGAGGAGAAGAGGGAGGGATAGGGTAAGAGAGAGAGACCCAAATGCAGCTGGGTACCCCATTTAATAAACTCATAAAGCAATATATTGTAATTGTGCATGGTTAATATGATGAATAAAGTATCTTGACCAGCAACTTGGTACTGCTTGATGAACCTGCATTTAATTGTTGGCTAGTTGTGAATCATTTCTGGGGGAGTCCCTTCGGCTCCCCGGAGCTATCCAGGCTGAATGGATATGTATAACTTTCTGGCATCAGTCAATGCATGGAGTTCTTGCCTACCGGGAACCACTAGCCAGAACCTGGCCCCCTCTAGAGAGGCACGAGGAGCAATGGCCTATAGAGACCCCCCCTTATGATTGGGAGCATTCTATGTCTACCATCGACCGGGACAGGCACCCAGAAAGGTAGGCGCCCCAAAACAAACTCCTATTCTGGTAAACAATGCGACCGAAGACTGAACAGGTGGACAGAACTCCCCAAATGAAAATTAGCCCTCATGACGTCATCATGTCGCCGCGCCGCCGTCTGCGCAACCCCCCCCCCACCTCCGTCTGCGCAACCCCCCCCCCCACCTCCCGGGAGGGAGAAGGGGGGGGGGAGCACCAGACCCCACCGTCAGCGACCCAACCATTAGTTCTCAGGCTGATGAGATCTGGTGCGGTCGTGCCTCTGGCTCCTGTTTGCAGTTGCAGTTCTGTGCCTTGTGGTGTGAGCTGTCCCTTCGGTGGTGTGTGGGCAGGAGTATTATTCCACGGTGCTCGGGCTGCATGCGCCTAGGGTTATCTTCCCTAGGTGCCCTGTAAGTACTGCCTTGGGGCTTAGGGCTACCTTCCCTGGGTCGCCTTGGGGTCTACCTCCGCTGTGCCATGTACTGCTTGGTACTTGGCCGCCCTTGGGGTCAGCTGGGTTTTTTCTTGCCCTTGTTTGTCTCTGGGTAGGGGTAGTTTTCGTCATGGCAGGGGCACGGGTACTGCACAGCTAGTTTTCACCATTAACAGTGGCCAACTCTGTTCCGCCCTGGGTACGTGTCCTCTTGCAGGGTTTTTTCTTTTGTTTTTGTTTTTTGCCTGGTGGGGTCGTCTGCCTTTTGGTCCCCCATCGCTGTTCTTGGGGTTTGTCTCAATTTTGTTATTTGGTGGTACTCCCCGCTTGGCCCCCGTGAGTGTACACGTCCCGGGGGTTCAGCTACAGCAGTTTGTTGGTAGTTTTGGGTGCCGGTTCGCAGTACCCTGCCTGGGCTTCCCTTAGCGTGTTTCCAAGGCTAAGGGCCCTGGAAAACCCCACAGGGGCTACGTGGTCCGATAGATGTGACCCCTGAGTCCCCCCTCGCGTCCTGTGAGTTTGAAGGTTGCTCTGTCCCCTTGTCTCAGGGGGACACTCACCGGTTTTGCCTCCGCCATGCTGCCTGTTGGGTCGGTGATTGTTTTGACCCGGAGTCGTGCGACGTGTGTTGTCTGTACGTTCTCCAGTTCACCCAGGCTACTGCGCCTGATATGCGGGTGAGGGCAGCTGAGCGTTGCATGCTCGCTTTAGGTTGCTGCAACGTGCTAGGTTAGTCGCTGCCTCGGATGCCCCGTTTTGGTTATAGGAACCTGGACTTTGGGGAGGGAGTCGCTTCGGCTCTGATTCCGTCCGCCCTCCGAGTCCTTCCCTTCTGTTGCTCGTTCGGTCCCCCCCCCCCCCCCTTGCTGCCGGCTCCTAAACTTCTGAGGGTTTCGGAGCCGGTCTGAGTTTAGCTGGTTGCGAGACTCGGGTGGTCTCGGGGGTGTCCCCTTCTTAGGCGGTGGCGGAGGCATTCGAGCCTGGTCCTTCTGCCGACGCTTCTGGGTCTGGCTAGTGGGCCCCCTTTGTTCTTGCTTTGTCGGCTGCTCCCACCTTTTCTTTAGGGGTGGGGGCTCAGGAGGACTGCTCAGCCCCGGGCCCTCTGGGTGAGGTTCCTGGGGTTGAGGAGGGTTGGTTGGGGGCCTTGGGCCCCGTTGGACCCCGCCTGGGTTTTTTTGCCCTCTGAGCGGGGCTTGGTGTTACAAGGAGAGGGGTTCTCTTTCGCTCCCTCCGCGTACGTGACCCGGATTATGCCTTCCTGATGGATCCTCGTTCCTTTGTGTACGGATCCCCTGGTTCGTGCTGGTTTCGTTATGAAGTTCCGGAGTTGTCCTGGTTGGCAGACTGTCCTCTCTTTTCGTTGGAGGCTTGGCACACGTTCTGTCGGTCCCGCGCACTTGAGTGGCGAGAGGTTTCCTTGGCATTGCAGGTTTTCCTGGGGGGCGCTTTCGAGCATTTGAATGCTTGTTTGTTCGCCCCTGCCCTTCTGCGGGATGTTGGTGTCATGCAGCTTCACGTGCAGGTTCCTTCCCTCTCGGCTGCCATGATTGCAGAGGATTTGGGACTCGTGGCCTGCTTGCTTCGGCTCTGCATTTCTTTTCCCTCCTTGAGCTGTCCTCGGATTGGCTCGAGTTGGATGTGGGAGCACTTGAGGCCGCTGCCGGGTCTGGTGCGCTGCCCTCAGCTATGCGGGCGTCATCTGCTTTGTTGAAGCTCTTCGCGCCCATCTTGCGTGATGCGGTTTCGCGGTTCTATGCTTCTCGCCTCGCATGTCGTCAGGCGGTGCTGGCTTCCTCTTTGGAATCCGCCTGGGCCCTGGCTCTTTGTCCTCGCCCTTTTGTCCATTGCCGTTTGCGGAGTCTGCTGTGGGGCAGTATCTGCAGGCGGCCTCGGTCAGTTGTCGGCCTATGTCGGAGTTGTTGTTGCTCCGGGGGGCTCGTGGGGGGCCTTCCCGGAAGGGTCGTGCCAGGGCTCGGGGGTCTTTTCATCGGGGTAGGCCTTTGGTGCCAGATTCTGGGCTGGCAGCGCCTTCGGTTCTGGCTGTTGCTGGACGGAGTGGGCTCCGTCCTGTTCGCCGCCTCAGTTCTCGCAAGGCGCGTCAGCCCTTTCGCGGTTCGTCCCATTGACAGGGCGATGGGGGGGGCGGCTCACCCGGTTTACCCACGCCTGGTCCCACGATTCATGGGCTTTTCGGATCGTTTCGTGCGGCCTGTGGTGGCATTGGGTGGCTCTTCCTCCCTCGGGGGGTTCGGGGCTGGCGGGGGGCAGGCCTCTTCTCCTGCGCTCTGTCGAGTCATCTCGGAGTGGGTTTGCTTGGGCGTGGTCAAAACGACGTCGTCCCTCAGGTGGGTTTCCCGCCTGTTTCCGGTCCCGAAACGGGACTGCGCAGACCTCCGGTTCATTCTGGACTTGTCCTGTCTGAACCAGTGGGTGTTGTGCCCCTCCTTTCGGATGACTACTCTGTCCCAGGTCCGTCTTCTTTTGGAGAGGGGCGCTTGGATGGTGTCCCTGGATCTCAAGGACGCGTATTGGCATGTCCCGGTTCATCCAGGGTTCAGGGACTGGCTTGGTTTTGTTGTGGGGCGTCAAGGTTACCGCTTTCGTTGTCTTCCCTTCGGGTTGAATCTGGCGCCACGCGTTTTCACACGCCTCACTCGGGTCGTGGTGGCCCGCCTGCGTCTGCTAGGTGTTCGGGTGTTGGCCTATCTCGACGACTGGCTGGTTTGGGCTCCCAGCCAGTCCGCGTGTCTGCTCGCCAGGGATTTGGTTCTTTCCCAGCTCGCCAGGTTCGGGTTCTTGGTGAACTGGAGGAAGTCCCATCTGGTTCCCTCTCAGGTTTGGTCTTGGCTGGGTCTGGTTTGGGACGCTCGTGCTGCTTCCTTGTCTCTTCCTCCGGCGGCTCTCTTGCGCCTGCAGTCCCGCCTTCGCCCGTTTCTGAGGGGTTTCCGGGTCACGAGGCAGTTGCTCGAGAGTTTGTGCGGGAGCCTGAACTTTGCCATGATGGTCTACCCGCCATCATGGGTGTGGCTTCGTCGGCTGTTCTGGTTCCTTCGGGGCCGTCCCTTCCGCCTCTCTCGCGATCGTTGGGTTCGACCTCCGGAGGCTTTGCGTCGCCGGCTTCCTCTTCGGGGTTCGGCGCCTTGGCGCCTTCCCGTGCCCTCGCTCAATGTGTACACGGACGCGTCGTCTCTTGGCTGGGGTTTTGTGACCAGTGCTCACCAGGCCTGCCAGGGGCGGTGGGTTCCGTCCTTCCGTTGGGCTCACAGCATGGTGCGGGAGTTCGCGGCGGTGTGGATGTCGCTCCGGAGGATTAGTCGCTCGCGGATCGACGATCCGGCTCCATTTGAACTGCTCCCCGGTGGTTCATTGTTTGAACCTCGGGGGTTCGATGCGGTCCTTGGCTCTTTGGGGCTGGTCGCTTTGGGTGACTCGTTGGCTGAGTTCTCAGGGTTTGGCTCTCCTGGCGGTTCATGTCCGGGGTTACCTTACCTTGATACCTTGAGGTGCTTCCGGGGCTTAGCGTCCCCGCGGCCAGGGCATCGACCAGGCCTCCTGGTTGCTGGACTGATCAACCAGGCTGTTGGACGCGGCTGCTCGCAGCCTGACGTATGAGTCACAGCCTGGTTGATCAAGTATCCTTTGGAGGTGCTTATCCAGTTCTCTCTTGAACACTGTGAGGGGTTTGCCAGTTATGCCAACATAACTGGGTGTCCAACGTCCTGGCGGACGGCCTGTCCCGGTTCCGTCCCCTGTCCTCGGAGTGGACGGTCGATGCCGACTCTTTCCATTGGCTGTGCCAGATGTTCGGGACTCCGGACGTGGATCTCTTCACGTCGGCGTGGCCGAGGCGTCTCCCGGTTTAAATGGTGCCCTTTCCCGACTGCGAAGCCGTCAAGGTCGACGCCTTCCGGCTGGACTGGGCGAGGTGGGGTTACCTGTACCTCTTTTCCCCAGTTCCGCTGTTGCTCCAGGTCCTGACTCGCTTGGAGACTTACCAAGGTCGTGTTGTCCTTCTGGCTCCTTGGTGGCCGGCCCAGCCTTGGTTTCAGGCGCTGCTTGCTCGGTGTCCTTACCTGAGGGTCTTCCTGCGGCTCCACCTCTTTCAGCAGATCGGTCCGGCCCTGTACGAGGCTGGTTCTATCTTCTCCTCGAGTCTCCGCGTCTGGTGTTTTTGACTCGGATTTATCATTCATTGTATGGTGCGCAGGTGGCTTCGTTGTTGGTCTACCACCTGCGTGCTTCGTCTCAGCGGCAGTATGAGGTTTCCTGGCAGTCCTTCCGGTTTTTCCTATCACTGCGTCGGTGTTCTTTGGTCTCTAATAGGGTTGTTCTGTCCTTTCTCTCTTGGTTGTTTCAGGACCGTCATCTTATGCCGAATACTGTCGCTTCGTATCGTGCGGCGTTGGCGGAGCCGCTTCAGCTTGCTTTCGGGGTTGATGTTACTACCGCCCCGTTTCACAAGTTATCTCAGGCGTTGTTTCACCTCCGGCCTGCTCATGCGCCGCCTGAGCCGTCTTGGTCTTTGGACTGCGTGCTCTCGTTTCTCTCTCTGCCCCGGTTTGTTGTGGCCCATTCCGTTAGGGATTGTTTTTCCAAGGCTCTTTTTCCTGTTGGCATTGGCCTCGGGGGGGTCGGGTTGGCGAGCTTCATGCTCTCCTCCAGCGCCGTGGTTTCTGCTCTTTCGGTCCTGGTGGTCGTTTTGTTCGTTTGCAGCCGTCTGCCTCTTTTCTGGCGAAGAATGAGATGACTGCGTTCCGGAGGGGGCTGTGGGTTGTTGATGCTTGGTTGGTCAGGCCAGGGGTACATCATGTGTTGTGTCTGGTTGCGGCTCTCCGCCGTTATTTGCGCGCCACGGCTTTTGTTGCCATGGATGCGCTCTGGGTTGATCAGGTTTCCCTTCTTCCCTGTTCCCGGGCTCGGGTCTCGCAGGTTGTCCACAGGGTTAAGAGTAGCCAGCCTGCGGTTTTTCCCTGGGCCCACCACGTTCGTAAATTTGCTGCTTTGGCAGCTGTCTTTGGCAACATGTCTTGGGTGGACATTCGGGCCCGGGGTTTTTGGAGATCGAACAGGGTCCTGGCCGCTCGCTACCTGGTGAATGTTCCTGGGCCTCGTCGGGCCTGCGTTGCTTTGGGTCGGCGGTTGCAGCCAGTTGTCTCGCCTTCGCGTTGAGGAGTGAGTAAGTCCCTGTTTTTCCTTATCTTTGGGTAGTTAGCTCCGGGGAGCCAAAGGGGCTCCCCCCAGAAAACCAGCGTTAAATGTAATGAAACGCCATTTCTGGGCGAGTCCCGGAGGCTCCCCGGCATCCCTTCCTCCCTTCCTCCGGTCGGCGGTGTTTTCATGTTTTGACATCCAGCCTAAGAACTAATGGTTGGGTCACCGACAGTGGGGTCTGGGGCTCTCCCCTTCCTGCTCCCGGGGAGGGGGGGTTGCGCAGACGGCGGCGCGGCGACATGATGACGTCATGAGGGCTAATTTTCGTTTGGGGAGTTCTGTCCACCTGTTCGGTCTTCGGTCGCAATAGTTTACCAGAATAGGGGTTTGTTTTGGGGCGCCTACCTTTCTGGGTGCCTGTCCCGGTCGATGGCAGACATAGAATGCTCCCAATCATAAGGGGGGTCTCAATATGCCATTGCTCCTCGTGCCTCTAGAGGGGGGCCACGTTCTGGCTCGTGGTTCCCGGTAGGCAAGAACTCCATGCATTGACTGATGCCAGAAAGTTATACATATCCATTCAGCCTGGATAGCTCCGGGGAGCCTCCGGGACTCACCCAGAAAATGGCGTTTCATTACATTCAATGCTGGTTTTTTTGCAGAGTTTCTGCTGGTTGAACTTGAAATTAGAGATATTACTTCACACTTATCCATTTTGTTATTTTTCTCCTAATCTCCCTTAAAGTAATATTCTTTGGCCAAGTCTAGATGTAGATAAAGCCCTTTAATATTTTCACCCGTTTTATATATAGTATAAGAAAGATAATTGGCACATTCCAAGTTATCTCTCTCCTGTAACTACTCCAAAGTGTTCTCTATGGTTATATAATCACCAACCTCTCTAAGCATTCTTTTGGTTATTGTCAAACATGTTAAAATCAACATAATCAGGCTGGTACTGTATAACCTTATTACAGGCTCTCTGAAAGGATGTTTTCTCTATCTGACCCCAAACTATGTCAGGTATAAATTTGATTCCTTATTGCATATTCCTGTAAATTTATCAATGTTCTCTTCACCCTAGTGTCTACATCCTATTGAGTCATCAATACCTAATCTAGCAGTTCTGTACTATAGTCCTTTAGCAGCATAAATGGCACCTTGAGCTATGGGGAGGCCAGTGAGATGGTATTTGGTGGAAGAGTCTGATATGTTATTTTACCATAGAATAAGTTAACTCATCATTGACATTTTTGTTTAGAATCATTGTGAGAGCTGTGTCTTTTATCATGCTGAGATTCTAGTGCATATAACAGAGTACAGTATTAGTATACCACATTCAGTATACAGTACTATGTACCCTTTAAGCTTAAAAAGAATCAACTGTAGTCAAAAGAACTTGCATTGACTTTTCTTTGTTATGAGGCTATTTTAATTTATTCTGTATTATATATGCTTCAAGAAATACAAAAAATTCTCCATAATTATTACCACATTCCCAGTTTCATGGGATGGAACAGAATTTGATACTTAAAGATACTATACTTAGATACTTAAAATGATGCCCATCCATTCACTGACTTTGCAGTAAACGTCATTAAGCAGCCTGTCCTCTCAAGCATTCACAATGTCACTAAAAAGTTGTACTAAATTGCCCAAACTTAACTTAAATGAGGACCAACAAATAGAAAATTGGACATCATATTAATTTGACGAGCCACTGATTTGTAGTACAGTACATCAGTTTTTGGCCTTAGGAGATTTGTCAAAAATCCAATATACTGTACATGTACTCTGTTAATAACTGTAGGTAGTAACCAAGTGATTGTAACCTATCCACCACTGCCCACTAGATGGGGTTGAAATGCAGGATAAACATATCAACTATAACTAGCTCTCCACTTATGTCAGTTGCTTAATTTAGAAACTACTCATGATCAGTCTCGAGCTCATTGTTGATGTGATGATATGCATTAAATTTTGTAACTAGCTCACTATGATTGTAACTTGCTTAGCTAATTGAATTTTGGGGCTCAGTCCCTGAGCCCATTATGTGCCTCTAACCCTTTCTACTACTGCCCACAGGATGGGTAAGGGGGATGCATCACAAATAAACTAAACAAAATTATTCAAGAAGACTGGTTGCATGAAGAACCAGCACAATCACTCTCCACTGCTTCTTGACATTGACGTAAAGAGGATTATATTATGTACAGTATCTTAAAATGTAAAAAATATGGTGTAAAGGGCCACAAATATATATATAATAGATAATTATGAGCACTAATAATTTACACAACTACTTTCTTAAAATAGGTTTTAATTATTTGTTACCTTAAAATGAGAGAAATAGTTTAATAAAGGAATATTATCTCCTGCATGAGTGTTTTACTTTTATATATAAATCTTGACCCCAACACAACACGTTTCCAGCATTTCAGTATAGTGACACCAAACTTAATGCAGTATATTTTACAGTTTTAATAATTAAATGAAGGGGCATAAGCCTATATTTGAAGTACTGCACAGTATTTGCCAAATTCTTGTCCTGTTCCTCTATCAACTGCTTGGCAAGAGTGACTGTCTCGCTTCATGCAGGTCGAGACCGTCTAAGTGGTTGGGAACTATTCTCTTCCCAAGTCCACTACGGGCTCACCATAACCCTTGGAACTTTTGTTCCAAGTAGCCTAATCTAAAACAATAACCCCATCCCATCCCAAATTATTATCTTCATTTCTTCCAAGTGTGATATATGTCATAATGGCTTGGTGCTTTCTCCTGATTGTTCCCTTCCATCAATTGCTGTCTTCCATCCATACTTAACACCTGTCTCTAAGTTCATAGTTTTCATGCACTCTCAACCCATGTAAATATTGTAATAGTTTTGTCTGCCTACCTCAAACACAACTACTGTACTGAGAAAATCAAATGGGGCTCTCAGGTGACTGGAACCTGCGATCTGGGTACTTGCAGTCGCACACCTTACCCCTGCACCATGCACCACCGCTAAGGGTCCAGGTAGTACAGTCAGGTTCGTTCTCCATGCACAATCGGAAATTCCGGGTTCGAATCCTGGGTAGGGTCAGTAATTCGGCCTTGGGGAGCCTGTCGGCCGAGCGGACAGCACGCTGGACTTGTGATCCTGTTGTCCCGGGTTCGATCCCGGGCACCGGTGAGAAACAATGGGCAGAGTTTCTTTCACCCTATGCCCCTGTTACCTAGCAGTAAAATAGGTACCCGAGTGTTAGTCAGCTGTCACGGGCTGCTTCCTGGGGTGGAGGCCTGGTCGAGGACCGGGGGGACACTAAAGCCCCGAAATCATCTCAAGATGACCTCAAGATAGGAGGAGGAGGAGGACCTCGGTAAAAGCCAAAACGCGTATTAATACACTCTGGCTTCCTGTCCCCGACACAATGAATTAAAAAAAAAGTTATACAACCTGGGACTCTACAGAATCCATTGGACATCTGGAGGCTTCTGAAACCAGTCCAAGTCTTGCATATAACCCCCATACAATGATGTAGGTAAAGTCCATCAACCATATGCTCAGCTTCAAATGCACACAAATATCACACTAACGTGATATATCTATAAGAAAATCATTTGAAGCAATGAGGTGACTAGAAGCAGCGGTCAGGATACTCTCATCCCAGCTCGTCCTCTAAACAAAGACCCGTAGTCCATTCCATGCACTTGCCAAACCCCGTTTATGAATAAAAAAAGATTTACACACTACTCAACTGATTTCGTTTGAACATTTCCGGAACAAGTGCTTCACTGACGAATTCTGTTTGAACTACAATGTTATAAATGCTTCACCCACATACTACAAATACAAATAATCACCAACAGAACCTAAACACCTAACCTAAGCTATGCCTATATATGCACAATATGCTAATATATTATAATATTAATTTATATTTGAGAAAAATCCCGTTTTGAATGAACAGCATGTTAACATTGATGAATGCATCTGTAGGGTTGACCGCTGAATGTAATGGACTTGAGTCGAGGACAGGTTGGTTACACAACCTTTGATTCCAATGACTCCATATGCAATTTGTATTGAAGAAATGAATCTACAGAAATTTGGAGGCTTCCTACTGAAGCCAGTCCAAGTTTTACATGTAACCCCATATAACTTGGGTTAATTTTATTATCTAATTATTTGTTTTGTTTTAAATAGAAAGATGCAAAATTCAATATTTCTTTTTAATTAATAGTATTTTTTACTAATATTTTTTGTATTTAAACATTTATTTGCTCTTTTCAATATCAAATTACTTTGAATAATATTTGTTTAAATTACTTTTTATAATTTAGTCTACAAGTAATTATTTATATTCTAAGGATTAAATATCACAAATATCTATGAAAAAAATTACAAGGGTGGTTTAGATTAATTGGGACGTTTTTTTTTTTTATTATATGAACATTGTATTCACATAGTGCTTGCGGGGGTTGAGCTGTGGTTCTTTCGGCCTGCCTCTTAACTACACACACCCACCCCCCCAGGAAGCAGCCCGTAGCAACTGTAACTCTCAGGTACCTATTTACTGCTAGGTAACAGAGGCATCAGGGTGAAAGAAACTATGCCCATTTGATTCCGCCATCGCCGGGCATCGAACCCCGGACCCAAGGATTACGAGTCACGAGCGCTGTCCACTCAGCTGTCAGGCCAACTGTTTTAAGGGGGCTTATTAGGGGAAAGTAAAAGTTATTCAAATTTCTTAAAAATTTATTTGCAAAATGGTGAAGGGAAGGGCTGCAAACTGGTCCAAGTTTCAGCATCACACCCTAAATAGAAAGGGAGAAAAAAATACATAACGTATTATGCAACGAATTTTCAACATTTTCAAAAACTCTCAGGGAACACGTGTGTCAACTAAAGTCATATCTATAACACTCAGATATCACATTAACATATAATAAAGGATTTCTTCAAGCAGTTTTATCAAAAGTGTTTAGTGCAATAATACAATTATTCAAAGTTCCCCTTCTAAAAATATGCAATATATGATGTTTATAAATATTTATAAAATCAATAAATGGACTTGGACTAAAATGTCCTGATCGGTTTGTAGAAAACAAACGCTACATACAAGGTGTTTGCATGTAAATTGATTAATAAATGAAAGCTGTGACACACACCTTGAATTTGTAAATTACTTACCTGTGTAAAATAAGATCAAAGTTTGGCCACCTGTAGCTGAGCTTGACATCGACCGATTTCGTTCATAATTGGCACCCTTGCAGATAGGCATCCGTTCAGCAAGGTGTGTTAAGTTCCATGCAAATCCCCTGATAACAAATGGAAAAAAAAAATGGAAAAAAAAATATTATATGTATACTGTATATTTATATATTATATATATATATATATATATATATATATATATATATATATATATATATATAATATATATATATACCTGCACATATTACAATTATTTATTACAAAATATCCAATTATAACACTAAAACATACAAACCTATTGTAATTGGTCCGAATTGTGGGTCCTCAAGGTGGCACTAATAGGCACCTGCCCCATAGCCGGGATCCCCTCCTCAGGAGCCTGTCTCGGCTTGGTGGTGCGTGGCTTGGTGGTGCGTGTTGTTGGTTTCTGCATCAACTTCTCCGTTCTACTGAAGTACCAATCAGTTATATCATTCTGAGGTATTCCAATGAGGCTGGTCAGAGATCCCCTGGAATACCCGGAGTTGTAGTTGGTGGCTGTTACTGCCATGGCGAAGTCAACCATTGTACGACCAACAAATTTGTCTTTGGGGGCCATTGTCCAAACTCGGTGGTGTAGAGAGACTCTTGGATTCTGAGTTAGTTTTTCTGAGTTAGATTCTGAGTCGGTTAGTTTTCCTTTACCTTTCACTAGTGACATTCGTCTTGACTTCCCTTTCGACTCCTTGACTTTGACAGCTGATTTCTGTACGTTGTGGAGCTGTGTAGAAAGTCTCTTCTTGCTGAAGTAATTTATAAACTCAGCCTTTTCTACCTTTGTGTCGCCGTATGGTCCAGCACCATTGTTCATTGCACAAACCTTATTGTAAGCAGACGAGTCACCGTCCCCCACGAAGGTCGTATACCTGAGTTTGTTAACTTCTGATCTACCCCACATCAACACTGCTGCATCAGCCTCCATATTTTTCGGACTAGAACTGTAATTCCTATCACACTTTGGAAGATGTTTAGCCATTTCACTGTCAAACTGGGCCTGGTTTAGTTTTCCACTTTTTTTCGACCGCTTGAATTGTTGGCACTGAGAGCAGTTTTTGCAAAAAACATTGAAGTCAACTACCATTCCAGTGAATATTTCAACCACAAACGAAGTGCCAATTTGTGAATGATGGCCTCTTGTATGCCATGATCCTTCAAATGACACATCAATGTCAAGGATGCCATCAGTGGGTTCTCTATGTAACTGTTTTATGTAATGCTCAAATATTATACCATGAGTGTATTCTTGCACATCCGCCCATTTTAGATTAGCAGCATCTCTGATATGATGCTGCCACCTTTCATACACCTTCTGTGATACAAATTTCATCCTATTTATGGCACACACACGTTTGTAAAACACGTATCCATGACCATTTAGCATATTGCAGTACACTAATGTCTTCAGAATGTCGTAATTTGTCTGCAATGGTCGTTCGACGGACATATTACACTCATTACAGGTTTTGATGACGTGAACATTATGTTGTTCAATAAGGACTTGATGAACTTGGGAATCGCGTGCACAATACATACATGGAGAATTTTCATCTAGGTACTTTTCAAGGTTCCTGTCTGTCACCATTAGCACTGTCTCACGTGCATCTGCTTGACGTTTTATTCCTTCCATCTCATTATCACTGATATATGTTTCTGCTGTCTCTTCTCTAAATATTTTCAATCGCTTTTGGGCACTGCTCGGTGTATCTATACGCCTTTTCGAAACTCTGGGAGTCGCCACTGCCTCATCAACCTCAGCAGTAGATGTAGATGGGACTGCCCATCATCCTCGACAGTAGATGGCACTGCCCCATCATTCTCGGCAGTAGATGTAGATGGGACTGCCCCATCATCCTCGACAGTAGATGGCACTGCCCCATCATTCTCGGCAGTAGATGTAGATGGGACTGCCCCATCATTCTCGGCAGTAGATGTAGATGGGACTGCCCCATCATCCTCGCTAGTAGAGGTAGATAGCACTGTATTGAGGCGTGGAGAGAGGGGCTGGGGTTGAGGAGGGTGTGTGAGGAGGGTCGAGGAGGGAGGTGTCAGCGTCAAGGCTCTCACAACTGAAACAGGGAGGCCACCACAATCTTCACTTGATATTACTCTTGTTTGCGCTAAAGCGGCTTTCCTTTGCAGATAAAGACGGCGACCGAGTGCCAGATTTGCTGCTCTAATCTTTTGAATCTTCCTCTTATATGTCATTGTACTATAGACGCAACAAATGCAATATTCAGGAGCGAGAATAGAGAGCGGGTCAACAGAGAACCCTCACTCACCAGGACACAACACGTGACTGCTGGCGTTGTACCTAACTCACCCCCACTAGGAGGAGACAGTTGCCAATGAGTGCATATTTTATATTCATACATACAGAGTTATTTCCGACGTTATTACGAAAAATTTGACATTTAGAACGTACGACACAATACCTTCTGCGCGCCACAGCCGCGGGGCACCGGATTCTGACCAATTACGCATGGAAATGTACCATAAATACATCAATTTATATCGTAAAATTATTCCGATTGCACCACAGTGTTGCCAGAACTACGTAGCATTTTTATAATTTTTTCAAAATGTTACGATTTTTCCCGAATTTTGTCGTACTTAAACCCTCTTAATATTTTAGTGATTATACCCTCCAACCACCACGTCTACATGAAAGGCGGGTATATGCCATCTATAACAAGATAATTAAATCGCTTTGAGAAACGCTTTGCGTAATAGTGGCTTTAGGCATTGTATGTACTAGCTCTATCTATAAATCCATTAATTTTTGTATCTTACCTTGTATGTATGTACCTTACCTGAATAAAAATTTATTTATTTATTTATAAATCATAAATAAAAAAATACATACTGTTTTCATAAATAGATTACTAAATCATATATTGATCAACGTCAACGAAAAATACTCATTTGATCTACAGTTAAACATGTTTTCTTGTATATTTTTTCAAATATTTTGGAAATATACAGTTACAAGACTGTAAAAAGCCCAGAATTTCCTACTGACTTTCGATAGCTTTATATGGACATTAAGCCCAGCTGCAGTAAGCCTACAGTAGGGAGGGACTCTCGCTTGACTTGTGTTCCCAGCTGGTCGTGGTAACTGAGGTCGGCCGTCGGTAAGAAACATTGATTGTACATATTTGTTTTATACATTTATTGATGTTGCTACAGTGATGTGTTTCCTTGCTTCATGCGGCCATAATGATAACAATGAAATATTATATGTTGAGGCGGGAGTGATGAAGACGGCCTATATATATAGTGCCGGTGTTGGCTGGCCCGCGGCCCACCTCACTTCCCTCAATACTCTTATTAGTAATTAATATGGAGAAATAACGATAGTAAACATTATGAAAGCATAGGCCATCTCGACGTGGGTCAGTTTGAGGGTCTTGGCTACGTTCTAGAGTCATTAAGGGATCCCGGGTTCGATTCCCTGGCAGGCTAGAAATGGTTGGGTACGTTTCCTTTTTTTTTCACGTAATGCCTCAGTTCACCTAGCCACTATATCTTTAATGTACCTGGAAGTTGGGCAACTGTTGTAGGATTGTCTTCGACTTCGATATATATATATATATATAATATATATATATATATATATATATATATATATATATATATATATATTTATATATAATATATATATAATGACAATGTCAGACCACGGAGGAAAAATGAAACAGGAATTTCCTTAAGTACTTTCGTATATTAATACATCTTCAGAAGATACTCCTTCTGAAGATGTATTAATATACGAAAGTACTTAAGGAAATTCCTGTTTCATTTTTCCTCCGTGGTCTGACATTGTCACATTTTTAATCACGTGTTTATTTCGTGATACACACACACACACACACACACATATATATATATATATATATATATATATATATATATATATATAAATATATATATATATATATATATATATATATATATATATATATATATATATATATATAAAAATAAATAAGAAAAAAAAAATATATAAACAAATAAAACTACTACAAAAAATATAAAACCAAAAACCATTTGTCGTGATATCAGAAGTGTGACTACCCTGATGTTGTTAAGATTAACCTCCCTCAGCCAACTCCATCGGCTCTAGTGCTTTAGGACACCAACAAGGTCACAAACACTAGCCCCCCCAGCCAATGTACTGACAACCCAACATAACACATACAGAAACAAACGACACACACACATATGTCAACCCATGGTGGACAGGCCACCGAACTTTCAATCCTCCTCTCTCTCTACACCCGCATCCTCTTCCTGAATTTCATCTCCCCATCCCTCTACCTCCCCCATCCTTTCCAAGCCCTTTGGACATCAAAGCAAAAGCAAAGTATATATATATATATATATATATATATATATATATATATATATATATATATATATATATATATAAAATAAAAAATAAATAAGTAAATAAAAGGAACATAAAGTGCCATTACATGATGCATAGAGAGCAAACCACAGCTGTGTGCTGTGGTTGTCTGCCACACTTTGGGAACAGCAGCAACAGCAGGTGTTTCCGATATCTGAACCTTGTACATAATCTTGGGTCTTCTGTGTCACTACCACTAATAAATAAATAATTATTTCGTGATCATTAAGTGATGCTGTGGGCATGAGCTGCATGGAGATGCTGTGAGCTGCTGCTGCTGCAGCATATGTGCTACCTATGGTTGCTGTTAGTACTGAGGAATTCACACCCAGGAGGAGTGCCCTTAATTTTTGTTTTTTCCAAGATGGTGTGCATTTACTAGAGACCTGGTGAAGTGGATGTAAGTCCTGTGTACATATGGGAGTTTTCAGTTTTATACTAGACCTAAAATCAACTCTGGTTGACATGTGGAGCACTGATGAAATGACTCTGGTTAATATATGCAGTTGAAGGGTTAACAGTCTGTGTTTCCAGAACACATAAGAAGATAAGAACAAAGGTAACTGCAGAAGGCCCATTGGCCCACATGTGGGCCAATGGTAAACACTGTTTACCATTTGCCATTACTTCTGTGACACTAGTAGTGTTTGTTTCCCTGGTCTCTTGCTGGGCACTCATTTTTCTCAGGTCATCTGCAGTGCCATCAAATTTTGCCAGGCTGTGATTTTTCCCTATGATATTCGTTTGTTTTCATTCTGCCTGCAGTCTTTTTTTAATATTTCATGGACAGATGTTTGGGTTCAGGGTTTTGAGTCCACTGGTGTGCTAGCAGATTATTACTTGATTAACCTTCCTGGTACAATCCTGGCTTCTTATGCTTTGGGGCAGTTCAGTTGTTATTAATTCCCATTTTATGAGGGTTACTTTCTGTGGCTCATATCTACCCCCTGGTAAGTTCCCCTTTTGTTTTGTTCTCAATGGTGACAGCATCAAGGAGCCACCCACAGGAGCAGTTCCAGAAAACCAACATTGAATGTAATGAAACTCATCTTTCTGGTGGGTCCTTGGTGGCTCCTTGGGACCATCCCTCTCTCATTCAGGGGTTTCAGTCTTTTCATCTTCTTGGTTAAAATACTGAGGTTCAAGGCTAAGGAATTGAGAAGGAACAGCAGAGTTCCTTGGTAGGGTGCAAGTTGAACTAATGAGAGCACTGCTTCTTGACTGGGTGGTTTGTTAATTCTGGGGTGTGTTGTCACTATTTCTATGCCTTGTTTACTTTGCTGATCGAATGTTTTGACTTGCCCTTCTTCTGGTGGCATTTTCTTGGTTAGTGTCCTAGGATCCCCTGCTCCTTGTGTCTCGTTAGGGGGAGCCAGGTTTTGGCCTCTGGTCCCCATTAGACTTACAATGACTCACAGGACCTGGTGTGAATTGAATTTGCTGAAGTTATCCAGGTAGCTAGCACAAAGGAGCCACCAGAAGGAGGCATTTTATTAAATTCAATGCTGATCTTTTGACGTTAACTATAACCTTGAAATTGGTGTAATGCAATTTGCATGGCATCAGTGGTTCCAAGCAAGGGCAGCAGTCAAATACAGTAGTGATGCACCAGACATTGTGCCCATCGTTTCACTAAGACCCAGGATGGAAACTAAGGTTTTCATGATTTTTTTCTAACATGGCAAACGATTACAAGAAGTCTCTAATGTCAAATGACGTCTCCATAAAATCAGAGAAAATTATGAATATTGCGGGGAATGTCTAGTCTCGCAGGCAATTAGGTATTTTGCTATTGCTGGGCACAGGCACCTATTGCTTGAAGGCAATGGAGGCAGTTTTAAGAGCTAATTATCATCACTGTCTCATGTTCCAACCATTTATTTGTATTTATCTTTTACCCTGATTCTACTCTACTCCTTTTTTTTTCTACTTCATGTTTAATTGTACTGTACAGTACTACAGCACAGTAGATTATTTGTAGTTTAACCTCTGTGCTGCGCCGTGTTTAGTGGAACATTCCCCGTGTGCCGAAAATCAAAGTGTTCCCAACAATTTTTTTGATCTTTGTAAAATGATAAATCCCCTTTCCTGAACAAATACATGTTAAAAAACTAATAAATTCAACTTACTTTGGCTGTGGGGACGTGGAGACGGGAGCTTGTGATATCATTAACTGTGCACCCTTGGGTGAAGCTCTCAGTGGCGATTGTATAAGCCATTCAAATACCGTTAGTTGCCACAAATATATTTTCAATTATTTGATCTATGTATTTCCAATGCGGTTTTATTTTTGTTTTTTTATCGTATATGATGCATATTTGTGTTCTTTACAATATTGATACATTAGAACTTCCATAATGTGCCATGGAACTGTGGTGCATAAATGTGTCCACAATAAATGTTTATTTTGCAATATTATTTGTTCAAAACTCACTGAAATTACAATATGTACAGTTTCACATACACTACACAGTAACACACTGTATTACACACTCAGTACTTTGGAAGTGAGTGATAATCAAGGAAACAGTTCATGGTACACAGTGCGACTTCGTTCTCGATGTAGGTACAGATTTTTGCTTCCTGTTTCTTTGTTGTGTGTTTGCAAATAACTCACTCACATACACCCTTGGCTTTAGTACTTGTAAGTGGTATGTAGCCAAGCTTGTTAAATGTAAGGTAGTCTTGAAAAGATCACTTTGTAAGATATTGAGGAAGAGATTGTCATTCTGGAAGAGATTCAGCTATTCTCGACGTGTCGATGGAAAACACCACCATGGAAGTCGCCAACACTGTTCATCTATGCTACTTGTATCGGATGCATCATCATTGAACTCAGAAAACGATTCATCTATGTATCATCTATAAAATAAAATTGGAAATAATACGGGTAAGCAAGAGTGGAGCAACTGGATACGCTTGCTATATCGTCCTCATCGGTGCTTTATGACTTGCATCCGACCCTTATGTTAGGTCCTTATTGTGCCTAGCTTCATCAATATCATAAGCCTTATGTTCTTCAAACAATAAAGTCTGAATTTCATTGACGGAGAACGCTCTTTCAACACCACATCCGACAGATGTTTGGGAGCCAGAGGCACATGTCCCACCCTTGGTTGCTCATTCAGAACTGATCCTGCCAGCAGGCCTAGGGAGATCTGGGAATTCTTTTCAAGATGGGTGCCTCTCACTGAAAGTCCCGGGAGTCCATTTCGTACCCAACCTACGACGCTCGCATTTCGACTGTACGAAAAATTATAAAATACTTTTCTTGGGTGGCACATTAATGGGCAAACTGCATCTGTTGTTTGGCACAGTGCAGTGGTTAATCATCTAGTGACATGGTTAGCTTTTGCTAGGGGACCTAATATAAAATTATAAAATAGTGATCTGTAATGCTGCATTTGTTTATTTAGGTGAAATTACTTGAATTTGAATCTATTTTCAGAAATGGGCAAGAAATTCGGTGAATTGGCATATGTGAGGGGTATCATCAAATACTCTCTTTCTCCTTTTGAGCAAAAAGCATTTGCTGGAGCGATTAGTCATGGACTTCCTAATTTATTCAGAAGGTTCCGCGGCCAGGTTTTCCGTGTTGCTCCCCGTAAGTACTCTAATAAGCTATTATACAATAATAAAAATTATATATGCTAGTCTTGTCTTCGTGTAGGTGCAAGTCTATTTTGTTTAAAATGATTTTCATAATAGTGTGTTCTGTTCTCTATAGCCGAAGGACTTACTCCTTGCCAGGAACACACTTGCTGGCTGGCCACATAAGTGTCTCCATGTAACTCTGTCGCCACACAAACATTTCACTCCAGGAGGCTCTTGACTCCTTCCCCAACTCTTGCATGTACAATATTGTTCTGTCTCATCCAAAATACTGTTTCTGCCTCTATCATATGCTCCTTTTGTAATATTTCACCCTTGTACACCCTTGTTAAACAGTTCTCAAGCATCCAACTGACATGCCCATACCACCTACCTACCATATATCCTAGTGTAATAGTCGAATGCAAGAATCAATTCCTTATTTTGGCAAAAAAAAAATCGGAAATTTCCATATACAGTACTGTTCAGTACCTTATGTGAAAATTGACCCTAGGATTGCACATATAACAGGTCAACGTTTGTAGTTCAAGGTATTAGCGTGTACATAGAAATAAGTTTCAAAATTATCATGAATTTAAGCCAAATATATACATTTTCAAATACTGTAGTAAAATAATAATTCAGTGGCGCCTCGATTAACGAATTTAATCCATTCCGGCACCGAGCTCGTCATGTGAAACGCTTGTCTTGCGAAACAACAACACTGTTGTCGGAGGCGTCCGAGAACCAGCGGGATCGCTAGGAAGCCCCATGTAGCTTGCTCGTCAATCGAGACACATTTTCTGCGAGTGACTCGCTCATTACTCGAATGCTCGCTTGTCACTCGAGGTTCAATTGTATTTCTAATAAAACAATAGGCTTGGACAATTAAGTTCAAATGTGTACCTACCTTACTGTAGCCTGCCCTATAGTTGGGATATCTTGAGGTTATCTTGAGATGATTTCGGGGCTTTTAGTGTCCCTGTGGCCCGGTCTTCGACCAGGCCTCCACCCCCAGGAAGCAGCCCGTGACAGCTGACTAACACCCAGGTACCTATTTTACTGCTAGGTAACAGGGGCATATGGTGAAAGAAACTCTGCCCATTGTTTCTCGCCGGCGCCTGGGATCGAACCCAGGACCACAGGATCACAAGACCAGCGTGCTGTCCGCTCGGCCGACCGGCTCCCCAGGATACTCAGTGCTTATGTTAAAACACCATATAATAGTGAGAACTGCACATTTGTTGATGGGTGCTACTGCACCATTATTAAAATGAATGCACAAGATACATTGCAGGCCTGCAGCCTTTATATTTCCTCATTTCCAAACACAATAAACACATGCACCATGTGTCTGTCTGCTTATATGGTGAGAAACGTGTTTCACAGATAGAGCTGTTAAAAAGTTTGAAATAAGACAAATAGGACAAGTGACATTTATTTGTAGAAGCATCAGCAGTAAAACACCTAATGTTATTCTTTGAGTGGTATAAGATAAACTTACTTGTCTTATGGGGGAGCATTGTAGACTGGTCCAAGACCTGTACAGAATTCCCTTGAGCCTGCGTGCTAGTGCCTTTTCTGGCCAACAGAATTGGTTGGCAACCACCAGTTACCAAACAGTGAGAAGTCATCTAGCCAGCCTTCCAACAAACTAGCCAATTAAGCAACCAAACAGCCAGTCAGCAAACAAATTTTTTTACCATATAGTAACAGATTTATCTTTCGTAATAAAATATTACCAGAATTTTTTTTTTATACTGCTTCTCTTTTATTTCATGCATTGTGTTATACAAATATGGGTCATTCCATGTGAATTTACCAAAGGCCTCTCACTCGACCCTTTCTAAATCTAATGAAATTTTGTAATAAAGTAGCCCTAGACCCCAAATGAAAATGTGCAAAATATTAGAGCTCAATTGGCTTTGGATCTTAAATAACAGGTCCATATTGAATGAGCTCTCGTCCCATTAATGCGTAAATACATGTACAGTACCACAAAAATTCTACATCACTTGTATGCTTACTCATTGCTGTAACCATCTGTCATACTTAAACAAACTGCTTTTCTAACCAAAAAAAATTTCCACAGTACCTTGAGCATACTGGCATTTTCTATAACAATAGCCAAGTCATCTCCTAGTTAATTTCTAGGAGATTTTAATTAACTAGTCTATCCTAGTTAATTTTATTTATAGCACCCATTTATGTACCCTGTGTTATTTATATACAAATACAGGTGTGTATTCAGCTAGTTTTAATAGTATAAATGGTTTTCTAATTATTTTTCCATTTTGATAATTATACATTCATCAGTCTTGAATATTTTACCATCAGAAATTTGTTGATTAATAGTTTTTTTTGTCGATACTGTACTATATTAATTATTGAGCAAATTGTATTTGAAATGGTTTATTCTTTTCTCTTAATATACAGAAGGCTAATATTTGTAGTTATCCCTATTATTCACATGCTAAATTTTTATTTACTGGTGAGCTTCAGAAAATGTCTAGTAATTTGTGTTATTTAATTTGTTTATAGTTTACACTAAGTATTGATGTTAATCTGGTCATTTATTGTTTCTCTACTACAGCTTTTGTAATTGCCTATATGGTCTACACTGCAGTTGAGAATAGACATGAACAATTGATGAGAAAAAATCCTGCTGATTATGAAAATGATGTGTAATTGAGAATTGGAAATTATTTTTTATTTTAAGAGATCTGTAGAAGTTTAAAATAAGCATTTTGCATTCATATAATAAATTAGTACTGTATAATACAATTTTTTTTTAGAGATTTGTTTTTCACATGCTAAATATTGTATGCCTGAGTATAATGAAGTTGAAATAGTGTACGTGACTAAACTTTTTGTTCATATTTTGTATATAAAATCAGGCTAAATTAAACCAATATTGTACATATTTCTTGAATTTTTTGTCACCTTACAAATAATAGGAATTAAAAACAATTCAACATGTACCAGAGAAAAAGGTATTGTGAAAACAGGTTATATAAATATATGGGTGTATTTCCGACAAAACTGTATTCTTAAAACAAATCCTGTTATGGGCATGAGATGCAGATAAAATTCATACAAAATGGTCCTGCAAATAATTAATTTCTTGCTACGTTATGGTAATGTCATACAGTACAGAATACTGATTAATAAACTTGTATATCCTTAATTATGGGATAATTTAAAATATTTGATGAAATACAAATTTCTAAACATATTTAATAACTTATGTAAATGTAATATTCTTTTTATATTGTGTGTACATTATGCTAGTTGAGTTCCTACATGCATAATGTGAGATGCATTTCTGATTATGTAATGATGGTAATAATGATAATTTAATATGGAGAAAACTGAGCATCCACCATCCTACTTTACCAGTTATTCACATTGACCTCATTTTAGTATGCTATCACTCCATGGTCACATTTATCGAATGCCTTTGCAAAGTCCGTGTATTCCTTCCTATACCTATGCATACCATTTAATAACAAAACGTATTTTACAAATGAACCAAGGTTACCTAATCCTAGCATATCTAGACTAGAAATGGTTGCATGATATAATTTACTGTACTTTCATGGGTATTTGCTTTGTAATACAGTACTGTATTTTAAATTTCTGATGTTAACTTTATATTGGATCTTTTGATTCTTGATTTGTTAGTCCTTTAGTCAAGTTATTGAAATGCTGTACAATACTGGACTATATTTCTTGCTAAAATTAACTTTTTCTTCAGCATTAAAATGTCACAAACAAAAAATATACTGATGGGCTGGTGTCAATGTATACATCAATATGTGTACAACATATGTAATTTTTTTAGTCATACTAGCTCTATAGCTCTCACAGAAAATTTTATCCCAAAATTTTAAAATTAAAAAACTGACTTTGTTAACTATTTAATTAATTACAGGTATATCACCAGTGTGTGTATATAAATTCCTCGAGCGTTTTCTGAAAGTTCACCATTCGTTCATCATTCTGAAAAATACAAAAGACAAATGTCATGTGGCAATATACTGTACTTAGTGGCTGTATGGGTTTTGAAGTGCATCTGGTATGCTAGTACTGTACACCTGTTTTGTCTAATATTAAAGTTACAAATATTCAGTGGGAAAGAGGGGCATGCAAGTTTTATTCCAGTTAGAATCTGCTCTATAAATAGTGGAAGTTAAACCCGATTGTACAATGTTGCAAAATCCTTAAACATTGCAGTACAGTACTTTGCTGTAATTGGATGTAATGTATTTGAGTGAAATCACAAACTATATATCTACAGCCGAGTACTGAATTAGAGGATTCATTTTTTCATTCTACTTAACTCCTAGAAGAATGTAGGCTACCTTTAACCTTGGTATTGGTAGTTACCTATTCTTATTTTATTCTTATTTTCATATTTTCATATTTCAACAGTATTGCCTTCAAGTGAAACAGTCAAAATATAAAGAATTGGTTACAGTTAATGCTACCTTATTAAAAGGCAGAGTAGTATCTGAAGAGATAATATTAATAATAATACTACTGTGTATAGATTTCATATGCATTGTGCTCATAGATGCACCTTGCAATATCAACTGGGAATTTAAATAAATAATATACATGACACATGAATCTTTGTAATCAAAATTTTAGTTTTTACAGTGCATACTACACTGTCCTCTCTGCAATAAACAAATACAGTAACTCAGATGATTTAAGAAAGAAGGATATGAAAAAAGACCACACTTGGCCTAGTAACAAAGATACCCTTCAACTACTAATAATAATAATAAAAAATAAAAGCTAAAGTAACCTCTAATAAAAACCAGATTTAAAGCAGCAAATGGAAATATGAAAACACAGAACAACGATCTTAACACCCTGGGATTCAAATAATGCCTACAACAAACCTTAAACTTCAAAGACCAATATCATGGCCTCAGATTTTTAAAGTTACTGAACTAGGAAAAAAGTCTTTTATACTGTCCAGAAATAATTAGAATATACAACCCATCAGATAGGTGTGACAGGAAAATGCAAGCCAATGACAAGGAAGGCAACCTTGCTCACAGTTGAAGCAAAATGGAATGTTGGGCACATGCAATGTGGGTGGCAATTGTCATACATAGAGAAAAATGATCATAGCAATAGCCCCTGGTAGAACTTATGTTACAGGGAAGTTGATATTACTTAGCTGCAGGTCATGATCAAGAAGAGACTACAGGTGCTGGGTTAATGACGAGAGTGAGTTGATTGGCTGGTTAAGACCTTATGTGACCTATGGTGCCATACTGTCACGTGCAACAGTTAGGGTATTTACGTAGGAGTGCCAAGTTTTTTCAATCATGTTTATTTTGTTGCAACTATACTTTCTCCAGAGGATTTTTCCTAGTTTTATGGTTGATTTTGGATTCACTGCTTCCCTTGCTTTATAAAGAGCCAGATTCTGGCCACTGGCTTCTGATAAGCAGTGGATGGGTCTTGGAGGCCTATTATATAGTACTATACTAAGAAATAATAAACCAGAGCCGAGTATGGGGGACCCTCGAGAAATGGGCATTTCATTACATTCAATACCTGATTATATTGTACAGGTTTCTTATGACTTGCACTGTGAAAGCCCAAGTTATTAAAAACATTTGATTTGAAATTAGTGTTACTTTGAAATCTCACCTTTAAAATAATACCCATTCATACATATTTCAAATATAGTACCGTACTGTTTTAGACTGCATAAAAAAAGATAAGCACACTTCACTATAGTAGAGAGCTTTCAGGTACAGTACTGTACTGTACAGTATATAATGTACCAATAATGTCTCCACCGGTAACTTTCCCACAGTACAATTCATTCGTCAGCATGCAAGAACAGACAGAGTGCTCTAATTGGTTGGTGCCTAAGATCTTGCAGAAATATTGAGAACTTAATAAAAAAAACTAAACAGATCTATGCAATTGAAAATAATTAAATATGTACAGTACTGTACTATACATGACAAATAAAAAAAACATCAGCTTAGTGAAGTATCATTTGTTACAGGCCAAAGGCTGCATCATTGATTTAAATTGAGGTTTTTCTGTAAATATATCAAACCTGTGCATTTCTGATCTTAGATCTACCAAATGCAACTGCTCGTATGTACATTATAGGTTCAATAATATTTACCTTTCTTCCTAAGAGTGTGTGTAGGTCACTATGTGGTGGTAAATGTGGAGTAGGAGAAATGTGAAGCAAAGAGTAGCCAGAGAGGGCTGCCAGTGCTTCTTCACACATCAGCACTGCAGCAGCTGCATCCCAGCTCTCCACGGTACTTCGGAGTGCAAGACGAGCATGGCTAGCAGCAACCTGGGCTCTAGAGAGAGAACATATAATAGTTAGGTACTCTGTCTTATAGTCCAGCATACCAGACAGTGTGTCCAGTTAGGCATTCTGTCTTATATTTGTAACCTTTAAATAATACTGTACTGTATAATCTTCAGCTATTATAAAGAAGAAAATGGCTGGTGCTATGAAAATCCAACTGGAAAAAATTCTGAGATAATGGGGAGACCTTAGACAAACCGAGGCCTATTCCTATCGAGGCCTCTTAGAGTTGGTGGTCCTCAGAAAAATTCAGGTTAATAGATGTTCAGCATATTGTACCTGCTCTTATATATTGGTGAGAGATGCTGGTGACAAGAGCATTAAGAATCCAGAGCTAGGGCTGTGGAAGTGAACAGTCCTGATAAGTGCTAGTGGAAGGATACTGTATATGGTATAAGGTATGAAAGAATTGTGGAAATATTTGGAATGCAAAATACTGGTATGCTGTACTATAAGACAGAGAAGGCATGGTCATTAGAATATTTTGATTTAGGAAAGTTTGTACATGTGAAGATATAAAGAGAAGGAATGAGCAGACATGGTGTGGATGAGGTAACCTGAATTGAGTCTGAACATAGATGATTAAAGCACATGGCTGGGTGGAATCAGAGTTGAGGAGGAGCAAATATTCTAGGATGTGTGTGGCAGTCATGAGGTAGACTAAACTTCTATATATCCCTATTTATCTTATCTCTCTCTCTCTCATCTCTTTCTCCTTCCCTACATTCATCTTCAGAGGAGTGGGCTGCCATGTATGGCTTGTGTTTGCAGTTTCTGCTTGGAAAATTTGGCATTCAGCATGAGACCCCCCTGCTCTCAAAGCATATTCCTTTTATATATTTCTACCAATACAATAATACACTCAACCTTATTTCCACGATGGAGAAAGAAAGGTATTTTTATCTGACGGTAAACTCTGTGCCTTGAAACATAATGTATCCTATTGGTATTTTCCGTGTCCTCAATAAAACGGTAAACATTAATGAAAGCTATTTTCCATTCAGTGTGTGTACACCAACCAATTCTCACACTAAATGCATCCATCGATATCTGTATGCAAGAAATACAAGTACAGTATACAGAACTTATGTACAGTACACTCCTTTGAAGAATTGAGTAGAAATTGTACTCGAGATTCAACCATACATGACTGAAGGACATCATAAAATTTGTCCAGTTGAAAATTGAAATGAAAATGAAATGAAAACAAATGAAAACTTTCATTTGTCCACCATGAAAATGGGCTGGTGTATCTTTTGTCATTTTGGCATAACATTAAACAGATATTGTTGAGGTGTGAATGAAACAAAAATCTGTACAATGAAAATAAAGTGTGTTAGCTTACATAGCTTAAAACTATTTGATTATCTAAATGTGCTACATACAGTGTGTTTATAGCAGTAACAGGTACAGCAGAACCCTGTACACAGTCTCCACGAAGCCTCCTGGTGGCCACATAATAACCTCGAATCAATGTCTCGGCCTTGGTGCTGAACACAACCTGTAGACCTCGCACCATACATAAGTACTGCAGGGAAACAAATATGGATAATTTTCAAGAGGTAGGTATGAGTTACATATAATACTGATCAATAATTGTTGAAAGCTTATGTAGGAAGATCAAATATATAATATATACATATATATCCACACTGTATTATTAAATATGACCGAAAAAGTCAGATTAATAATTCTAACACGAATTTTCTCAATATTTCTTATGTTTCTTTTCACTGTTGATGGTAATTGAAAAATCAATTCTCCAAAATTCATTTTTATTTCTAGTCTGACGCGACACTTGAACGCGTTTTGTAATAACTTATTACATTTTCAAAGACTTTAGTTTACACACACACAACTATAACCTGCAAACACTAAACAGAGTTCTTACTATGCTATGATTTAAACAGATTGATTGATGAAGATTAAACCACCCTAAGGTGGCACGGGCTTGAATAGCCCGTAAGTGGTGACCCTTTTGAGCCATTACCAGTATCAAGAGCTGATACTGGAGATCTGTGGAGGTGCGACTGCACCCTGCGTGACGGGAGATGTCTCCCGTGATGATTTAAACAGCTTTCATTTTTCATTTTATACCCGCATTTTGGGTGAGGTGATATGTTACAACAGTTTTGGATGAGGTGAACAAAACTTTTAACACAGGACAGAACACGAAATATTGGGTATTAATTGGGTAATTGAAGGTAAGAGTGGAAGTAACTGCAGAGGGCCTATTGGCCCATATTTCTTGATGCTTCTATATTGGAGCGGAGTCTTGAAGTGGGTAGAATTCTACCACTTCAAGACTGGAATGGCCTCTAGAAAATTCATTCATAGAAACTGCCAATCAATTGGTTTTTCTTGTCATCTTCACTGATTGCCACCAGGTGGTAGTAACTACGCCACAACTTTAGCTATCTTCCATTATTATTAATGCCAGGTTTCCATGGAAATAACTAACTTGTTTATCTTTAAAAAATATTGGTTTTATTATGCAGTAGGTTTATACGATAAGCAGACAATGAGTCACAATATTGAAGATATGAGAAGTTAACCACACACCAGAAGATGAGGAGACGACGACGTTTCGACCTATCCTGGGGGTGAGTGACATTGATTTTCAAGCTGCCTCTTTCTATTTAGGGTGGACAGGCTCTGTCCGCTTTGAGGACATCACATGTCATTGTCATGGGTAGGATATTTAAACATCATTGTGGGATCCAGTGATGGAGTAGTGGGGTGGGAGGATGTCTTCAAATCTTTCATCCGATCTGAGTCCAGGTTTTGTGCATTTAGGTCATGGTGTCTTGGTGACTGTCTTGAACTTGATCTTTATGACATCCCTGAAGCTCTGCTGGGAAACTGAATCCGTCTACTCATTTGGACAATTCTGGACTAGTAAATGATGGGTCTTTCTGCATGTTCAGTTCAGGCTCATCCCCATGGTGAAGGACTCTTGATCCGTAATTTGTTGGAGTTTTATGCCCATTGTCCATCCATCTTAATGATACTGCATATGTGGTTCATGTGCCTCATTCTTCAGGATGGCTAATTGCATATTAGTCCATCTGGCCACTCACTTTTGGGCTGCATCTAATGTCCAAGATTTTCACTAGATTTATCTGTAGATCATCCAAGAATCGGCATACTAATAGATGTTACTACTACTCTGTTTAAACTCGACTACAAGTATCTCTGAGAATTTGCATTATCTGCTGAGGTAGACCTGACCAAAATGTAAACTGTCAGCTAAATTATTCGCACACTCCGTCACTTGTGTGATGGAGTGCAAAAATATATGAAATTAGTATTCAACAAGTATTCAAGAAATGTGTAAATATTTAACTGAAAATGACCTACTACCAGAAATTTTTAACAATGTCTCCAGTTTGCTTGCTAACTAGATAGTGAATGTCGGTGATTTCCCTCGGGGCAAGATTTAAATTAAACAAATTCTAACCTTTCCACCACTTGCCACAGTGGGGGGGGGGGCGGTGTACAGGATAAACATATTAATTATGATACTAGCTCACCACATGTGTAAGCTGCTTAGCTTAGAGACTGTACTCATGATTGGTCCTGAACCCATTAATTGTTGATATAACAGTATACATTAAATTTTGTAACTAGGTTATCAAGACTAACTTTCTTAGCTAAATTAATTTTGGGGCTCAGCCGGGCTCAGCCTCTGAGCCCATTATGTGTATTCCACTACCGCCCACAGTGTAACGTAGGATTATGTTACGTTGTTTGCTTAATTAGATGGTGTTTAGTGGTTTTTATATTTAGTTGTCTTGGTTACAGCAGTCGGTTGTTGGCAGTGTCGTAGACGTTAAGACGAAGCCTGTAGCAGAGCTGAGTACGGCCGGAGTCACGGAGCTCAATTCGGGACGAGATACCAGTGGCGAGATGGTGAGTGTAGCAACTCGATGGGGAACAAAAGTGTTGTAGCTCAATGCGGTCGGAGTCGCATCGACCGCATCGATGCGTTGCTCCGAGTCGAAGCTAAAGCATCTTGGAGTCGGCTGGAACTGTATACGCCGAGTGCTACATTCTTGAGGTTGAAGGTGTGCGGTAATTCTCAAGCGTCTGTACTAAAGTTAACTGAACCACTGGAAATTATACTGATGATTAATCGTTGTTGTTGTTTTAGATTCAGCTACTCGGAACAAAAAGTTTTAAGTAGCACGGGCTATGCTGAGCCCGTAAGTGGAGTCTCTTTGGAGCCATTATCTGTATCAATAGCTGATACTAAGATCTGGGGATGGATGGGGGTCTTCATGGTGGATTTCTACTCGGAGGGCTGGTTGTAACAGTTATGGAGCTGGTGGGTTAGTGTAGACCTCTAGGTCTTACGTTTTTTTCTTTGGCGGAGACTTGCTGTCGTTGGAGTTTGGTGAGATGGCCTCCATGAGGAGGTCTTGTACCGAGTAGGTGTCGTATTGTGCTGTGGCGGTGGAGCTGCTCCTAAGATTTCCTCGTTTGAGGAGTTTGTAACATCCATAGTTAGTGATTTCGTCTTTTGCCTCGCAGCCTACACCTGAGGTAGGCTCAGGTGTAGTGGATTAGTGGTAGAACCTATTTCAGGAGTGTTGGTGGCTCTGTTAGTATTTATAAACAGCACGCCTGCTTGCGCGGCTGCCGAGATGGTGATGGTAGTAGTGTTTAGAGCTGGAGAGGAAATACAAACTTCTGTGCCGCCCGGGTCTTGGGTGGTTTTGGAGTCTGTGTTGAGATCGACCTCGTGGTCGTCCTGGTGGTAGTCTCCGGAGTGGTAGTGGAGGCAGTGAGACTGCGTCCGGGGCGATGATGGGGTCCAGGCCGTTGGCTAGGATCAGCAGGTTGAGTTCTTGACGAATTGTCTGGTCCGGCATGCCTCTCCGCTGGTGGAATAAGACCAGGGATAATGACTGCACAAGATGCAAGGGACTGTGAGGGTGGTGGTTGGTCCTTAGGTCCCCAGTGTGGAGGCCGAGTCATCTGTTGTGAGGAGCCACTGTTTGGTAGGGCTGTTACGGTCGTAGTCTGCATCTGGTTTATAGAAGGGAGGCTCGGGAACTGGTCAGATCCAAAGTCTAAAGTCGTGGCGACTTGCCTCTGGATGGTCAGCGGCGTGGTGGTGGTCTTTTTAATTTTCTGTTAATGTAATGTTAATTTTCTATAATGTAATGTTATTAATTTGGAGGTTGTGGCGTGGGTTGTTATGCTTCACATGCAGGGTCTTATACAATGGGATATTGGTTACAATGGAAGGGTTTCGGAACCAAAAGTTATATTCGAGCAAGTTTCCACTCACATTGATATAAATAGACATAAACTTAACCTGGGTGAGCTGATCCGGTGGTAGGAGAGGCTGCGGATGTGGGCTGGGTGTAGTTCCCTCCAGCAGTGTCTGCAGGGTGATCACCTCCTCTGCCTCACTCTCCAGCTCCCCACCAGGCGTCTCCGTGTACACCACCAACCCGAACACACTACCAAGCATGAAAATTAAATTGCATAATTACTTCAGTAATAACATAATAATGTAATGCATACACACACACACACACAGGCTACTCAGACTTGAGAAAAGACTGAGAGAGAGATAGTTTACTGCTCTCGGCCTTAACATGTAACAATGTTAGTGTTAAATAGCATGAGGAGCAGCAGCTAAATATTGTACCGTGCTCGAGAGTACACACAATAGAAACGAATGTAATTATTTACCAGAATTTCATTGAGGGCCACTAACACTAGTGGCCTCGACGAGGACAGAAAGCCGGCGGCTTGTCAAAACTCCCCTCATTTATTCTGATAATTTTATCGAGCTGGATTTTAAAATTCAGCACTGTTTTGGCATTTACGGCTTCGGTGGGTAAGCGGTTCCAAGGGCTTATCTTTATGTTTATGTAAGGGTTTTTCTGTGGGTCAAAAAACATTTGTTTTCTATCCAACATTGTACCTTGTTGAGCTTGAAAGCGTTGCTCCTTGTTTGTGTTACATATGACCTTTTGAAGTAGTTGTCTTGATCAATAGACTTCAAACTGTTCAGAATTTTAAGTTTCGATGAGATCAGCCCGGTAATGTCTGGTTTGAGCTGTTATTAGCCCTGTGGTCCTCAACCGTTACTGGTATGAGAATCGGCTTAGTTCTGGAATGATTTTTGTAGCCCGGTGTTGAACTTTCTCCAAAGCAGCTGTATGTCTTTCTGAAGAGGTCGTCCCCATACTTGGATTTAATAAACAAAGTGGAGACGCATCAAAGATTTATTCAGTTAAATAACTATACTCTCTTTTCCCTGAAATTAAGGTTACATCTGATTATTCCTAGGATTTGGTTGTCTCTTTAGTTGCTAATTTAATTTACCGTATTAGTCTCTCAGTATTTTACAATGACTTGTAGTTCCTAGTAACCTATGTGCTCCAATTCCTGGGACATTATATTTTATGTTTACTGAATTTGATGTGGGTGCTCTGCCTCTCCTTCGATCCTTCGTCGTCTTGATGTCCTACAGTCTACACCACGCTGCGCTGCGCCTCAGCTCTGGATCCTTTCGTTCGTCCCCCTATCCAGAAAGACGTTGGTCTTTTTAACAACGTGAGTAGAAGCTTGTAATATATAAGCCCCAAGAACGGAAGCGTCGTCTTATGGGCTATTCATGTCCGTGCCACCTCTTTGGTGGCTTAATCGTTATCAATCAAGCGTCGTCGTCCACAGCTTCGCTCCTGTGCCAGATAAATCTACCACGGGCTCACCATAGCCCTTGCTACTTGGATTTTTTTTTTGTTCCGAGTAGCTGAATCTAAAACAATAACAACAAGCGTCGTCAGTCTAATTCGCATAGTGGTTCAGTACAAACGCTCGAGTGATACCACAGATCTTCAACACCAATTGTCATTCTCCAGCAACAATGACACTCGTCGAATCTAGTTCGTACTCTCACAAGATGCTACAGCCTTGTCGCAGAGCGGACAACTATATTCCGTTCGCACTTGAGCTATGGCTCTCGTCCCGCATTCGATCTTTCTAACCCCGGCCTCGCTCAAGCTCTCTGTTCTCTGCCCCAGGTCTCGTCTCAGCTATCGCGACACGTCACTACATTGCCAACAACCAACTGCTGTAACCAAGCCTATATTAAGTAAAGATAAAAAAAAAACACTAAACTCTTTGTGTTTTGTCACCCACTTGTATATGTAAACTTCACACCGTGCTTTGACTGTTGCCCCTCCGGTAGGCCCTGTTCCCATTCACCTCCTTCCCCATTCTGTTTGGATGTTTCCCTTATAAGCCTCACTTTCGGTTTGTGTTAGCAATGTGTCTCCTCGTGTTATTCGAATCTTACCTCCTTGGCGGGTGCCACTTGTGAAGTTTTGAAAGTGTCAGAAACGCTGTGCGTATTAGTAGTGGCTTTAGGCATAGTATGTATTTCCATCTAGAAATCCTACATTCTGTTTGTAACTCATCTTGTATGTATATACTTTTACCTGGATAAACATTTTTTTATTATTATTTATTTATGAAGTCTTTGACCCCACATAGTATAGTGGGTCAATTATAGTGGGCCATGGTCTTTGACCCTCCTATTATTCTGAAACGCCTTTTCCTTGAATATTTTTCCTTGGCACTAGCATTCTGTTGCTCTCTTCGCAGATGCGGTCTGAGTCTGCCGACGGTGTTAGATACTCTGTTGTCTGTCCGGACCAAACCTATATGCGCCAGCATCTTCACGGCTGAACTGCATGCGATCTTGTATGCCCCCTTCGGAGTTTGCTTTTCCATCGTCATGGCTCCTTTGTGATTATGATTGACTCTCGTAGTGCTCTCATAGCTTAATCCTATATATCCTGTGGTGTTCGAAATCCAATATTGGCGGTTTTTAAACTCTAGCCGGTTTAAGAAGGTTGAGTTTTGCAGGGTTAGAAGCCATATTGGTATTTCCTTCAATGAAATTGGGGATACTGCCGCTAAGGTGGCTACCCGCACTTGTCCTATTTCCCGAAAAGGCGTTCCTTATTGCGACTTCTACCCAATCATTCATTCCTAGATCCGTGCCTGTTGGCAGGGTTGTTGGTCTTGTGTTACTGGTGCTAAAGTGCGTGCTCTTACGGATAGCCTGTTTCCTTGGCCTTCCTGCTACCACCGTAACCGGCAGTGGGAAACGACTCTGGCAAGAACATATGTTTAACTGACGGGCATTTAATAGAGCGCCGCCTTGCTGCTCATTGTCCAAACTGCATTGTCTCTCTTACAGTCGTGCATCTCTTTGTTGAATGTCCCGATTTTCAGGACGTTCGTTTGTCTTGCTTTCCAACTGTCCTTCGTAGTCATTTGTCCCCCTCGAGTCAAATGACCCTTGATTCACCTTTGGTGAATCTGATACCTTTGATATCGCTCGCCTTATGAATTTTTGTTCTGGTATTGGCGTCCCCATTGATATTTAGCGCCTTTAAATATCCTGTGACTTTGATGGTGCTACATAGTCTCAACGGCTTGATGCCTTCTTTTGATAATTACTTAATTAAATTGATGAATTAACTTGATATAAAACGCGTGGATAATAAATTTTGATTATAATAATATTCTTGGCATGCTGCGTTTCGTTCATCCCTGAGCAATGGAGTGTGTTTAGTGCAAAATGCTTACTGGTACGGATAGGTTAGTAGTGTACCTGAAATTATATGGTAAAGAAAAGACGATCAGTGTCTTCGGAGAGAATAATGGAACTGTTTATTTGAAAGGCGGGACATGAGTGCTAGGAAGAGTGAAATGTTTTAGAAGTGATACACAAAAACCGATGCAGTAACATTCTCATTTTTTTGTATGGGAATTTTCTACAGAATAACTTTAAGTAGATTCACTCAGTACAACAACAGCTAGGATACATCAATTTTACTGTGTTCTAAGTTTCAACTAATAATTTTATGGAATTATAACAATTTATTATTGTGAACGTCATGCGGTCAATACGTTATAAGAGTATTAAAGGAACTATAAATATTAATAAATAATTTAATTTATAATTTCAAATCAGTGTTAAAATTTTCTAATAATAATTTATTTAAAAATAATTTACTTAAAGATGACATATGATTTACACTACATTGTAGTTTCTTGATAAAAGCAATATATATATTATATATATATATATATTATATTATATAATATATATATATATATATATATATATATACCCTGAAATGAAAACATAATCCTTCATCAATTTAGTTTATACAGTGGTAGAGGAGGAATATACGCACTCTGTGATAGACTTGGTGAGGTCCCCAACGGCACACGGAGGAAGGCATCAAGGGGCTCGGCTGGGTGGCGGCGCGGGCGTGGGCATGGGCAGGGTCGTAACATGCCCAAGCTGCGGCTCGAAGTGGGTAGGTGAGAGTGTGTGGTGGTGGGGGCGGGAGCCACACCCCCCGACCTGTACCACACCACTCTCCAGCGCTGTCGTGGAGACACCACCAGTCTTCACAACATGTACACTTGAACACAAACCATGTCGGGACTAGTTTTTATTTAGCACATATTTTTTTTATTCACTTAAGAACTCATATTTGACCTGGCCAGGATTCGAACCCACGACGTCCAGATCACCCCTAAACGTACACAGTACCATGACCACCGCACCATTGATCGTATATATATATATATATATATATATATATATATATAAAAGTGCTCCTGCACACTCTTTCAATACCCATGGCGAGATTCCATCCGGCCCAACAGCTTTTCTCACATCCAGCTCCAATAGGTGCTTTTTGACCTCATCTCTTGTAATTTCGAACCTTTTGTGTGTGTGTGTGTGTTGTGTGTGTGTGTGTGTGTGTGTGTGTGTGTGTGTGTGGTGTGTGTGTGTGTACCACAATATTGTATATTGTGGTACACACATACAAACAAATATAAGTGCCTAATCATGAAAATTAACACGCGATGAAAAATGTGACAGTGTCAGACCACGGAGGAAGAATTGAAACAGGAATTTCCTTAAGTACTTTCGTATATTAATACATCTTCAGAAGGAATGAAGATATATAAAACAAATATATAAATACAAACTCACCACGGCATACCAACTGTCTGGCTTCCTTCTTGAACTTTGAGAAATCTCCGAGGACGCAAACTCCACCATGAGCCAAGAGGAGTGAGCCTCCCTGCACCCATACGCTGCCTTCAGAATCTTTGGTCGAGGAGGCTGTGAGAGCATCCAGCGAAGAATGGATAACACTGTGGGGGGCGTAGCGAGCGCTGTACCACAGCAGACGCAGCAGAAGAGTGGTGTTGCTGCCCACCCCCAGCACTGCTAACCCGGCCTGAGAACACACCAAGTGTCAACGCTGATACCAAATAATAATTTCCGGTGTCCGGGAAAGGAAGCCAGCTCTTAATTATCGAGATTCCCTGAAGTCAACTACACTTGATTTGCCGGAAACGCTGTACATAATAGTGGCTTTAGGAATTGTATATACTAGCTCTATCTATAAATCCAACATTATGTTGGTTAACTCACCTTGTATGTATGTACTTTTCCTGAATAAACATTTGATTTGATTTGACTTACCTTCCCTAGGATGCAACCTGAAATAATTCTTTAACTCCCTATTACCTAACGAAAACATCAGGCTACAGCGAATGTGCCCAATCGTTTCTGTCTCCCCAAGGGATTCGACCCGGGTGTCTCCATTGTGAGCAGAGGACGTAAAGTCTGAGGTAGACTTGATTATAAATATACATCTGTCATCGCTAAATGTGTGAATGTGCAATTGGTTTGGCTTCTTATACAGGCAGGAACAGGATGCCTGTTTATAGGCTTATCGTGGTACCCCTGGATCAGCTAGTGACCTTCTCAAGGCGGCCACCCACAACAGTTGTCTAACGTCCTAATAACTTATTTACTGCTACGTGAACAGAGGTATCAGGTGAAAGAAAACGTTGCCCAAACGTTTCTATCCTGCCGCTGGAATTGAATATGGGACCTTTCTGCTGAAACTTCACTGGGCAAGAACGTGACCTTTTACAAGAAAATAATGGATGTGTGTGTGTGTGTGTGTGTGCTACATGTAAAGAACTGACCTTACGTGAGGAGCAGGAGGCGAGGGAGAGGAGAAGAGCCAGTTTAAATGTGTGGAAGGTGCCGGCCGGCGTGACGGAGGCAGCGAAACATGTAGCCCAGCGTGAGCACCAGCGACCAGGGCGACGACGCGCGGTCCTCCACCAGTCTCCTGCACACATACACACACACACCACATTCCTCTCTGTATTGTGTATTAATACAACTACATCCGCGTGTATGGTCCTGCCTCCCCCCCCCCTAGGCTATATAAATGGTTACTAGGGTTACACAGGTTGTCTTGTCATACTAATATCCCCATCTTGCGATATGGTATAGTCATGCAGGAGTATGTAATCTGCACTCACAAATTTTGGGTTGATTATAAGGATATACTCGAGAACACTTTCATCTGTTACAATCAGACTAAACTGTACGCCACTTAGCTGTGAGATACTGGATTGCTTTATAGTCAACAGCAGAAAAACCCCATCAACTCATATGAATACTCATCTAACCGAATTTTGAGTAAATTTGTAATATTGATTTTTATTTGTTAAACTGTGCTGAAAAATATTGTTTTGTGTGGTCACAGTGACTGTTCAGCAGAAAATGTTATTAAACATGTTAACGTGACCAGGTCGGGACTGGGTCTGTGATCAAGTTACAGGAGCACGAGAGTATATATGAAAGCAAAGTGAGCGAGCATCATTAACAATTTGCATGTGTATGATGACTGACCTAAACATTGGTGGGAGTGAGGAAGGCGACCTTAGAGGCGGGGGAGGGTGCACCATGATGGCCTCCACTGAGGGCAGCTGAGGCAGATTTCTTGGGACTATCATGACCGTGGCTGCTACCTGTTGACCTGGCTCCAGCCCGTGCAGCATCTCGTCTGTGGAGTAGGTTTAAGTTATCGCCTTCGTACGTCCAGCTCCCTACCCCCCGAAGCTGTAAATGCCAAAACACTGTTGAATTTTAAAATCTAGATTGAAAAAAAATCATCAGGATAAATGGGATGACCTTTAACAAGCCGCCGGCTTCCTGTCCTCATTGAGATCACTAGAGTGTTAGTGGTACTCAGGTAAATTCAGTTAAATGCCCAAATACTGAATATACCCAGAAAAGTTTAGCTGTGTTCGATGAAACTCTATGGACTCTGTCTTGAGCATTTCACTTCCACAGACTTCATGAAGTGCGTAGGGAGGGAGGGAGGGGGTGGGGGCATGAGGGCAGAATCCGCCTATGAACCTCTCCCAACACCCACCTGTTATCCTGCAAATTTGAGGTTGTGGTCCACATGAGGCCTCACCACCAGCTTTCAGTGGACCAGAGGTCTGGTTCATTCTTGGACAGACATTTTCTTTTATAGAATCAGTAGAGATGACCACCTTTATTATTATATGCAATATTCAAATAAATTATTATAATTGTATTGTATTATTATCACTATTGTATTATTATTACTATTGTATTATTATTATTATTATTATTATTATTATTATTATTATTATTATTTTATTATTATTAAAATAAATATCTAGATTAGAACATTACAGAACAACAATTTTTTTTTCATAAATTCAGAGTTCATTTGTAATCAATTATTTATTTAATAAGATGGCATATCTTGAGATGATTTCGGGGCTTAGCATCCCCGCGGCCCGGGCTTGGGCCAGGCCTCCTTTTGTTACACATCCCCAGGAAGCAGCCCGCAGCAACTGTCTTACTCCCAGGTACCTGTTTACGGCTAGGTGAACAGGATCATCAGGGTGAAAGAAACTGCCCATTTGTTTCCGCCTCCACCGGGGATCGAACCCGGAATCTTAGGACTATGAATTCCGAGCGCTGTCCACTCAGCTGTCAGGCATCTAGACAAGTAGAACACTATAATCTTACTGCAACCTCTGGATTTAACAATTCATAAGTGTCAGTCTATATGTAGACTACCATTATCAAGTATTATACACATATTTTCCACTAAACTTCATAACAGGATAAATGTAACGTGTAAGAGTAAGTTGGGTGATTCAGAAAAGACCTGGGTAAATACTAGTTTGGAAACAGGGTTGTATATTTCTTGAACAAATTACCAATACCATAATAGACGAAGGCTCGTTGGATTGTTTCAAGTGTAGGTTAGGCAAATACATGTAGTTTGGGTGGATATAATTAGAAGCTACCTCGTATGAGCCAGTAGGCCTTATACAGTTTCCTATGTTCTTGCGTTCTTACTGACCCTTGAGGACGAGGTTAAGAGCTTGAGCACGCTGGTGGGCGTTCTTAGTAAGGGCGCAGGCCTGGCTGTCTGCTAACCCAACACATGCGACTTTTCTCCCACTCCCTTGATGATGGATCCTCAACCAGCGGCGAGCGACACACCCTGCATGCACACTAGACTCAGCGAAGCGAGGCTACTCATCACCACAGCACATGATATAAGCAACCAAATAAATCCAGATACTTGTTTTTGTATTCAAAATTGCCCTGTATCAGTTTGTAATTTAACAATACGTCTGTACATTAAATTATAGCAAACTAGGTATCGACTGAAACTATTGCTTCCTGACAACTAATTACGCCAGATTTTGTGAATAAAAGTTAGAATACATATTCAACACTATATTGATCAATGCCCAATGATTTTAGCCCAATGGCATGAGGTATTTTGAGCTTTGTAACATTTCGTTCACTCGCAGATATTGAGAAATATTCTCATATTCTACGCAAAGTTTGCTAGTGTATTTTAGTAGATTATACTCACATCCCATGATTTTATTTGATTCCATGTGTGACTAACCATCCTGTGAGATGGGGATGAACTTATAGCTAGTTTTTTTTTATCTATACTTTGTATTCTCTTATAAAGAATAGGGTAGCATCACACTGTGTATCTAAACTTACTAATATANTTTGTTTATAGTTTACACTAAGTATTGATGTTAATCTGGTCATTTATTGTTTCTCTACTACAGCTTTTGTAATTGCCTATATGGTCTACACTGCAGTTGAGAATAGACATGAACAATTGATGAGAAAAAATCCTGCTGATTATGAAAATGATGTGTAATTGAGAATTGAAACTATTTTTATTTTAAGAGATCTGTAGAAGTTTAAAATAAGCATTTTGCATTCATATAATAAATTAGTACTGTATAATACAAATTTTTTTTTAGAGATTTGTTTTCACATGCTAAATATTGTATGCCTGAGTATAATGAAGTTGAAATAGTGTACGTGACTAAACTTTTTGTTCATATTTTGTATATAAATCAGGCTAAATTAAACAATATTGTACATATTTCTTGAGAATTTTTGTCACCTTACAAATAATAGGAATTAAAAACAATTCAACATGTACCAGAGAAAAAGGTATTGTGAAAACATGGTTATATAAATATATGGGTGTATTTCCGACAAAACTGTATTCTTAAAACAAATCCTGTTATGGGCATGAGATGCAGATAAAATTCATACAAAATGGTCCTGCAAATAATTAATTTCTTGCTACGTTATGGTAATGTCATACAGTATAGAATACTGATTAATAAACTTGTATATCCTTAATTATGGGATAATTTAAAATATTTGATGAAATACAAATTTCTAAACATATTTAATAACTTATGTAAATGTAATATTCTTTTTATATTGTGTGTACATTATGCTAGTTGAGTTCCTACATGCATAATGTGAGATGCATTTCTGATTATGTAATGATGGTAATAATGATAATTTAATATGGAGAAAACTGAGCATCCACCATCCTACTTTACCAGTTATTCACATTGACCTCATTTTAGTATGCTATCACTCCATGGTCACATTTATCGAATTCCTTTGCGAAGTCCGTGTATTCCTTCCTATACCTATGCATACCATTTAATAACAAAACGTATTTTACAAATGAACCAAGGTTACCTAATCCTAGCATATCTAGACTAGAAATGGTTGCATGATATAATTTACTGTACTTTCATGGGTATTTGCTTTGGTAATACAGTACTGTATTTTAAATTTCTGATGTTAACTTTATATTGGATCTTTTGATTCTTGATTTGGTAGTCCTTTAGTCAAGTTATTGAAATGCTGTACAATACTGGACTATATTTCTTGCTAAAATTAACTTTTTCTTCAGCATTAAAATGTCACAAACAAAAAATATACTGATGGGCTGGTGTCAATGTATACATCAATATGTGTACAACATATGTAATTTTTTGTAGTCATACTAGCTCTATAGCTCTCACAGAAAATTTTATCCCAAAATTTTAAAATTAAAAACTGACTTTGTTAACTATTTAATTAATTACAGGTATATCACCAGTGTGTGTATATATAAATTCCTCGAGCGTTTTCTGAAAGTTCACCATTCGTTCATCATTCTGAAAAATACAAAAGACAAATGTCATGTGGCAATATACTGTACTTAGTGGCTGTATGGGTTTTGAAGTGCATCTGGTATGCTAGTACTGTACACCTGTTGTGTCTAATATTAAAGTTACAAATATTCAGTGGGAAAGAGAGGGCATGCAAGTTTTATTCCAGTTAGAAATCTGCTCTATAAATAGTGGAAGTTAAACCGATTGTACAATGTTGCAAAATCCTTAAACATTGCAGTACAGTACTTTGCTGTAATTGGATGTAATGTATTTGAGTGAAATCACAAACTATATATCTACAGCCGAGTACTGAATTAGAGGATTCATTTTTTCATTCTACTTAACTCCTAGAAGAATGTAGGCTACCTTTAACCTTGGTATTGGTAGTTACCTATTCTTATTTTATTCTTATTTTCATATTTTCATATTTCAACAGTATTGCCTTCAAGTGAAACAGTCAAAATATAAAGAATTGGTTACAGTTAATGCTACCTTATTAAAAGGCAGAGAGTATCTGAAGAGATAATAATTAATAATAAATACTGTGTATAGATTTCATATGCATTGTGCTCATAGATGCACCTTGCAATATCAACTGGGAATTTAAATAAAATAATATACATGACACATGAATCTTTGTAATCAAAAATTTTAGTTTTTACAGTGCATACTACACTGTCCTCTCTGCAATAAACAAATACAGTAACTCAGATGATTTAAGAAAGAAGGATATGAAAAAAGAACCACACTTGGCCTAGTAACAAAGATACCCTTCAACACTAATAATAATAATAAAAAAATAAAAGCTAAAGTAACCTCTAATAAAAACCAGATTTAAAGCAGCAAATGGAAATATGAAAACACAGAACAACGATCTTAACACCCTGGGATTCAAATAATGCCTACAACAAACCTTAAACTTCAAAAGACCAATATCATGGCCTCAGATTTTTAAAGTTACTGAACTAGGAAAAAGTCTTTTATACTGTCCAGAAATAATTAGAAAATATACAACCCATCAGATAGGTGTGACAGGAAAATGCAAGCCAATGACAAGGAAGGCAACCTTGCTCACAGTTGAAGCAAAATGGAATGTTGGGCACATGCAATGTGGGTGGCAATTGTCATACATAGAGAAAAATGATCATAGCAATAGCCCCTGGTAGAACTTATGTTACAGGGAAAGTTGATATTACTTAGCTGCAGGTCATGATCAAAGAAGAGACTACAGGTGCTGGGTTAATGACGAGAGTGAGTTGATTGGCTGGTTAAGACCTTATGTGACCTATGGTGCCATACTGTCACGTGCAACAGTTAGGGTATTTACGTAGGAGTGCCAAGTTTTTTCAATCATGTTTATTTTGTTGCAACTATACTTTCCAGAGGATTTTTCCTAGTTTTATGGTTGATTTTGGATTCACTGCTTCCCTTGCTTTATAAAGAGCCAGATTCTGGCCACTGGCTTCTGATAAGCAGTGGATGGGTCTTGGAGGCCTATTATATAGTACTATACTAAGAAATAATAAAACCAGAGCCGAGTATGGGGGACCCTCGAGAAATGGGCATTTCATTACATTCAATACCTGATTATATTGTACAGGTTTCTTATGACTTGCACTGTGAAAGCCCAAGTTATTAAAAACATTTGATTTGAAATTAGTGTTACTTTGAAATCTCACCTTTAAAATAATACCCATTCATACATATTTCAAATATAGTACCGTACTGTTTTAGACTGCATAAAAAAAGATAAGCACACTTCACTATAGTAGAGAGCTTTCAGGTACAGTACTGTACTGTACAGTATATAATGTACCAATAATGTCTCCCACCGGTAACTTTCCCACAGTACAATTCATTCGTCAGCATGCAAGAACAGACAGAGTGCTCTAATTGGTTGGTGCCTAAGATCTTGCAGAAATATTGAGAACTTAAATAAAAAAAACTAAACAGATCTATGCAATTGAAAATAATTAAATATGTACAGTACTGTACTATACATGACAAATAAAAAAAACATCAGCTTAGTGAAGTATCATTTGTTACAGGCCAAAGGCTGCATCATTGATTTAAATTGAGGTTTTTCTGTAAATATATCAAACCTGTGCATTTCTGATCTTAGATCTACCAAATGCAACTGCTCGTATGTACATTATAGGTTCAATAATATTTACCTTTCTTCCTAAGAGTGTGTGTAGGTCACTATGTGGTGGTAAATGTGGAGTAGGAGAAATGTGAAGCAAAGAGTAGCCAGAGAGGGCTGCCAGTGCTTCTTCACACATCAGCACTGCAGCAGCTGCATCCCAGCTCTCCACGGTACTTCGGAGTGCAAGACGAGCATGGCTAGCAGCAACCTGGGCTCTAGAGAGAGAACATATAATAGTTAGGTACTCTGTCTTATAGTCCAGCATACCAGACAGTGTGTCCAGTTAGGCATTCTGTCTTATATTTGTAACCTTTAAATAATACTGTACTGTATAATCTTCAGCTATTATAAAGAAGAAAATGGCTGGTGCTATGAAAATCCAACTGGAAAAAATTCTGAGATAATGGGGAGACCTTAGACAAACCGAGGCCTATTCCTATCGAGGCCTCTTAGAGTTGGTGGTCCTCAGAAAAATTCAGGTTAATAGATGTTCAGCATATTGTACCTGCTCTTATATATTGGTGAGAGATGCTGGTGACAAGAGCATTAAGAATCCAGAGCTAGGGCTGTGGAAGTGAACAGTCCTGATAAGTGCTAGTGGAAGGATACTGTATATGGCATAAGGTATGAAAGAATTGTGGAAATATTTGGAATGCAAAATACTGGTATGCTGTACTATAAGACAGAGAAGGCATGGTCATTAGAATATTTTGATTTAGGAAAGTTTGTACATGTGAAGATATAAAGAGAAGGAATGAGCAGACATGGTGTGGATGAGGTAACCTGAATTGAGTCTGAACATAGATGATTAAAGCACATGGCTGGGTGGAATCAGAGTTGAGGAGGAGCAAATATTCTAGGATGTGTGTGGCAGTCATGAGGTAGACTAAACTTCTATATATCCCTATTTATCTTATCTCTCTCTCTCTCATCTCTTTCTCCTTCCCTACATTCATCTTCAGAGGAGTGGGCTGCCATGTATGGCTTGTGTTTGCAGTTTCTGCTTGGAAAATTTGGCATTCAGCATGAGACCCCCCTGCTCTCAAAGCATATTCCTTTTATATATTTCTACCCAATACAATAATACACTCAACCTTATTTCCACGATGGAGAAAGAAAGGTATTTTTATCTGACGGTAAACTCTGTGCCTTGAAACATAATGTATCCTATTGGTATTTTCCGTGTCCTCAATAAAACAGTAAACATTAATGAAAGCTATTTTCCATTCAGTGTGTGTACACCAACCAATTCTCACACTAAATGCATCCATCGATATCTGTATGCAAGAAATACAAGTACAGTATACAGAACTTATGTACAGTACACTCCTTTGAAGAATTGAGTAGAAATTGTACTCGAGATTCAACCATACATGACTGAAGGACATCATAAAATTTGTCCAGTTGAAAATTGAAATGAAAATGAAATGAAAACAAATGAAAACTTTCATTTGTCCACCATGAAAATGGGCTGGTGTATCTTTTGTCATTTTGGCATAACATTAAACAGATATTGTTGAGGATGTGAATGAAACAAAAATCTGTACAATGAAAATAAAGTGTGTTAGCTTACATAGCTTAAAACTATTTGATTATCTAAATGTGCTACATACAGTGTGTTTATAGCAGTAACAGGTACAGCAGAACCCTGTACACAGTCTCCACGAAGCCTCCTGGTGGCCACATAATAACCTCGAATCAATGTCTCGGCCTTGGTGCTGAACACAACCTGTAGACCTCGCACCATACATAAGTACTGCAGGGAAACAAATATGGATAATTATCAAGAGGTAGGTATGAGTTACATATAATACTGATCAATAATTGTTGAAAGCTTATGTAGGAAGATCAAATATATATATATATACATATATATCCACACTGTATTATTAAATATGACCGAAAAAGTCAGATTAATAATTCTAACACGAATTTTCTCAATATTTCTTATGTTTCTTTTCACTGTTGATGGTAATTGAAAAATCAATTCTCCAAAATTAATTTTTATTTCTAGTCTGACGCGACACTTGAACGCGTTTGTAATAACTTATTACATTTTCAAAGACTTTTAGTTTACACACACACAACTATAACCTGCAAACACTAAACAGAGTTCTTACTATGCTATGATTTAAACAGATTGATTGATGAAGATTAAACCACCCTAAAGTGGCACGGGCTTGAATAGCCCGTAAGTGGTGACCCTTTTGAGCCATTACCAGTATCAAGAGCTGATACTGGAGATCTGTGGAGGTGCGACTGCACCCTGCGTGACGGGAGATGTCTCCCGTGATGATTTAAACAGCTTTCATTTTTCATTTTATACCCGCATTTTGGGTGAGGTGATATGTTACAACAGTTTTGGATGAGGTGAACAAAACTTTTAACACAGGACAGAACACGAAATATTGGGTATTAATTGGGTAAATTGAAGGTAAGAGTGGAAGTAACTGCAGAGGGCCTATTGGCCCATATTTCTTGATGCTTCTATATTGGAGTGGAGTCTTGAAGTGGGTAGAATTCTACCCACTTCAAGACTGGAATGGCCTCTAGAAAATTCATTCATAGAAACTGCCAATCAATTGGTTTTTCTTGTCATCTTCACTGATTGCCACCAGGTGGTAGTAACTACGCCACAACTTTAGCTATCTTCCATTATTATTAATGCCAGTTTCCATGGAAATAACTAACTTGTTTATCTTTAAAAAATATTGGTTTTATTATGCAGTAGGTTTATACGATAAGCAGACAATGAGTCACAATATTGAAGATATGAGAAGTTAACCACACACCAGAAGATGAGGAGACGACGACGTTTCGACCTATCCTGGGGGTGAGTGACATTGATTTTCAAGCTGCCTCTTTCTATTTAGGGTGGACAGGCTCTGTCCGCTTTGAGGACATCACATGTCATTGTCATGGGTAGGATATTTAAACATCATTGTGGGATCCAGTGATGGAGTAGTGGGGTGGGAGGATGTCTTCAAATCTTTCATCCGATCTGAGTCCAGGTTTTGTGCATTTAGGTCATGGTGTCTTGGTGACTGTCTTGAACTTGATCTTTATGACATCCCTGAAGCTCTGCTGGGAAACTGAATCCGTCTACTCATTTGGACAATTCTGGACTAGTAAATGATGGGTCTTTCTGCATGTTCAGTTCAGGCTCATCCCCATGGTGAAGGACTCTTGATCCGTAATTTGTTGGAGTTTTATGCCCATTGTCCATCCATCTTAATGATACTGCATATGTGGTTCATGTGCCTCATTCTTCAGGATGGCTAATTGCATATTAGTCCATCTGGCCACTCACTTTTGGGCTGCATCTAATGTCCAAGATTTTCACTAGATTTATCTGTAGATCATCCAAGAATCGGCATACTAATAGATGTTACTACTACTCTGTTTAAACTCGACTACAAGTATCTCTGAGAATTTGCATTATCTGCTGAGGTAGACCTGACCAAAATGTAAACTGTCAGCTAAATTATTCGCACACTCCGTCACTTGTGTGATGGAGTGCAAAAATATGAAATTAGTATTCAACAAGTATTCAAGAAATGTGTAAATATTTAACTGAAAATGACCTACTACCAGAAATCCCCCCCTCTAAGGTCGCCTTCCTCACTCCCACCAAATGTTTAGGTCAGTCATCATACACATGCAAATTGTTANGATCCCCTCCTCAGGAGCCTGTCTCGGCTTGGTGGTGCGTGGCTTGGTGGTGCGTGTCGTTGGTTTCTGCATCAACTTCTCCGTTCTACTGAAGTACCAATCAGTTATATCATTCTGAGGTATTCCAATGAGGCTGGTCAGAGATCCCCTGGAATACCCGGAGTTGTAGTTGGTGGCTGTTACTGCCATGGCGAAGTCAACCATTGTACGACCAACAAATTTGTCTTTGGGGGCCATTGTCCAAACTCGGTGGTGTAGAGACTCTTGGATTCCGAGTTAGTTTTTCTGAGTTAGATTCCGAGTCGGTTAGTTTTCCTTTACCTTTCACTAGTGACATTCGTCTTGACTTCCCTTTCGACTCCTCGACTTTGACAGCTGATTTCTGTACGTGCGGAGCTGCGTAGAAAGTCTCTTCTTGCTGAAGTAATTTATAAACTCGGCCTTTTCTACCTTTGTGTCGCCGTATGGTCCAGCACCATTGTTCATTGCACAAACCTTATTGTAAGCAGACGAGTCACCGTCCCCACGAAGGTTGTATACCTGAGTTTGTTAACTTCTGATCTACCCCACATCAACACTGCTGCATCAGCCTCCATATTTTTCGGACTAGAACTGTAATTCCTATCACACTTTGGAAGATGTTTAGCCATTTCACTGTCAAACTGGGCCTGGTTTAGTTTTCCACTTTTTTTCGACCGCTTGAATTGTTGGCACTGAGAGCAGTTTTTGCAAAAACATTGAAGTCAACTACCATTCCAGTGAATATTTCAACCACAAACGAAGTGCCAATTTGTGATTGATGGCCTCTTGTATGCCATGATCCTTCAAATGACACATCAATGTCAAGGATGCCATCAGTGGGTTCTCTATGTAACCGTTTTATGTAATGGTCAAATATTATACCATGAGTGTATTCTTGCACATCCGCCCATTTTAGATTAGCAGCATCTCTGATATGATGCTGCCACCTTTCATACACCTTCTGTGATACAAATTTCATCCTATTTATGGCACACACACGTTTGTAAAACACGTATCCATGACCATTTAGCATATTGCAGTACACTAATGTCTTCAGAATGTCGTAATTTGTCTGCAATGGTCGTTCGACGGACATATTACACTCATTACAGGTTTTGATGACGTGAACATTATGTTGTTCAATAAGGACTTGATGAACTTGGGAATCGCGTGCACAATACATACATGGAGAATTTTCATCTAGGTACTTTTCAAGGTTCCTGTCTGTCACCATTAGCACTGTCTCACGTGCATCTGCTTGACGTTTTATTCCTTCCATCTCATTATCACTGATATATGTTTCTGCTGTCTCTTCTCTAAATATTTTCAATCGCTTTTGGGCACTGCTCGGTGTATCTATACGCCTTTTCGAAACTCTGGGAGTCGCCACTGCCTCATCAACCTCAGCAGTAGATGTAGATGGGACTGCCCCATCATCCTCGACAGTAGATGGCACTGCCCCATCATTCTCGGCAGTAGATGTAGATGGGACTGCCCCATCATTCTCGGCAGTAGATGTAGATGGGACTGCCCCATCATCCTCGCTAGTAGAGGTAGATAGCACTGTATTGAGGCGTGGAGAGAGGGGCTGGGGTTGAGGAGGGTGTGTGAGGAGGGTCGAGGAGGGAGGTGTCAGCGTCAAGGCTCTCACAACTGAAACAGGGAGGCCACCACAATCTTCACTTGATATTACTCTTGTTTGCGCTAAAGCGGCTTTCCTTTGCAGATAAAGACGGCGACCGAGTGCCAGATTTGCTGCTCTAATCTTTTGAATCTTCCTCTTATATGTCATTGTACTATAGACGCAACAAATGCAATATTCAGGAGCGAGAATAGAGAGCGGGTCAACAGAGAACCCTCACTCACCAGGACACAACACGTGACTGCTGGCGTTGTACCTAACTCACCCCCACTAGGAGGAGACAGTTGCCAATGAGTGCATATTTTATATTCATACATACAGAGTTATTTCCGACGTTATTACGAAAAATTTGACATTTAGAACGTACGACACAATACCTTCTGCGCGCCACAGCCGCGGGGCACCGGATTCTGACCAATTACGCATGGAAATGTACCATAAATACATCAATTTATATCGTAAAAATTATTCCGATTGCACCACAGTGTTGCCAGAACTACGTAGCATTTTTATAATTTTTTCAAAATGTTACGATTTTTCCCGAATTTTGTCGTACTTAAACCCTCTTAATATTTTAGTGATTATACCCTCCAACCACCACGTCTACATGAAAGGCGGGTATATGCCATCTATAACAAGATAATTAAATCGCTTTGAGAAACGCTTTGCGTAATAGTGGCTTTAGGCATTGTATGTACTAGCTCTATCTATAAATCCATTAATTTTTGTATCTTACCTTGTATGTATGTACCTTACCTGAATAAAAATTTATTTATTTATTTATAAATCATAAATAAAAAAAATACATACTGTTTTCATAAATAGATTACTAAATCATATATTGATCAACGTCAACGAAAAATACTCATTTGATCTACAGTTAAACATGTTTTCTTGTATATTTTTTCAAATATTTTGGAAATATACAGTTACAAGACTGTAAAAAGCCCAGAATTTCCTACTGACTTTCGATAGCTTTATATGGACATTAAGCCCAGCTGCAGTAAGCCTACAGTAGGGAGGGACTCTCGCTTGACTTGTGTTCCCAGCTGGTCGTGGTAACTGAGGTCGGCCGTCGGTAAGAAACATTGATTGTACATATTTGTTTTATACATTTATTGATGTTGCTACAGTGATGTGTTTCCTTGCTTCATGCGGCCATAATGATAACAATGAAATATTATATGTTGAGGCGGGAGTGATGAAGACGGCGTATATATATAGTGCCGGTGTTGGCTGGCCTGCGGCCCACCTCACTTCCCTCAATACTCTTATTAGTAATTAATATGGAGAAATAACGATAGTCAACATTATGAAAGCATAGGCCATCTCGACGTGGGTCAGTTTGAGGGTCTTGGCTACGTTCTAGAGTCATTAAGGGATCCCGGGTTCGATTCCCTGGCAGGCTAGAAATGGTTGGGTACGTTTCCTTTTTTTTTCACGTAATGCCTCAGTTCACCTAGCCACTATATCTTTAATGTACCTGGAAGTTGGGCAACTGTTGTAGGATTGTCTTCGACTTCGATATATATATATATATATATATATATATATATATATATATATATATATATATATATATATATATATATATATATTTATATATAATATATATATAATGACAATGGCAGACCACGGAGGAAAAATGAAACAGGAATTTCCTTAAGTACTTTCGTATATTAATACATCTTCAGAAGATACTCCTTCTGAAGATGTATTAATATACGAAAGTACTTAAGGAAATTCCTGTTTCATTTTTCCTCCGTGGTCTGACATTGTCACATTTTTAATCACGTGTTTATTTTCGTGATACACACACACACACACATATATATATATATATATATATATATATATATATATATATATATATATATATATATATATATATATATATATATATATATATATATATATATATATATATAAATAAAAATAAATAAGTAAATAAAAGGACATAAAGTGCCATTACATGATGCATAGAGAGCAAACCACAGCTGTGTGCTGTGGTTGTCTGCCACACTTTGGGAACAGCAGCAACAGCAGGTGTTTCCGATATCTGAACCTTGTACATAATCTTGGGTCTTCTGTGTCACTACCACTAATAAATAAATAATTATTTTGTGATCATTAAGTGATGCTGTGGGCATGAGCTGCATGGAGGTGCTGTGAGCTGCTGCTGCTGCAGCATATGTGCTACCTATGGTTGCTGTTAGTACTGAGGAATTCACACCCAGGAGGAGTGCCCTTAATTTTTGTTTTTTCCAAGATGGTGTGCATTTACTAGAGACCTGGTGAAGTGGATGTAAGTCCTGTGTACATATGGGAGTTTTCAGTTTTATACTAGACCTAAAATCAACTCTGGTTGACATGTGGAGCACTGATGAAATGACTCTGGTTAATATATACAGTTGAAGGGTTAACAGTCTGTGTTTCCAGAACACATAAGAACATAAGAACAAAGGTAACTGCAGAAGGCCCATTGGCCCACATGTGGGCCAATGGTAAACACTGTTTACCATTTGCCATTACTTCTGTGACACTAGTAGTGTTTGTTTCCCTGGTCTCTTGCTGGGCACTCATTTTTCTCAGGTCATCTGCAGTGCCATCAAATTTTGCCAGGCTGTGATTTTTCCCTATGATATTCGTTTGTTTTCATTCTGCCTGCAGTCTTTTTTAATATTTCATGGACAGATGTTTGGGTTCAGGGTTTTGAGTCCACTGGTGTGCTAGCAGATTATTACTTGATTAACCTTCCTGGTACAATCCTGGCTTCTTATGCTTTGGGCAGTTCAGTTGTTATTAATTCCCATTTTATGAGGGTTACTTTCTGTGGCTCATATCTACCCCCTGGTAAGTTCCCCTTTTGTTTTGTTCTCAATGGTGACAGCATCAAGGAGCCACCCACAGGAGCAGTTCCAGAAAACCAACATTGAATGTAATGAAACTCATCTTTCTGGTGGGTCCTTGGTGGCTCCTTGGGACCATCCCTCTCTCATTCAGGGGTTTCAGTCTTTTCATCTTCTTGGTTAAAATACTGAGGTTCAAGGTTAAGGAATTGAGAAGGAACAGCAGAGTTCCTTGGTAGGGTGCAAGTCGAACTAATGAGAGCACTGCTTCTTGACTGGGTGGTTTGTTAATTCTGGGGTGTGTTGTCACTATTTCTATGCCTTGTTTACTTTGCTGATCGAATGTTTTGACTTGCCCTTCTTCTGGTGGCATTTTCTTGGTTAGTGTCCTAGGATCCCCTGCTCCTTGTGTCTCGTTAGGGGGAGCCAGGTTTTGGCCTCTGGTCCCCATTAGACTTACAATGACTCACAGGACCTGGTGTGAATTGAATTTGCTGAAGTTATCCAGGTAGCTAGCACAAAGGAGCCACCAGAAGGAGGCATTTTATTAAATTCAATGCTGATCTTTTGACGTTAACTATAATCTTGAAATTGGTGTAATGCAATTTGCATGGCATCAGTGGTTCCAAGCAAGGGCAGCAGTCAAATACAGTAGTGATGCACCAGACATTGTGCCCATCGTTTCACTAAGACCCAGGATGGAAACTAAGGTTTTCATGATTTTTTTCTAACATGGCAAACGATTACAAGAAGTCTCTAATGTCAAATGACGTCTCCATAAAATCGGAGAAAATTATGAATATTGCGGGGAATGTCTAGTCTCGCAGGCAATTAGGTATTTTGCTATTGCTGGGCACAGGCACCTATTGCTTGAAGGCAATGGAGGCAGTTTTAAGAGCTAATTATCATCACTGTCTCATGTTCCAACCATTTATTTGTATTTATCTTTTACCCTGATCTACTCTACTCCTTTTTTTTTTCTACTTCATATTTAATTGTACTGTACAGTACTACAGCACAGTAGATTATTTGTAGTTTAACCTCTGTGCTGCGCCGTGTTTAGTGGAACATTCCCCGTGTGCCAAAAATCAAAGTGTTCCCAACAATTTTTTTGATCTTTGTAAAATGATAAATCCCCTTTCCTGAACAAATACATGTTAAAAAACTAATAAATTCAACTTACTTTGGCTGTGGGGACGTGGAGACGGGAGCTTGTGATATCATTAACTGTGCACCCTTGGGTGAAGCTCTCAGTGGCGATTGTATAAGCCATTCAAATACCGTTAGTTGCCACAAATATATTTTCAATTATTTGATCTATGTATTTCCAATGCGGTTTTATTTTTGTTTTTTTATCGTATATGATGCATATTTGTGTTCTTTACAATATTGATACATTAGAACTTCCATAATGTGCCATGGAACTGTGGTGCATAAATGTGTCCACAATAAATGTTTATTTTGCAATATTATTTGTTCAAAACTCACTGAAATTACAATATGTACAGTTTCACATACACTACACAGTAACACACTGTATTACACACTCAGTACTTTGGAAGGGAGTGATAATCAAGGAAACAGTTCATGGTACACAGTGCGACTTCGTTCTCGATGTAGGTACAGATTTTTGCTTCCTGTTTCTTTGTTGTGTGTTTGCAAATAACTCACTCACATACACCTTGGCTTNCAATTCCTGTTCTATTTTGTATGTAGTGATCATATCACCTCTTTTTCTTCTGTCTTCTAGTTTTGGCATATTTAATGCCTCTAACCTCTCCTCGTAGTCACTTGAGTGAGCATGTGAGCAAGTGTGTGTGTGTAGACAGTATTTAAGTACAGTGGGTAGATAGAGATATGTTCAGGGGATATTTTAGATAACATTGCAAGATAGAAGGAATGAACAGTTCAGTGAAATGGATGTTCCAGTTGAAGTATGAATGAAAATTTACAAAGATTCATGCATTTGTAATTGTTTGTGCATAAGTTAACTTACTGGGTTGAAGGAGAATTTAAATATGTTGTATATAGCATGTGTGCTGTCAGCCTAAAAATTAACAAATATCTATATTAGGTAGGTGTTTGTTAGAGGTTCATAAATTTCATAAATTTCCATTTATAGTTAGGAATTGCAGATACCTGTCATTTACTTGGAAATCATTGCCTGTGTATCTGTAATATACAGAATATATATATATATATATATATATATATATATATATATATATATATATATATATATATATATATATATATATATATATGTATATATATATGTATATATATATGTATATATATATGTATATATATATGTATATATATATATATATATATATATATATATAATATATATATATATATATATATATATATATATATATATATACTGTAATAAACTCTTGGTATAACACGTTCTAAAATAAAAAGCATTACTAGTTTTTTAGTTTAGTGAGGGGTTAGTGGAAAGGGTTATAGAGGCACATAATGGGCTCAGGGACTGAACCCAACAATTCATTTAGCTAAGTAAGTTACAATCTTGATAAGCTAGTTACAAAATTCAGTTCACATTGTCACATCAACAATGGCTTGAGACTGACCACAGGTACAGTTTCTAAATTAAGTAGCTGACATGTGTGGGTAGGACAGTACAGGACATGTTTGTCCTGCACACCGCCCCCCATCCAGTGGGCAGCAGTGGATAGGTTACAATCACTTTGTTACTACTTACAGTTAACAAACTGGGGATAATTGGCTAAGATTTCTGGTAGCCGATCATTTTGAATTAAATATTTACACTTGAACGTTTGTTATAGAATTGTCTCTGAATTCACACATAGTTTCGTACTTCATCACATAGTGACGGAGAGTGTGTGAATAATTTTGTTGACACAGTTTACATTTGGTCAGGTCTACATCAGCAGATAATG
>WNGS01009202.1:17957915-17971812 GCA_020271785.1 Procambarus virginalis
CTGTTGATGGGAAGAGACAGTCATCAGATTGTATGTTTCTACACACTAAAGACCTGCCTATTATGCTAGGTCCTGCTGCTGGTGAGTATTGGGGCTTTGCACTTTAGAGGGCATGCTTTGGTCACATAAGTGATATTTATAACCCAAAGCTGTTGATGTCCTCCATAACCAAATGGTCTAAGTTGGAGATCGGTGTCTGTTACAGCGAGACGCTTTCCCCTGTGCCTGGCACATTGTGCTGAGAGACAATCCGGGCAGCTGGTATCCTTCATATGTGGAGTTTATTTATCTTGTATGCAATTTTGGTTGGATCATTAAGGTTTCCCTATGTGATTTCATACCTGACTTAGTGCTAAAAATTGACTTTCAATGCAAACACTGTTGACAATATAGGAAAGTCTTTTAAAATTTTGGTCTGGACAGGCTGGTAGATGGGTTGGTGGATGGATGGATGATGGATTGAAAGTTGATTTGAAATATTCATAGTACTGTACAGTGTTTTTCAATAAATTTTATTACAGCTGGTACCTAAAATTAACTCACAATGGGCTCTTTTCATCACTCAACAAATCTACCACTGGATTTTCATCCGCTTCCAATGCATTTAAGGGCCCCGGTAGTACAGTCGGGTTCGTTCTCGACACACAATCGAGAATTCTGAGTTCGAATTTCAGGCAGGACAGAAATGGTTGGGCACTTTTTCTTTCACCTAACGCCTCTGTTCACCTAATAGTGAGTAGGTACCCCTGTACTCAGGAGTTAGTCAGCTTGTTGTGGGGTTGCATCTTGGATGAAGTCAGTAATTTGCCCCAGGGGGGGGGGGACCTTAATACTGTATAAGTCTACCGTGTAAGAATACTGTACACTCTGGCTTCCTGTCCCCCTGACACAAATGAATTATTAAATTATTATTTTAAATTTTTGTGTCATTTACAAAGAAAAAACTTAGAAATAAAAATATATACTTTTTTAACATTCCTTACATACTATGCTGTACTGAAAATTAAGAAAAATATATTACCACATAATAAAATATGAAGCATGTATTGCCCATGACAGTAAAGATAGCTGCTACTTTTGTTAAGACATTAATGCCATCAATCATACATATTGATTGATTTTTAGGGCACATTTGTTTTCTCGGCTCATTGCATCAGTTTTAGTTTAGCACACAAGATTGTGACATTTTTTATTTCATAATTATATTAATGAAGGGATTTTTTTAACTTGATTTTTTTAAATTTAATGACACTTTAAAAGTGAAGTCATTGACAGTTAAATTAGAACTTTAAAAGGACCTTGGAGTGAAAATTCACCACTCAATGAAAGTTGCACAACAGGTGGGTGCAGCAGTCAAAAAAGCTAACCAGACCCTTGGAATAATCAAGTGTACCTTTGACTTTAAGGAAAACAAGGTAATGATTCAATTGTTTAAGTCTCTGGTGTGCCCCCATTTGGATTACTGTATCCAATTATGGAGCCCTCATCTTCAGAAGGACATAGCTGCTCTGGAGAAAGTGCAACACCAGACAAAAAAAATAATTCCAGAGCCAAGTCAACTCACGTACGAGGAATGGTTGAGGGCACAAGGCTAACAACACTGCAAACCAGGTATGAGAGGGCAGATCTCATTGAAACTTAAAATACTGAACAATTTGGAGGATGTTGATCCGGAAAATTTCTTCTTAAGGTCAGATATAACACAAACAAGGAGCAATGGTTTCAAGCTCAACAAGCCACAATGCAGGAATAAGAACAGGAGATATTTTTTCACCCACAGGGTTATAAATCCATGGAACCGCTGGAAAAGAAAGAAATTTTATGCATAATTATTTATGTTGTGATGTATGTGTGCTTCATTTTTTTGTCTTCAGTGTATAAATCATGCTATCATAAATATATCATTACCTTAGTCAAAATAATAATTATAATAAAAAAAGTTTCCCTCCCACTGTGCACGTACATATCAATATTTGGCGCACGTTAGGGTTGTGTGCCTAAGTGCTAGCCAATAGTTAGTTGCCAAGTAACAACTATGGTGCATATGGTGCTTGTGGTCCAGAGTGCACTATTCATGTTAACAGTTGCTAGTACTGTACCTGAATTAGGTGTCTGTGTTATGTCCCTCATGTTGCAACTAGGCAAAGAATGACAATTGGGTACTATACTAGTATTGGGATGAGGTAATAAATGTTTTGGCAATCAGTTCCTCTCATTGCAGAGCCACGATCACTAGTAAGCTGCATACTTCACGGCTGAGCTGAGCCTCTTGAGTACAGTATTTGGTTTTATACATCAACCATCTTTTTTATTCCAATACTTTAATTTATTTTAATATATTATGGACACACGTACTTGAATAGATAAATTTGTTTGAAATACAGTAAGCCATCATTACTAGTAATTTTGCATTGGAAATCAATAGACATAGGCTAGTGAAGTGTACTGACCAAAACACAATATGTTTCTCACTTGCCTACCAGCTTGTATGTACAGTACCTGGGAGAGTGAGTTGGACTTACATTTGTAGATCACTGAGATCCATTACCAGTGGAGGATGACTAATAATGATCTAGGTGGTTCTATGCTTATTCTTTTACCGGAGCATCTCGACCCAAACCGAAAGGTAAAGATAGATTTCTCTTGTGTACTGTAATGTGTTAATGTGCAGTAATTTGTATTTCATCAAAAGTAAAATACAACTGTAAAATGTACTTCTTTGCTGTCAATGTTTATTATAATATATGTTTTATTCAGCCAGTAATACCGTATTATATGCACTGTTTGTTTCTCTTGGATATTCTTAACTGATGTTGCTTGCCTAAGAACATGTCTAACAATTTTAATGCTTTTTAATGTATGTCAGATTTGATCCATAAAGCCTTATTATGTTATCCTTATCTCCACATATACTGACATATAAGACCAAGTACGTATACAAGATTTTAATCAGAACTGTGACAACATAAATAGATTTTGTGGAAATTAAATTACTTCACATGCATTCTTGTTTAATGATTTGCTATACAGTATCTCTATTACTTATGTTTTTATAAAATCACATAAAGTCACACAAGCTCTGTGTCAGAACATGAATGGTAAGTTTGATTATGTATTGTGCACAACTGATCACTGTATTTAAGAAGAGACTTGCACTAAGGAATTTTAAAGTTGACCCCAGATAAATTTTCAAATATTTGTTATTCATGCAAGGAATCATAAAAAATATACCTTAGAGTAATGAATTGAATATAGATCCAGAATCTTATTTTTCATTTTATATACAGTATACTGTACTCGATCTCTCGGTGTTTACACACCACAATCGCACCCTCTGCTTATGCATAGGTTTTACTCTTTCTATTGAATTTTCATACAAGAAATGTTATAGCATAAGTTATGTAACTTCAACAAGGTATTTCATTATACAGGTACTGTAAATTATTATGAAATTTCAGATTATTGAATTTATGTAAACATAAAGTAGATTGCTGATGTTAACCTACAGTAATTTAAATACCAAGTACAGTACAGTGGAACCTCTAAAATCTAGGTCTCCATATAGTGGAAATTTAAATAATGGATCAAATCCATCTCCTGGATCACTCTTCTAAAATTTGGGTATCGGAGAAAAATATAGTAAGGGCTGCGGTGAATCTTGTATTTTCACATAGTCATTTTTAGCAGACCATATTTTTTCCCTAATTTTGCTATTCTTGTTATTTAATAGTACTGTAAATATTATTACAAATACAATACAATACAGTAAAGTACTGTATTTGCAATAGGTATCCAGGAGTTTGGCAACTGTTGTGGGTTGCATCAAGTGAAATTGTTGGCCTCAACAAATCTAACTGGCTTCCTCTCTTCAACAATGGGGATCAAAAGAGGTGACTGAGTATCATGCACTGTTAGGAGGATGTTCTGTTATTTTCCAGTGTTATCAGTATTCAAATCTCATTGATCATAATGGATTCCTTTCAATGCAATAATTATTCTCTTGGACCAGATTCTTTTAGTGGATTCTTTAGTCTTTTAGATTCTTTAGATTTTTTGTATGTTTTACTGAGTAAACCTTAGGTAAATATTTACCCATGCTCATATACTGTATTGGTATTTAATATTTCATTCTTGCAGTAAACCTTGCCAACCCTTTCAGTGTATTAACATTTCTGAGTAATGTGCAAATTTCTGTTTGGTCCAGTGGATGAATTATATAAAGATTGCTCTTCTGCTGTCTTTGTTATTGGAAGCCATCAAAATTAAGTGCAGCTACTTTATGTATCTATTTGGTAGAACCATGTCTTTATTGTTTTCAGATAAGGTTGCATCATAAAACTTGCAGTGACCAATAACTAAATAAAAGATTATTCCTAGAAAACCCATGCTAAATTTCAAACCAAGCCTCAAGGCTTTGGTGTCTTAATTGAACAAGTGCAGTGTTTACAAAGAAAATAATTTTTCAAACCACTTCTACTAGTGACTTTTCCATTTACAGTGATCAGTTCGACCCATTTTCCCTCATCATCTTGCTAGTCACATTCTATAATTCTGGTGTATTCTTCACTCAACTAGTTCACAGTGTATATACTCTACATTACAATTAGCTGTGTAACAGTGTAACATGTACAAACAATTGCTCACACATGACAACAAAGGCATGCTAAAGCTTGTATGGAATTATTTTCTGAAGGGAGCCCCTACGGCTCCCTGGAGCTATCGGGCTGATATGCGATATATTAGACCGAGGCATCAGTTAGTGGAGTTCAGCCTACCGGGGACCACCAGCCAGAACCTGGCCCCTTCAGAGAGGCAAAGGGAACAATGGCCTATAGAAACCCCATGTGGTTGGGGGCATTCCAGTTTGCCATCGACCGGGGTTGGCACCCAGAAAGGTAGGCATAACAAAACAAACCCCACTTGGTAAGAAAAAGCAACGAAAACTGAACAGGGAGGCAGAACTCCCCATACAACTTAAGAAAACAAGCTAACAAGCAAACATCACACCTCATTGCCGCGTTATCTGTCCATGCAGCTCCCCCTTCCCCTGGGAGGTGGAGGGGAAGCCCTGGACCCCCTCCCTGTGCACCGGCTACCCAAGCTATCCAGTTCGAAGACCAGTCCATGTTGGACTTGGTCCATGGCTATCCAGTCCATGGCGGACTTTGACGCTGGTCTCAAAGTTCTGTGCAGTTATGTGCCTTGTGGTGTGTTTCTGCTGTGTGTGTGTCATGTTGGCCTGGTGTACTTTGATTAGTACAGGGACTGCATGTGCTCAGGGTTCTCTTTCCTGGTCACCTTATAAGTACAGTACTACCCTTGGGTTCAAGAATTTCCTTCCATAGAACTTTCGGGAACCACTTCAGTAGAGCTCTTTGCCGCTCGGCTCTTACCCCGCCCTTGGGGCCAGCTGGGGTTTTGTGCTCTTTATTTGGCCTTGGATACGAAGCGGTATCGTTTGCTGGTAGGGGCACAAGGTACAGCGCAGCTTGCCTACCAACGCAGCGGCCAGTTTGGCTGCTGCATTGGCTGTTGCCTTGTTTGGCTGTAGGTCCACTTTTGTTGCTTGGGTGGCCCTTCTCTAGGCCTCCATGATTGTACACATTGCAGGGGTTCAGCTTGTAGCAATTTCTCTTGTTAGTTTGGGACCAGTCAGTTTTGCTGTGCTTTGCTTGGGCTTCCCATAGCAGTCAGCCTGTGGGCCCTGGAAAATCCCATTGGGGCTCATTAGACCTATGGATGCGTCTTCCGAATTTCACCTCGCCATGTGCGAGTTTGAAGGTTGCTGTGTGCTCTTGTCTCAGGGTAACAGTCCGTTATGCTGCCTGTTGGATCACTGACACCTTTGACCTGGAGTCTTACAAGTCATGCTCTCTGCTTGTTCTCCAATTTGCCCATTCTGATGATATTGCTATTCAGGTACAGGCAGCATCCGCATTGCATGCCAGGTTTGGGTGTTGCAACACGCTAGGTTGGCTGCCCATCCTGAGGTGAGGTCCCGGGGCCCCCTCCCCTCCCTGAGAGGGGGAGGGGGGAGGGCCCCGGACCTCACCGCGCCGGCTACATAGCACTCTAGTTCGTAAGCTAACGACAACCCGAACAGACGCTTCTCTGGCCTCAGTTTCTAGTTTCGGCATATTTAATGCCTCTAACCTCTCCTCGTAGCTCTTGCCCTTCAGTTCTGGGAGCCACTTAGTAGCATGTCTTTGCACCTTTTCCAGTTTGTTGATGTGCTTCTTAAGATATGGGCACCACACAACCGCTGCATATTCCAGCTTTGGCCTAACAAAAGTCGTGAACAATTTCTTTAGTATATCGCCATCCATGTATTTAAAAGCAATTCTGAAGTTAGAAAGCATGGCATAGGCTCCTCGCACAATATTCTTTATGTGGTCCTCAGGCGATAGTTTTCAATCTAGAACCACCCCTAGATCCCTTTCTTTATCAGAATTCTTTAAAGATTTCTCACATAATATATAGGTTGTGTGGGGTGTATGTTCTCCTATTCCACATTCCAAAACATGGCATTTATTAACATTAAATTCCATTTGCCAAGTGGCGCTCCATGTATTTATTTTGTCCAGGTCTTCTTGAAGGGCATGACAATCATCTAAGTTTCTTATCCTTCCTATTATCTTAGCATCATCAGCAAACATGTTCATATAATTCTGTATACCAACTGGTAGATCATTTATGTAGACAATAAACATCACTGGTGCAAGAACTGAACCCTGTGGTACTCCACTTGTGACATTTCTCCAATCCAATACATTGCCTCTGATTACGGTCCTCATTTTATATCAGTTGGGAAATTTTCCAGCCATGTTAGAAGCTAAGCTGTCACCCCTGCAATATGTTCCAGTTTCCAGAACAACCTCTTATGTGAAACTCTGCCAAAAGCCTTTTTTTAGGTCCAGATAGATGCAGTCAACCCAACCATCTCTTTCCTGTAAAATCTCTGTAGCTCAATATCTTCTTCATTCCTGCTCTCAAAGGTGCGTTACAAAGTTATTTCCCTCCATATGCTCTATGAGCCTTTTCCTCACGATCTTCTCCATCACCTTGCATGGTATACAAGTTAAGGAAACTGGCCTGTAGTTCAGTGTCTCTTGCCTGTCACCCTTCTTGTATATTGGGACCATGTTAGCTGTCTTCCAACTTTCTGGTAAGTCTCCTGTTTCCATGACCTGTTATACACCATAGAGAGTGGCACACTTAGTGCTTCTGCACCTTCCTTTAGTATCCATGGTGAGATTCTGTCAGGCCCAACAGCCTTGTCACATCCAGCTCCAGCAGACACCTTTTGACCTCATCACTGGTGAGGTCAAATTCCTCCAAGGTTGCTTAGTTTGCCGCCTCCTCACTTAGTGCAGGGGCTTCTCCTTGTTCTATTGTGAAGACCTCCTGGAATCTCTTGTTGAGTTCTTCACACACTTCCTTGTCATTCTCTGTGTATCTGTTCTCCCTTTTCGCAGCTTCATCACTTGTTCCTTCACTGCTGTTTTCCTCCTGATGTGGCTGTGGAGCAGCTTTGGTTGGGTCTTGGCTTTACTTGCGATGTCATTTTCAAACTATCTCTCTGCTTTCCTCCTCACTCTGAGGTACTCATTTCTGGCCCTCTGGTATCTCTCCCTGCTCTCTGGTGTCCTGTTATTTCTGTAGTTTCTCCATGTTCTTTCACTCAGTTGTTTCGCTACCTTGCATTCCTGGTTGAACCATGGGTTTTTCTGTTGTTCTTCGTTTTTATCCTTTTGGACAGGGATAAACCTGTCTGCAGCTTCCTGACACTTTTGGGTGACAAAATCCATCATGACCTGCACATTCTTGTCTGTAAGTTCTGTTTCCCCATGTTATTCCTCTGAGGAAGTTCCTCATTACGTCATATTTTCCTCTTTGGTAATTCAGTCTTTTTCCCTCCGATCTCATCCTTGGATAGGTTATCCCTACCTCCACCAAGTACTCAAAGGTCAGTACACTGTGGTCACTCATTCCTATGGGGGCTTCAACTTTGACTTCCTTATTTCTGACTCATTCAGGGTGAATATCAAGTCGAGTCTAGCTGGTTCATCATTGCCTCTCACTCTTGTGGGTTCCTTGACATGTTGGCTCAGAAAATTCCTTGTTGCCACTTCCAAGAGTTTAGCTCTCCATGTATCTGCACCTCCATGTGGGTCCCCATTCTCTCATTCTATCTTTCCATGGTTGAAATCGCCCATGATTAAGAGTCTTGAGCCATTCCTGCAGGCAACTGAAGCTGCTCTCTCTATTATATTAATGGTTGCCATGTTGTTCCTATCAAATTCCTGTCTAGGTCTTCTGTCATTTAGGGGAGGGTTGTAAATGACTGCCACTATTATCTTAGGTCCACCCATTGTTATAGTTCCTGTTATGTGATCTCTGAATCCGTCACAGCCCGGAATTTCCATCTCATCAAAACTCCAGTCCTTCCTTATCAGCAGGGCCACTCCTCCACCTCCTCGCCCTTCCCTCTCTTTCCTTACTATATAGTAGTCCTTTGAAAACACAGTATCTGTTGTGTTGGTGCTGTGTCGCCAGCTTCCTCTTCGGGGTTTTCAGGGTTCCATGCCTTGGTGCCTCCCTAAGCCTTCGCTCGGTGTGTTCACGGATGGGTCATCTCTCGGCTGGGCCTTTGTGACCAGTGCTCACCAGGCCGACCGGGGACGGTGGGGTCCGCCCTTCTGTCAGGCTCACGGCACGGTTCGGGAGTTCGAGGCTGTCTGGTTAGCACTTCGGACGGTTCGGGTCGCTCGGGGCTCCATTCGGGCTGTTCTCCGGTGATTCATTGCCGGAACCACGGGGATTCTCTTCGGTCCTTGCCTCTTTGGGGTTGGTCCCTTCAAGTGGTTCGTCTGCTGGATTCTCGGGGTTTTGCTCTCCGTGTGGTTCATGTTCGGGGGGGGGGGGGGGTGTCCAACGTCCTGGCGGACAGTCTGTCTCGATTCCTTCCTCTGTTCACGGATTGGCCGGTTGTCGCCGACTCGTTTCGTTGGCTCTGCCGGACATACAGACTCACGGACATGGACATCTATGCGTCAGCGTGGTCTCGGTGTCTCCCATCCTATGTGGCGCCCTTCCCCGCCTGGGAGGCGTTCGCAGTGGATGCCTTTCAGCAGGACTGGTCGATGTGGAGTTACCTGTGCCTCTTCTCCTGGTCCAGCTGTTGGTTCTGGCTCAGTTGAAGTCCTTCCCAGGTAGAGTAGTCCTCGTGGCCCCCTGGTGCCCGGCCCAGCTTTGTTTTCAGATGCTGCTTGATCGGTGTCTGAACTTGGGGCGAATCATGCGGCTCCGCCTCTTTCAGCAGGTCGGACCAGTTTGGTACGTTGCTGGTTCGGCCTTCTCCTCGGCTCTTCGCGAGTGGTCTTTTGACTCGGGTGTATCACCATCTCTATGGTGATCAGGTGGCTTCGTTGATGGTGTCTCACCTGCGAGCTTCGTCTCGGCAGCCGTATGAAGTTTCCTGGCGTTTCTTTTCACCATTTTCTTGCTCTTTGTAGGTTGTCTTGTCCTTTCTTGGTTTTTCAGGACAGTCATTTGATGTTTATTCTGTCGCCTCGTATCGTGTGGCGCTGGCGGGGCCGTTCCAGCTTGAGTTCGGGGTGGACGTCACATCCGCCCCGTTCCGTCCGCTTTTTCGTGCTTTGTTTCACCTCCGGCCTGCTCATGCGTCGCCTGAGCCTTCCTGGTCCTTGGTCAGGGTGCTCTCTTATCTTTCCTCTCCTTGTTTTGTGGTAAACCCTTCGGTTCAAGATTGTTTTTCACAGGCCCTATTTTTGTTGGCATTGGCCTCTGGGGGTTGGGTCGGGGAGCCTCTGGCTCTCCTCCGGTACAGGGGTTTCCGCTCTTTTGGTACTGGTGGTAGGTTTGTATATTGGCAGCCTTCTCCGTCTCCATCAATAACCCAAGGGGTCCTTGGGTTATTGATGCTTGGTTGGTTCGGCCGGGGGTGCATCATGTGTTGTGTCCGGTTGCGGCTCTTCGCCATTACCTGCATTCCATGGCTGAGGATACTCTTTGAGTTGATCCAGTTTCCCTCATTCCCTGTTCCAGAGCTCGGGTCTTCCAGGTCGTCCGTAGGGTTATTAAGTCTGCCAGCCTGCGGTCTATCCTTGCGCCCGTGCCTTTCGGACTTTTGCAGCTTTCGCTGCCGTATTTGGTTACATGTCTTAGGCTCATTTCAGGCGCGGGGATTTGGAGGTCACACAGGTTCCTGGCCGCTCGTTATTTTGTAAGCCTGTCTGCTCCTGGACATTCCTGTGTTGCTTTGGGTCGCAGGTTGCAGCCTGTTGTCCCGACTTCGCGTTGCAGAATTTGTGGTGGCCATCTCCTGGGTCAGCCCTTTCTTTTCCTTCTCTTGGGTATGTAGCTCCAGGGAGCTGTAGGGGCTTCCCTCAGAAAACTAGCATTTAATGTAATGAAACACCATTTTCTGGGTGAGCCCCTGAGACTCCCTGGCAACCCTCCCTCCCACTGGTCGGTGTTGTTTTTTTTTGCATTTGTTGAAGCTTGGCTTCCAAACTGGAGTGCTATGCAGCCAGCGCGGTGAGGTCTGGGGCTTCCCCCGGACCTCACTGCGCCGGTGAGGGAGGGCTGCGCGGACAAACGGCGCGGTAGTAGTGTGTTACATTTGCTTGTTTGCTTGTCTCCTTGAGATTGTAGAGTGTTCTACCTCTCTGTTCGGTTTTTGTTAGTTTCTTACCATGTGGGGTTTGCTTTGTTATGCCTACCTTTCTAGGTGCTTAACCCCGGTCGATGGCAGATAAGGAAAACCCCCCTAATCACAGGGGGAAGTTTTCCAGGGCCATTGCTCTCTGCAACCTCTCTGAATGGCCAGGCTCTGGCTCATGGTCCCTGGTAGGTCTGAACTCCATAGCTAATGTCCCGGTCTAATATAACATACATTAGCCCAATAAGCTCCAGGGAGCCTCCGGGCTCACCCAGAAAATGGCATTTCATTACATTCAATGCTGGTTTTTTGTTTATCCTCTGAAAAGTACTCTTGACAGCTGGCTTTGATTTATTTCTTGTCACATTTTATTTTCTCTCGGCTGGGCTTTACTATTTTTAGTACTCTAGTTAGTTATCTGTTGTATGCTTATGCTTGTAATTTATACTGTATATGTTATTACTAATTTACATATTGATTCACTGTAGCTGTGATGTTCAGTTATTTGTGTGTGATCAAGAATAGCATCATTTGTATGTGACTGGGAAGAGTGTCGTTTGTGTGTGACAGAGAAGAGCATTGTTTGTGTGTGAACAGAAGAGTAGCAGTTGTGTATGTGTTGGAGAAGAGCATCATTAGTAGGTGACTGAGTGACATACATCATTCAATGTATGTATGTGTGCATGTGATGTAGATGATAGCACATACACATTGCTGTGTATGAGATGTAGAAGACATACTGAAATGTGGATATACATTTGGTTGAGTGGATAGGGTAAGGAATGAATAGGTTACAGGAAAACAAAGTATTATAAGGGTATTTAAAAACAGAAATAGTGTGAGCACTTAGTTGCAATGAACATGTAGCCAATGAATGTTTAAATAAGTAATTACCTAAGTGTAATTACTAAAGTGTAGTTAGAGGATGAGAGCCACGAATCTTATACAACAACAAATACGCTCGTGGTGTCCTGTCTTCCCAGCACTCTCATATAATGCTTTGAAATTACTGACGGTTTTGGCCTCCACCACCTTCTCACCTAACTTGTTCCAACCGTCTACCACTGTTTACAAAAATGAAATTTCTTATATTTCTCCAGCAGCTTTGTTTCGTTAGTTTAAATATATGACTTTTGTTCTTGATGTTCTGGGTCTCAGGAATTCTTACCTATCAATTTTATCGATTCCTGTTACTATTTTGTACGTAGTGATAATATCTCCTCTTTTTCTTCTATCTTCTAGTTTTTGCATATTTAATGCCTCTAACCTCCCCTTGTAGCTCTTGTTCTTCAGTTCTGGGAGCCATTTAGTGGCATGTCTTTGCACCTTTTCCAGTTTGTGATGTGCTTCTTAAGACATGGGCACCATACAACCGCTGCATATTCCAGCTTTGGTCGAACAAAAGTTGTGAACAATTTCTTTCATATTTCTCCATCCATGTATTTAAAAGCAATTCTGAAGTTAGAAAGTGTAGCATAGGCTCCTCGCACAATGTTCTTAATGTGGTCCTCAGGTGAGTTTCTATCTAGAACCACCTCTAGATCTCTTTGTCAGAATTTTTTAAGATTTCTCACATAATTTATAGGTTGTGTGGGGTCTATGTCTCCAATTCCACATTCCAAGGCATTTATTCACATTAAATTCCATTTGCCAAGTGATGCTCCATATACTTATTTGTCCAGGTCTTCTTGAAGGGCATGACAATCATCTAAGTTTCTTATCTTCCCTATTATCTTAGCATCATCAGCAAACATGTTCATATAATTCTATATTCCAACTGGTAGATCATTTATGTAGACATTGAACATTACCGGTGCAAGAACTGAACCTTGTGGTACTCCACTTGTGACATTCCTCCAATCCAATACATTGCCTCTGATTACGGTCCTCATTTTTATATCAGTTGGGAAATTTTCCAGCCATGTTAGAAGCTAAGGTCACCCCTGCAATATGTTCCAGTTTCCAGAACAACCTTTATGTGGAACTCTGCCAAAAGCCTTTTTTTAGGTCCAGATAGATGCAGTCAACCCAACCATCTCTTTCCTGTAAAATCTCTGTAGCTCAATCAAAGAAACTGAGTAAATTCGTTACACAGAATCTTCCAGATCGAAAACCATACTGTCTGTCTAATATTATATTGTTTCTCTAGGTGTTCTACCCATTTAGTTAATTATTTTTTTCCAATATTTTGACTATTACTCTCATCAATGATACAGATCTATAATTGAGGGGGGTCTTCCCTGCTGCCACTTTCGTAGATTGGAACTATGTTAGCCTTTTTCCACACATCAGCTACAACTCCTGTACATAGGGATGCCTGAAAAATCAGTTGAAGTAAAAATGCAATTGTTTATAATATGATGGAACTCCGGACTGAGAGGCTGGAGGATGCTCCTACAGCTGGGCTCCAAAGTCTTCTAGTAATTACCTAAGTGTAATTACCTAAGTGTAGTTACAGGATGAGAGCTACGCTCGTGGTGTCCCGTCTTCCCAGCACTCTTTGTCATATAACGCTTTGAAACTACTGACGGTCTTTGCCTCCACCTCCTTCTCCCCTAACTTGTTCCAACTGTCTACCACTCTGTTTGCGAAAGTGAATTTTCTTATATTTCTTCGGCATCTGTGTTTAGCTAGTTTATATCTATGACCTCTTGTTCTTAAAGTTCCAGGTCTCAGGAAATCTTCCCTATCGATTTTATCAATTCCTGTTACTATTTTGTATGTAGTGATCATATCACCTCTTTTTCTTCTGTCTTCTAGTTTTGGCATATTTAATGCCTCTAACCTCTCCTCGTAGTCACTTGAGTGAGCATGTGAGCAAGTGTGTGTGTGTAGACAGTATTTAAGTACAGTGGGTAGATAGAGATATGTTCAGGGGATATTTTAGATAACATTGCAAGATAGAAGGAATGAACAGTTCAGTGAAATGGATGTTCCAGTTGAAGTATGAATGAAAATTTACAAAGATTCATGCATTTGTAATTGTTTGTGCATAAGTTAACTTACTGGGTTGAAGGAGAATTTAATATGTTGTATATAGCATGTGTGCTGTCAGCCTAAAAATTAACAAATATCTATATTAGGTAGGTGTTTGTTAGAGGTTCATAAATTTCATAAATTTCCATTTATAGTTAGGAATTGCAGATACCTGCCGCTCTTTTGTACTGGTGGTAGGTTTGTATATTGGCAGCCTTCTCCGTCTCCATCAATAAC
>WNGS01009202.1:17971837-17982523 GCA_020271785.1 Procambarus virginalis
TGTCATTGACTTGGAAATCATTGCCTGTGTATCTGTAATATACTAGAATAGACTTATATAGACATATATATGTAATATATATATTTTATTTAGCCAAGGGGTCCTTGGGTTATTGATGCTGGTTGGTTCGGCCGGGGGGGGCATGCATATGTGTTGTGTCGGTTGCGGCTCTTCGCCATACCTGCATTCCATGGCTGAGGATACTCTTTGAGTTGATCCAGTTTCCCTCATTCCCTGTTCCAGAGCTCGGGTCTTCCAGGTCGTCCGTAGGGTTATTAAGTCTGCCAGCCTGCGGTCTATCCTTGCGCCCGTGCCTTTCGGACTTTTGCAGCTTTCGCTGCCGTATTTGGTTACATGTCTTAGGCTCATTTCAGGCGCGGGGATTTGGAGGTCACACAGGTTCCTGGCCGCTCGTTATTTGTAAGCCTGTCTGCTCCTGGACATTCCTGTGTTGCTTTGGGTCGCAGGTTGCAGCCTGTTGTCCCGACTTCGCGTTGCAGAATTGTGGTGGCCATCTCCTGGGTCAGCCCTTTCTTTCCTTCTCTTGGGTATGTAGCTCCAGGGAGCTGTAGGGGCTTCCCTCAGAAAACTAGCATTTAATGTAATGAAACACCATTTTCTGGGTGAGCCCCTGAGACTCCCTGGCAACCCTCCCTCCCACTGGTCGGGTTTTTTTTTTTTGCATTTGTTGAAGCTTGGCTTCCAAACTGGAGTGCTATGCAGCCAGCGCGGTGAGGTCTGGGGCTTCCCCGGACCTCACTGCGCCGGTGAGGGGGCTGCGCGGACAAACGGGCGGCGGTAGTAGTGTGTTACATTTGCTTGTTTGCTTGTCTTCTTGAGATTGTAGAGTGTTCTACCTCTCTGTTCGGTTTTTGTTAGTTTCTTACCATGTGGGGTTTGCTTTGTTATGCCTACCTTTCTAGGTGCTTAACCCGGTCGATGGCAGATAAGGAAACCCCCCTAATCACAGGGGGAAGTTTTCCAGGGCCATTGCTCCTGCAACCTCTCTGAATGGCCAGGCTCTGGCTCATGGTCCCTGGTAGGTCTGAACTCCATAGCTAATGTCCCGGTCTAATATAACATACATTAGCCCAATAAGCTCCAGGAGCCTCCGGGGCTCACCCAGAAAATGGCATTTCATTACATTCAATGCTGGTTTTTTGTTTATCCTCTGAAAAGTACTCTTGACAGCTGGCTTTGATTTATTTCTTGTCACATTTTATTTTCTCTCGGCTGGGCTTTACTATTTTTAGTACTCTAGTTAGTTATCTGTTGTATGCTTATGCTTGTAATTTATACTGTATATGTTATTACTAATTTACATATTGATTCACTGTAGCTGTGATGTTCAGTTATTTGTGTGTGATCAAGAATAGCATCATTTGTATGTGACTGGGAAGAGTGTCGTTTGTGTGTGACAGAGAAGAGCATTGTTTGTGTGTGAACAAGAAGAGTAGCAGTTGTGTATGTGTTGGAGAAGAGCATCATTAGTAGGTGACTGAGTGACATACATCATTCAATGTATGTATGTGTGCATGTGATGTAGATGATAGCACATACACATTGCTGTGTATGAGATGTAGAAGACATACTGAAATGTGGATATACATTTGGTTGAGTGGATAGGGTAAGGAATGAATAGGTTACAGGAAAACAAAGTATTATAAGGGTATTTAAAAACAGAAATAGTGTGAGCACTTAGTTGCAATGAACATGTAGCCAATGAATGTTTAAATAAGTAATTACCTAAGTGTAATTACTAAAGTGTAGTTAGAGGATGAGAGCCACGAATCTTATACAACAACAAATACGCTCGTGGTGTCCTGTCTTCCCAGCACTCTCATATAATGCTTTGAAATTACTGACGGTTTTGGCCTCCACCACCTTCTCACCTAACTTGTTCCAACCGTCTACCACTGTTTACAAAAATGAATTTCTTATATTTCTCCAGCAGCTTTGTTTCGTTAGTTTAAATCTATGACTTTTGTTCTTGATGTTCTGGGTCTCAGGAATTCTTACCTATCAATTTTATCGATTCCTGTTACTATTTTGTACGTAGTGATAATATCTCCTCTTTTTCTTCTATCTTCTAGTTTTTGCATATTTAATGCCTCTAACCTCCCCTTGTAGCTCTTGTTCTTCAGTTCTGGGAGCCATTTAGTGGCATGTCTTTGCACCTTTTCCAGTTTGTTGATGTGCTTCTTAAGATATGGGCACCATACAACCGCTGCATATTCCAGCTTTGGTCGAACAAAAGTTGTGAACAATTTCTTTCATATTTCTCCATCCATGTATTTAAAAGCAATTCTGAAGTTAGAAAGTGTAGCATAGGCTCCTCGCACAATGTTCTTAATGTGGTCCTCAGGCGAGTTTTCTATCTAGAACCACCTCTAGATCTCTTTGTCAGAATTTTTTAAAGATTTCTCACATAATTTATAGGTTGTGTGGGGTCTATGTTCTCCAATTCCACATTCCAAGGCATTTATTCACATTAAATTCCATTTGCCAAGTGATGCTCCATATACTTATTTTGTCCAGGTCTTCTTGAAGGGCATGACAATCATCTAAGTTTCTTATCTTCCCTATTATCTTAGCATCATCAGCAAACATGTTCATATAATTCTATATTCCAACTAGTAGATCATTTATGTAGACATTGAACATTACCGGTGCAAGAACTGAACCTTGTGGTACTCCACTTGTGACATTCCTCCAATCCAATACATTGCCTCTGATTACGGTCCTCATTTTTATATCAGTTGGGAAATTTTCCAGCCATGTTAGAAGCTAACCTGTCACCCCTGCAATATGTTCCAGTTTCCAGAACAACCTTTTATGTGGAACTCTGCCAAAAGCCTTTTTTTAGGTCCAGATAGATGCAGTCAACCCAACCATCTCTTTCCTGTAAAATCTCTGTAGCTCAATCAAAGAAACTGAGTAAATTCGTTTACACAGAATCTTCCAGATCGAAAACCATACTGTCTGTCTAATATTATATTGTTTCTCCAGGTGTTCTACCCATTTAGTTAATTATTTTTTTTTCAATATTTTGACTATTACTCTTATCAATGATACAGATCTATAATTGAGGGGGGTATTCCCTGCTGCCACTTTCGTAGATTGGAACTATGTTAGCCTTTTTCCACACATCAGCTACAACTCCTGTACATAGGGATGCCTGAAAAATCAGTTGAAGAAAAAATGCAATTGTTTATAATATGATGGAACTCCGGACTGAGAGGCTGGAGGATGCTCCTACAGCTGGGCTCCAAAGTCTTCTAGTAATTACCTAAGTGTAATTACCTAAGTGTAGTTACAGGATGAGAGCTACGCTCGTGGTGTCCCGTCTTCCCAGCACTCTTTGTCATATAACGCTTTGAAACTACTGACGGTCTTTGTCTCCACCTCCTTCTCCCCTAACTTGTTCCAACAGTCTACCACTCTGTTTGCGAAAGTGAATTTTCTTATATTTCTTCGGCATCTGTGTTTAGCTAGTTTATATCTATGACCTCTTGTTCTTAAAGTTCCAGATCTCAGGAAATCTTCCCTATCGATTTTATCAATTCCTGTTACTATTTTGTCCCCTAACTCCCCTTGCCACTTCGGGGGGGTATAGGGTTTTGATATAGCTGGGCACCGATCCCCCAGCCATAGGGCATGGCGAGATGGTACCACTAAGCATACCTAATACCCTAACAACCACAAACTAAAATACACAAATATGGCAGATCTCATCACACCCACAAGAGTTAAGATGATACTAATAATACATAATAATAACCTGAAAATAAAACATAATATTAATGGAAAATTCTTTTATATTGGTTTTTCTTTATATGGGACACAGCACACATAGGTAGAGGTGCACAGTATAACATTAAAAAAGAACAAACGCTGAAGGCCAAAGCAGCAAGCTGCCTAAGCGGCAGGATTGATGACTTGACATCGGCATACATGGAAAACTAGACACAGTGAAGCTCCTAACAAAGCCCCGAGCGGGAGGGATATCATGTATGCGCATGGGTCCCTCCGGCCGCCGCCTTATCCACTCGCGGGCTTCGGCCAGGTCCTCCACCCTCTTGTGAGAAGCCATTGGGAGAAGTGGTACTCCGGATGACAACTCTGCTTAGATAGTTGGCTACCAGCTATCGTGGCTGCGGTTCACCTAAGCGAGACTATATGACCCTTATGCACCCTGTGCACAGTGATCCTGGGACTATGGTGGTCTGCCCCGTGACGTGGTCTTGGACCATATTCTATATATTGAATATGTCCAGGTCAGGGCCTTCACAGAGCAGATCTCTAGGTCGCTCTTGGTGAGACCCATATCCATTAAACCACGTGCACTCTCCTTGCACCATCCTCCTCTCCAATTAAGGGTTATTGAAGAGGCGGATGCTGTATGCTTCCCGTATACTCCGGACCTTCTGCAGGATCTCGGGGTGCCGACTTGTCGCACTTGCTCTGATGTGGACGGAGAGTGGGAAGTTATCAGCTGAGACCTGGTTTGTATGTAGTGATCATATCACCTCTTTTTCTTCTGTCTTCTAGTTTTGGCATATTTAATGCTCTAACCTCTCCTCGTAGTCACTTGAGTGAGCATGTGAGCAAGTGTGTGTGTGTAGACAGTATTTAAGTACAGTGGTAGATAGAGATATGTTCAGGGGATATTTAGATAACATTGCAAGATAGAAGGAATGAACTTCAGTGAAATGGATGTTCCAGTTGAAGTATAATGAAAATTTACAAAGATTCATGCATTGTAATTGTTTGTGCATAGTTAACTTACTGGGTTGAAGGAGAATTTAAATATGTTGTATATAGCATGTGTGCTGTCAGCCTAAAATTAACAAATATCTATATTAGGTAGGTGTTTGTTAGAGGTTCATAAATTTCATAAATTCCATTTATAGTTAGGAATTGCAGATACCTGTCATTTACTTGGAAATCATTGCCTGTGTATCTGTAATATATTTATATATATATTATATATAATATATATATTATATATATATATATAAGATATATATATATAGTATATATATATTATATATATATTATATACTGTATACTGTAATAACTCTTGGTATAACACGTTCTAAAATAAAACACACTAGTTTTTTAGTTTAGTGAGGGTTAGTGGAAAGGGTTATAGAGGCATAATGGGCTCAGGGACTGAACCCAACATTCATTTAGCTAAGTAAGTTACAATCTTGATAAGCTAGTTACAAAATTCAGTTCACATTGTCACATCAACAATGGCTTGAGACTGACCACAGGTACAGTTTTCTAAATTAAGTAGCTGACATGTGTGGGTAGGACAGTACAGGACATGTTTGTCCTGCACACCGCCCCCCATCCAGTGGGCACAGTGGATAGGTTACAATCACTTTGTACTACTTACAATTAACAAACTGGGGATATTTGGCTAAGATTTCTGGTAGCCGATCATTTTGAATTAAATATTTACACTTGAACATTTGTTATAGAATTGTCTCTGAATTCACACATAGTTTCGTACTTCATCACATAGTGACGGAGAGTGTGTGAATAATTTTGTTGACACAGTTTACATTTGGTCAGGTCTACATCAGCAGATAATGAAATTCCCAGAGATACTTATAGCCAAGTCTAAGCATACTAGTAAAACCATATATATTACTTTGTTAATGACAGGCTTTGTTGTTAATAATTTTACTTCTTGTATATGTCATATTGTACCTGTACCTTGATTTATTCATATTTCATTAAATTGTTTTATGTAGAGTGAAAAACCACATCACACCATGAATCCTGTAAGTGAAACTCCAGAGTCTCATGTCAATGGCATGACGACCCCTACTGCACCTCCTGGGTCCGCTCTCAAGACCAAGAGTCGACCTAGGAAAGGTAAATTCTGTATAGTAATTTATTAATGACTCTTAGAGTAGATTAATCCAAACACTTCCTCCTGTTTGACTATGTAATCTTTGTATATACATCATCAGTTACAATATTTCTATTGCACATTTGATAAAATTCAGTTCAGCTCAAGCTTATAATTACTGTACATCAAAAAGAATTGTACAATTCAATATTACCTATTGATTTAGTGTACTGTGTATTGTACACTCTTCTTTTTTACTCCAGCTCCTGAACTTCAGACAGTAGAGAGACGAAATTGGCTGATTCATTTGCATTATGTGAGAAAAGAATTTGACCTTTGCAAACAACTAATCCGAGAGCAGCTGGAAGAGACTCGTGGAATGTGCGAGTATGCCAACTATGTCCAGGTGACACCATTTTGATTGTGTTGTTGAGCACATGTTATTTGACTCTTATATTTTAGGAAGTAATATTGCTCTCACTAAAGTTAAAATCATCTCTACAGGACAACAACTGTAATGATTATGTAAAATACCTGCATTTTATAAATTTTTAATGGAAAAGCTGATATTGACAATAGAGGTTTGTAAGATATGTAGATGTTATTTGAGCTTTGATTACTATAATTAGAAAAGTTTTAAAAATTTGGAGTTGTAATGAATTTGGGAGTTTGGATGTGTGGATTGAGAAAGCACATACATGTCAGTATTGTGTAGCAAAAGTGAATCTAGTGTTTCCTTACCTCTTTTCACCCATAGCTATCATGCCTGCAGTTGTTCACCATTCTTCACTATGCCAACATTTGACATGAGGGGTAGATACAGGGTTGGATCTCAAGTCAGTCATACTATAAAGGATGAAATATGTTTATGAAGACAGCTAGTATGCTCAGTATTACATAACTAATGTGAAAATAAAATACTCTAGTTAGTATTTATTAGTTATATTACTCTGGAATTGTCAGAACAGAATAATAAAATCTACTCTGCGAATAATTTAAAAATCATCATAATTTCATAATTCATGAAATATGCTTTTGCAGATTATTTTTTGTATTATTATACAGTAGTTATCATTGTTTACAATGGACACTTGGACGACTTTTCTAATGAAAGCTTTACTAATGCAATTAAACTTGAAAAATGCGTAGTCATTAAAAAATATATGCAGTATTCCAAAAAGGAGAACTAGACCACCACTGGTATTATTTATATCCTGCAAAAGGAAAACAAATGAATCCAATCTTTTCAAATCACATGAGATACCTACATCTTGTAAATCAAAATTACAGTTATGGCCTAACCACTTAGAGAACACTTTCGCTCCCAAACTTCAGCTCTTTCATAATAACATCCTGTTTGTTTTAGAATTCACTCTAACTGAAACAATTAAATTCAGGTCAAAATATAACCTATTCACAAACCACACGTGTGTCTGAAAATTAATTGAACTACTCACTTAAGAGGCAGCATTGTCAGATAGTAAATTAAATATAATATGGTACTATACTGTAATTAGCACTAGTGTAATAGGGAGAAAAAATCAACTATTGAATGGGCTTTGAGAACATTTCAGATAATAAAAATCTTCATTTGAACTTCATGCTGCTCCTAGTACTGTGTAGTCTTAAGTGGACAAAACTACATTATAGACTGCTGTAGGAGGTTACCACTGATAACCACCTCATGCCAATGTGTATACTGTATAAGTTGCAGACATTTTTCTGCAGGTTTGGAAGTCTGCTTACATTCATATTTCTTCACGTCCTATAAATAATTTCAAATCTCATTGCCAGATCTTCTTATGAATTTTGTACAGAAATTTAACACTCACAGTTTGATTATGATTTGACTAGAAGTATCTCTCTTGGCAGTTCAACATGTATGAGGATCTAGAGGACATGAAGTTTAAAGTGTATGGACAAAGACTGTTGGCTGGGAGTACTCAGTGCATAGGTTTGAATTCTCCTCATGGCTCCTACTGATTTGCTCACTATACTACAGTATTTGTAGGTATTTCTTCAACTACATAAAGAAATATATTTTTAGATTGGTTTATTGTGGACTGATGATTCTATAAGCAAGTTAGTTGATTATTTAATTGTAAACTTTTCATTTTAGGGTTTGATATTGAGGCAAGAAGGAAAAATACAAGAGTCGTTTGAGTTATTCCAGTTGTGCAACATCCTGAACCCTAGCAGTGTTGAGAACATCAAGCAGATGGCTCGTGCTCTGTAAGTTGAAGTCCTCTCTAGTAGTGTTCTATACCACTGTACAAAAGTGCTCTTGAAAGACTCCCTTCCAATTGTATGTTTGATCAAATGAATACTCTTTTTGTGATAGGTTAATTTAGATTTTTTTCTGTGCTGCTGCCCAGATAAGCACTCTTATGTATGATTGGCTTGGTTAAAGACATGGGAATGATTTGGTGGGAAAACTCATTAGTACCAAGTTCAGTGAAGGAAATTTTTCTTATATTATAGGGTTCATGAAACCTTCCCAAATACCAGTACAGTATATATATTTAGAGTAATATACCCTAAAGTTTATCGGAATAGAATCTGTTCAGGTTATTCATGAGTTCATTGGACAACAGTTTGTTCTAGCAGGATCTTAGTGTAACCTATCCAAGCTATGTTACCATAAATAAAATGAAGTGTGGAAGAAATACAATGTTTATTAATGCTAGCATCCATAAATGACATTGAAAAAGCTGTATATGACTTTGAGTGTGTGTGTAATTTTTTTTTTATTACCTAAGTGTAGTTACAGGATGAGAGCTACGCTCGTGGTGTCCCGTCTTCCCAGCACTCTTTGTCATATAACGCTTTGAAACTACTGACGGTCTTGGCCTCCACCACCTTCTCCCCTAACTTGTTCCAACCGTCTACCACTCTGTTTGCGAAAGTGAATTTTCTTATATTTCTTCGGCATCTGTGTTTAGCTAGTTTATATCTATGACCTCTTGTTCTTAAAGTTCCAGGTCTCAGGAAATCTTCCCTATCAATTTTATCGATTCCTGTTACTATTTTGAATGTAGTGATCATATCACCTCATTTTCTTCTATCTTCTAGTTTTTGCATGTTTAATGCCTTTAATCTCTCCTCGTAGCTCTTGTCTTTCATTTCTGGGAGCCACTTAGTGGCATGTCGTTGCACCTTTTCCAGTTTGTTGATGTGCTTCTTAAGATATGGGCACCATACAACCGCTGCATATTCCAGCTTTGGTCTAATAAAAGTCGTGAACAATTTCTTTAGTATTTCTCCATCCATGTATTTAAAAGCAATTCTGAGGTTAGAAAGTGTAGCATAGGCTCCTTGCACAATGTTCTTGATGTGGTCCTCAGGTGACAGTTTTCTATCTAAAACCACCCCTAGATCCTTTTCTTTATCAGAATTCTTTAAAGATTTCTCACATAATATATAGGTTGTGTGGGGTATATGTTCTCCTATTCCACATTCCATAACATGGCATTTATTCACATTAAATTCCATTTGCCAAGTGTTGCTCCAAATACTTATTTTGTCCAGGTCTTCTTGAAGGGCATGACAATCATCTAGGTTTCTTATCTTCCCTATTATCTTAGCATCATCAGCAAACATGTTCATGTAATTCTGTATTCCTGCTGGTAGATCGTTTATGTAGACAATGAACATTACCGGTGCAAGAACTGAACCCTATGGTACTCCACTTGTGACATTCCTCCAATCCAATACCTTGCCTCTGATTATGGCCCTCATTTTTCTGTCAGGAAATTTTTCATCCATGTTAGTAGCTTACCTGTCACTCCTCCAATATGTTCCAGTTTCCAGAACAACCTCTTATGGGGAACTCTGTCGAAAGCCTTTTTTAGGTCCAGATAGATGCAGTCAACCCAACCATCTCTTTTTTGTAAAATCTCTGTGGCTCGATCATAAAAACTGAGCAAGTTCGTTACACAGGATCTTCCAGATCGAAAACCATACTGTCTGTCTGATAATATATCGTTTTCCTCGAGGTGTTCTACCCATTTAGTTTTAATTATTTTTTCCAATATTTTGACTATTACACTTGTCAATGATACAGGTCTATAATTAAGGGGGTCTTCCCTGTTCCACTTTTGTAGATTGGAACTATGTTAGCCTTTTTCCACACATCAGCTACAGCTCCTGTAAACAGGGATGCCTGAAAAATCAGTTGAAGTGGAATGCTGAGCTCAGGTGCACATTCTCTCAGAACCCATGGTGAAACTCCATCTGGACCAACTGCTTTGTTCTTACCTAGCTCCTTTAGCATTTTTTCCACTTCGTCTCTAGACACCTCTATGTGCTCTATGTTGTTCTCTGGAATTCTTATTGTGTCTGGTTCCCTAAAGATTTCATTTTGTACAAACACACTTTGGAACTTTTCGTTTAGTGTTTCACATATTTCCTTTTCATCTTCCGTGAATCTATTTCCCATTTTCAACCTCTGAATATTATCCTTTACCTGCAATTTGTTGTTTATGAATTTATAGAATAGACCTGGTTCTGTTTTACATTTGTCTGCAATCCCTTTTTCAAAATTTCTTTCTGCCTCTCTCCTCACTGCCGTGTAGTGTTTCTCGCATCTTTGTATCGCTGGTATGTTTGGGGTTCGGCCTCTTCCTGTATTGATTCCATTTTTGTGTCTTTTGGTCTCTGCCCTCTCGCAATTTCTATTGAACCAATCCTGTTTTCTAGTTTCTGCATCTCTGTTTGGGTATAATTTTTTGTGCCTTTATCATATATTCACAAAACTTGACATACATCTCATTCACTTCCTTGCCTAGCATCAAGTCTGTCCCAATTATACTCACTAAAAA
>WNGS01009202.1:17982623-18000549 GCA_020271785.1 Procambarus virginalis
CACAGGAAAAAAACAGAGAAGCAAAGGAAGAATCCGTGGTTTAATAGGGAATGTATGAAAGCAAAGGAGCTGAACAAAAGGCATGGAGGAACTTCCGTAATAACAGAACACCAGAAAGTAGAGAGAGATACCAGAGAACCAGGAACGAGTATGTCAGTGTGAGAAGAGCAGCTGAGAAAAGGTATGAAAATGATATAGCTAACAAAGCCAAGACTGAACCAAAGCTACTACACAGTCACATCAGGAGGAAGACAACAGTGAAGGAACAGGTGATTAAACTTAGGGTGGGCGAGGACAGGTACACAGAGAATGACAAAGAGGTGTGTGAAGAACTCAACAAAAGGTTCCAGGAGGTCTTTACAATAGAACAGGGAGATATCACGGCGCTGGGAGAGGTGGCAGCAAACCAGGTGACCTTGGATAGGTTCGAAATTACAAGAGATGAGGTCAAAAAGCACCTATTGGAGCTGGATGTGAGAAAAGCTGTTGGGCCGGATGGAATCTCGCCATGGGTATTGAAAGAGTGTGCAGGAGCACTTTGCTTACCACTCTCCATAGTGTATAGTAAGTCACTGGAAACGGGGGACCTACCAGAAATATGGAAGACTGCTAATGTAGTACCAATATACAAAAAGGGTGACAGACAAGAGGCACTGAACTACAGGCCAGTGTCCTTAACTTGTATACCATGCAAGGTGATGGAGAAGATTGTGAGAAAAAACCTAGTAACACATCTGGAGAGAAGAGACTTCGTGACAACCATCAACATGGGTTCAGGGAGGGTAAATCTTGCCTTACAGGCTTGATAGAATTCTACGATCAGGTGACAAGAATTAAGCAAGAAAGAGAAGGGTGGGCGGACTGCATTTTTTTGGACTGTCGGAAAGCCTTTGACACAGTACCCCATAAAAGGTTGATGCATAAGCTGGAGAAACAGGCAGGAGTAACAGGTAGGGCGCTCCAGTGGATAAGGGAGTACCTAAGCAATAGGAAGCAGAGAGTTACAGTGAGGGGTGAGACCTCAGACTGGCGTGAAGTCACCAGTGGAGTCCCACAGGGCTCTGTACTTGGACCTATCCTGTTTCTGATATACGTAAATGATCTCCCAGAGGGTATAGACTCATTCCTCTCAATGTTTGCTGACGACGCCAAAATTATGAGAAGGATTAAGACAGAGGAGGACAGCTTGAGACTTCAAGAAGACCTGGACAAGCTGCAGGAATGGTCGAACAAATGGCTGTTAGAGTTTAACCCAAGCAAATGTAATGTAATGAAGATAGGGGTAGGAAGCAGGAGACCAGATACAAGGTATCATTTGGGAGATGAAATACTTCAAGAGTCAGAGAGAGAGAAAGACCTGGGGGTTGATATCACGCCAGACCTGTCCCCTGAAGCTCATATCAAGAGGATAACATCAGCAGCATATGCCAGGTTGGCTAACATAAGAACGGCCTTTAGAAACTTGTGTAAGGAATCTTTCAGAACAAAGGTTTGCCACCAGACTAGTACCCGAGCTGAGAGGTATGAGCTACGAGGAGCGACTGCAGGAATTAAACCTCACTTCGTTGGAAGACAGAAGAGTTAGGGGGGACATGATCACCACATTCAAGATTCTCAGGGGAATCGACAGGGTTGATAAAGACAGGCTGTTTAACACAAGGGGCACACGCACTAGGGGACACAGGTGGAAACTGAGTGCCCAAATGAGCCACAGAGATATTAGAAAGAACTTTTTTAGTGTCAGAGTGGTTGACAAATGGAATGCATTAGGAAGCGATGTGGTGGAGGCTGACTCCATACACAGCTTCAAGTGTAGATATGATAGAGCCCATTAGGCTCAGGAAACTGTACACCTGTTGATTGACGGTTGAGAGGCGGGACCAAAGAGCCAGAGCTCAACCCCCGCAAGCACAACTAGGTGAGCACAACTAGGTGAGTACATACATTACACACATACATTAGCACTGACAGCTCGATAGGTACAGACACTACAATGGTTCCCGACAGAGTGAGTCAGACTAGAAGGATAGTGCTGGGAAGACGGGACACCACGAGCGTAGCTCTCATCCTGTAACTACACTTAGGTAATTACTGTACAGTAAACACAGCAGTGTATGACAGACTACTAACACACTAACTTAGGTAATTACTAATGTTTACATCTGTCTCTGGCCATGTTAGTCATGTGCCATCCTAAGTAACATGAAAAATGGTAGATATAAAATGCCTATATTAATAATTATATTATGCCAATCATAAATAACAGATTGTTACATGTGCTGTATATATTATTTTTGGCCTAGTATGTTCTTGCCAAGTGAGGAATGATGACAGTGTGACAGGGAGAGGGGTGAAGGATGTAAGCATATAACTCTTACTACTAACTAACACTCACATACAGTATGATCAATTTACATTATTTAGAAAGTGCAAACCAATATATCGTATAGGGAAAAGTGAGCCTATGCACGGGTAATGGTAAATTCTCCTACCAAAGGCAAATTTCATTTTTGTGTATTCCTCAATAAGCAGCCTGACAAAGGGCTACAAAATTGATTTTTTCATAAACTGTAATGTACATAAAATCAAATACTGTATACTTCACTGGTTAACCACACCAGTTCAACCTAGGTACATCATGTAACATTGTATAATCCTGTTTTACACACGCTGCTCAGAAAGCTCCAGTCAGATGTAGATCAGGTCTTTCTATGGGCTACAGAAAATAATATGGTGTTTAACGAAGATAAGTTCCAGCTCATGCGCTATGGAAAAAATGAAAATATAAAAACGGAAAACACGTACAAAACTCAGGCAAATCATAACATAGCACGAAAAGGCAATGTAAAGGATTTGGGTGTACTCATGTCGGAAAACCTCACCTTTAAAGAACACAATAAAGTGGCCGTCACAACTGCACGAAAAATGACGGGTTGGATAAGAAGAACTTTTCACACTAGAGATGCTATACCGATGATGATACTTTTCAAAATGCTGGTGCTCTCTAGAGTGGAGTACTGCTGCACAATGACAGCCCCTTTCAAAGCTGGAGAAATTGCTGACCTGGAGAGCATGCAGAGATCCTTTACTGCTAGAATCCACTCGGTAAAACATCTAAACTATTAGGACCGACTAAAGAGCCTAAATCTGTACTCCCTTGAGCGCAGGCGGGAGAGATACATAATAATTTACACATGGAAAATATTAGAGGGGCTGGTCCCAAACCTGCACACAGAAATAACATCACATGAGACCAGAAGACATGGCAGGATGTGCAGAATACCCCTGTTGAAAAACAGAGGTGCAACTGGTACTCTGAGAGAGAACTCCATCAACATCAGGGGCCCGAGACTGTTCAACACGCTCCCGCTACACATAAGGGGCATAACTGGCAAACCCCTCACAGTGTTCAAGAGAGAACTGGATAAGCACCTCCAAAGGATACCTGATCAACCAGGCTGTGACTCATACGTCAGGCTGCGAGCAGCCGCGTCCAACAGCCTGGTTGATCAGTCCAGCAACCAGGAGGCCTGGTCGATGACCGGGCCGCGGGGACGCTAAGCCCCGGAAGCACCTCAAGGTATACATTGCAGGGCCTAATGGCAGGGCACTTCTACTGTATGGATGACTGTGTTTATGTCAGACACCTTCCATGGCTACACAACATAAAAGTTCCCATTTTTTATAGGTTTCTTTTGGGACGACACAAACTAGCTGTGGAGGCATATCTTCAAGCTGAGGATAAATTGGACAAGCCTGATTGGGAGCTTCACCATAATTTAGGTAATGTTATTATTTATGTATGAACAATTTCTTGTGTAAATTTAAATACAGTGCCGTAAGTTATGGTTTTTCTTTATTATTTTTATGAAGGTGAAGAAAAGACCCAATACAGTACTGTACTTGTGTAAGTGTATTATTGAACTTAATTTTTGGATGAACCTACATCCTTTATCAAGGATGTTTACGTTACAACCTTGGTTACTGTTTATACCTCCATGATAAAGGCTGGAGGTTCATCTGAAAATTTAGTTTAATTATAGACTTATGCAAGTATTGGGTCTTTTCTTCACCATCATTCAAACTCTACAGTATTGCAGTAAGCTTTTCCATTGTTTTGTCTTCAGTGATATTTTTCCACTGAGAATGCTGCAACACATTTTCTTCTACTGTAATTGGAAGCATTTATGCATTTTCTCTGTAATATAGTTTTGTTTGACAATGGGGGTTGTGTGTGTTTACAGAAAAGATTGTACCTATCCCAACATATCTAATAATATTCAGTACAGCATAATCATAATTCAATTACGGGACCAGAAAGTTCTTATTACTGTACAGTATACATATACTCTACTTAATTGTTGATTCCTGACCTTTTGTCCCAAAAATAAACTAAAGTTCAATGATTGCACAAGTATGCACAACAATTAAAAACAAATCTGAAATTTTTTAAGAAAATCTTACCCACTCACTAAATTTTTTCTGTACAATGGGAATTCTATGTCACACAGTACTCCATTTCCTGCTTAATGACAGGGAGGCAAGTGTCTAGTGAAGAGAAATGAAATACTGTAAATGTGGATGAAGATTTTAAAATGATAACTAACTTGAGGGGAAACTTTGCTTACCTTGTGTTTAATATTTTAATTAATATTATTTTATTTTTGGTAACAGGAGTATGCTACATGCACTTGAAGGATTATGATGGTGCAAGAGAACAACTCATGTATGCCCTGGAGCAAAACAAGCACCATCAAACTTTTGCCATGCTTGCCAAACTGTACCTCCTTGTGAATGACATAACTTCTGCTATCAATACATATCGGGCTGCCATTGAGTAAGCCTTTTTGCTTTTACTGTAATGTGTAAACCTTGTGTGAATTTTTAAGCCAGCCATTAGGATTGTCAGAAATTGCTTGGTACCTTGGTAAAGCCTTGGGTACATCAGTTAGGTTAGGTCATAGTGCAGAGATAAGGTGCGCAGCTTGGGAATACTCTAAATGAATTTCTCATTGATATATTACATTAGTATAATTTACTTGTGTATCTGAGGTTGGATCATATGGTGGAAGAACTCCATTACCTATGCCAGAGTGCATGGGGGTTATATGTAAAACACAGACTGGCTCCAGCCGGGGCTATCTTGAGATGATTTCGGGGCTTTTTAGTGTCCCCGCGGCCTGGTCCTTGACCAGGCCTCCACCCCCAGGAAGCAGCCCGTGACAGCTGACTAACACCTAGGTACCTATTTTACTGCTAGGTAACAGGGGCATAAGGTGAAAGAAACTCTGCCCATTGTTTCTCGCCGGTGCCTGGAATCGAACCCAGGACCACAGGATCACAAATCCAGCTTGCTGTCCGCTCGGCCACTACATGTCCTGTGGATTCAGGGAAGCCCAGTTTGTATAACTTATACTGTGTCATGTGTCATGGTACAGAGATAAGGTGATCGATTTGGATGTACCGAAGTCGAGGGATTGAGTCCCCACATTGCTCCAGAAGATATTCTTGAGTGCAGACCATTTAATTACCCAAAGCTTCCTAGCATTACATAAGTAATGAAGAAAAATGATATATTTACTCACTGTATTGTTGGTGTTGAATGTAGAACATGAAAAAACATATTTTTACTCTGAAATAATATAAATTTATAACGAAATTAGGTGAAACTAAGTGGCATGAGAGGCCATAGGAAGTTGACAATCGAAGCGCCAATGTTGTGGTGCAACTTATCCAAGATGAACAAATTATTCAAGATATATTGTTGCCTAGAGGTTATATTAAGTTATGTTTGGATAGGTTAGGTTTAGTTAGGTTAGGTTAGGTTATGTTTGGGTAGGTTGGTTAGGTTAGGTAGGTACAGAAGGCTCATATACTAGCAAACATTGTTGCATGGACCGTCGACTTGCTTTGGCATCACCAGCTTCTTATTTTCGTCTAATTTCATTATAAAATGATACTTTTTCAGAGTAAAAATATGTTTTTCATGTTCTACATTCAGCACCAACATTATAATGAATAAATATATCATATTTATTCATTACTAACGTAATGCTAGGAAGCTTTGTGTAGCTTTGAGCAAGTTTGGGTAGCTTTGAGTAATTACACAGACCACTTGAGTGTTGGTTGTTATGATCACCTTCACCGAGAAAACATCCAGAAAGTAATCAAAGCACAGAATACAAGACTCATAGGATTAATGTGACTCAGAAGGGAGAAAGCTACCTCACTGAGCTAGCTACAAGGACCCACCAAGTCTCTGCCAGAAAGAAGTGTTTCATTACATTCATCGCTGGTTTTATTTGTGTTGCTTCTCTTATTAGTTTACTTAGTGTAGTGATCCTCTTAAATAACCTAATGTTGTATATGTTCACATAATTGAAAAAAGCCGTGACTGAGTATTCTATTTAGACCAACAGTGTAATCCCTACACCTATATTGCACATAAACCTGTTTCGGACATAGCTTAAAGGATGTGTCATGCTTTCCACTCCTTTGCTGTAATTCTGTTTTGGCATATCATCCATGAATGGATTCAAGTATGTACTGTACTGTCAGATAAGACATAATTACATTTTTAGGATAACTTAGACCCCTTGTACATGATAAGCTCTTTGTACTGTACTAGAAATTTATAGCAGAATTTTTCCATGGGTCCTAGTTAACCATATTACATCCATATTGATGTAGTTTACCCATATTTGGTGAAGCTACAGAGTGGCCCACCACAAAGGGGATTTCATTAAATCCAGTGCTCAGTTATGTTAATTCTTCACCTTCCTTTCCTTGATTGTATATAATTAATTTCAGATATTTCCCTGAAAATGGAGACCTTCACACTGCTCTTGGTCTACTGTACATGCAAACAGGAAAACATCAACAAGCTTTTGAGCACTTGGGAACCACTCTTACCTTTGATCCAAATAACACACGAGCAATTCTTGCTGCTGGCTCCATGATGCAGGTACCTTTCAGCAAGTACATGAGATAATTTTTTTTTTGGTCACATAGTTGATTTTTTTGTTTACTCATATTTGTAAATTTGTGTGTTCCTTACTTTACCCCTTGTCCTGTAACTTAAATATTGTAACATCTGGTAGATCTACATGTTGTAGTTTAGTTAATTTATTATGCACCCCATATCCATCCTGTGGGCAGTGGTGGAAAGGTTACAGGTTGCCCGCATTTAATTCCGACAGTTAACAAACTGGATACAGTATTTGGCTAAAAGTTCTGGTACTAGATCATTTTTAATGAAAAATTCATACATTTCTTGAACATTTGTTGTAGAGCTGTCTCTAAATTCATATCTTTTCACACTCCATCACATAGTGACGGAGGGTGTACGAATATCTTCGCTGATAAAATTTACATTTGGTCAGTCCTACATTGACAGGAAATGCTAATTCCCAGAGATACATATAACTGAGTCTTTAAAATGTTCTCATATTTGTTGCTTCAGAGTGTCCACTGATTCAATGATTTGATTGCTTTTGTAATTAAATAGGATGTTTCAACAGTCATTAGATTGTCAGTAGATATATTCAAAACAACAGCCATGATTAGTACAGTATCTTATATATGATGAGTATCTTTCTAAGCAGATCATTTGGTTCCCTAAAGTAAGTTTCCATTGTTCTTTGATGAGAATATACAGTTAGGCAGGATGACATACATCATGGGCCAACAGTGAATTTTTAATTATCTCTATCTTTAAATATAAAATGCAGGATTTTTATGCAGGTCATAAAAATGCAGGATACTAGTTCAGCCCAGGAAGACTATCCAAAATCATTCCATAGGATTTCAAAGCCCTTCTGAGGTGACCTTCTCAAGTTACAGCCAACATGAGCTCTCACTAATTACCAGTTAGATTACCTGAACATCCTAGTTACAGCTGACCAGGGGCCTGACAGCTGAGTGGACAGCGCTCGGGATTTGTAGTCCTAAGGTTCCGGGTTCAATCCTCGGTGGAGGCGGAAACAAATGGACACAGTTTCTTTCACCCTGATGGTTCTGTTCACCTAGCAGTAAATAGATATCTTGGAGTTAGACAGCTGCTACGGGCTGCTTCCTAGGGAGTATGTAACAAAAAGGAGGCCGGGTCGAGGACCGGGCCGCGGGGACGCTAAGCCCCGAAATCATCTCAAGATGACCTCCCCCACCAACTGCCTGCACCACATCTACTCCAGGGTTCGTTAACCCAAACCACCCCACATATTGCCTGATACTTAACTTACTCAAAAAACAAATAAAGAGGGACAGAATGGGAATGATTGGGACAACTGAATTATCTGCTTAGAAAGGGGCTTTTCGTGTATCTCGGTACTGTATAGCACATGTACTGTAGTTATAAATATTATTATTTTGATTTTTTAAATTAAATTATTCAAACAGCTTCTGTATTCAATTACAAATTATTAAAATTAAATATAAAATATGATTGACATTTTATGTTCAAATGAGAAAAAATATATATACGAAAATATGTAATAAACGAATAAAATATGTAATAAATGATACGATGAAGATTTATTCATTTGATATTGCAATATTGTAATTCTAAACATTTTCAGAGCCACCAGGATTTTGATGTCGCACTGTCCAAGTACCGTGTGGCTGCCCAGACTATTTCTGAATCTCCACCACTTTGGAATAATATTGCCATGTGTTTTTTTGGCAAAAAAAAATATGTGGCAGTAAGTATATTTTAGGATTAGATTTGGTATAATTGAAATGGTACCCACTGAACTAGCTATTATCTTAAAAGTGCAAGACTTAAAATTTAAGTACAGTATACTATGCAGACACTGGTTGCAAGGGAGAGCCATTATCTGAATGCATGTGTAGTGTCTCAGGATTCAGTCTCTCAAAAATATATGATGCCATCTCTTTATGTTCTGTGTAGTAGGGAGAAGAATGCAACCATTTCTGTAGAATATGGATTGTTTGACTTATACTACCTCTGATGCATTGCAAAACATTTGCATAAATAAAGTGACTACTCTCCTGCCTACCTCCTAGAATTAGATAATGTGAACCAGAAGCTTTGGTGAGACACTGGCCATGCATTTTACTTTTTTGAAGCCCCTAGTGTACATTCAGGCTTGGTTTACAATGCTGTACATGGCACTTCCAATTGAATGGTCAATTTTTTAGAGGATCCTACACAGAAATAACATCACATGCGACCAGAAGACATGGCAGGATGTGCAGAATACCCCCGTTGAAAAACAGAGGTGCAACTGGTACTCTGAGAGAGAACTCCATCAACATCAGGGGCCCGAGACTGTTCAACACGCTCCCGCTACACATAAGGGGCATAACTGGCAAACCCCTCACAGTGTTCAAGAAAGAACTGGATAAGCACCTCCAAAGGATACCTGATCAACCAGGCTGTGACTCGTACGTCAGGCTGCGAGCAGCCACGTCCAACAGCGTGGTTGATCAGTCCAGCAACCAGGAGGCCTGGTCGATGACCGGGCCGCGGGGACGCTAAGCCCCGGAAGCACCTCAAGGTATAGGTATAGGTATAGGTATCCTGCTGCAGCAACTGATGTTCTGTTGCATCCAACTTGCTATTTTGTCTGGGGAACCCCTATGGCTCCCCAAAGCTATCCATGTGTGATATGGATACCCTAACTATTTTGCATCAGTCGATGTGGGGTGGAGTTCTAGGCCTACCAGGGACCACGAGCCAGAACCTGGCCCATCTCACAGAGGCACGAGGAGAAATGGCCCATAGAAATGCACATGGTATTTGGAGCATTGTATATCTGCCATCGACCGGAACAGGCACCCAGAAAGGTAAGCGCCAGAAAACAAACCCCTATTCTGGTTAACAACGAAAATTGTCAAACGAGTGGACAGAACTCCCCAAAAGAAAAAATAAGCAAACAAACATGATATCACACGAGCCACGCCGCATGTCTGCGCAGCTCCCCCCCTCCCCTTTCCGGGAGGGGAAAGGGGGGAGCCCCAGAACCTAGCGCCGGCGATCCACACCCCATTTCTGAGGCTGGTTATCAAAAACGCAAAAAAATGCCGACCGGAGGGAGGGAGGGTTGCAGGGGGGAGCCTCCAGGACTCGCCCAGAAAATGCCGTTTCATTACATTCAACACATTTTATTACATTTACAATTATTTGTATTAATAAAATGTATTAATGTAATGTAATAAATGTAATTAAAACATTAATGTAATAAAATACAATTACATTTATTTTGATAATAAAAACACCTAGAAATATTAAATTTAAATTTAATATGAACTATTTTGCTTATGTTTTGCATGCATTTTTATGTAAGAATGTGTACTTTTACATTCATTTATAACTGACAAAATTTTGACAAGAATATATTGTGGGCAGATTGTGTGGAGAAGATAAATGAAGGCAGGCAAGGGTATATTGAAGGAATGTGTAGGAACGTTGAAGTTTATTAGAGGCATCTGTTATGTCCTGATATTATTTTGTGTAGAGACATTCTAAAAAAAAGTGATCTTATACATTGTACTCAAGATGATTTAGTTTATATACAGGACCTGTTGTAAATATTTTCAAATCCCCCAATGAATACCATTTAATGATAAATGATACATATGAATGTAGTTTATTACCTTTTAAATAAATTAGTGTGTGTGTGTGAAATTGACAGTATTTTACTCTTCTTTTGTCTTTCAGTCTATAAGCTGTCTGAAACGAGCTAACTACTTGGCACCCTTTGACTGGAAGATTCTGTATAACCTGGGACTGGTGCATCTCACAATGCAGCAGTATACATCAGCATTTCACTTCCTCTCTGCTGCTGTCAACTTACGGCCCTCCAAAGGGCATATCTTTATGCTTCTTGCTAGTATGTGTGTATACTGTACCTTACAGTACCTTGGTATTGTGTATAACGTATGTTAAGTATAATTATGTACATTGTATTATTTGGTTTACAAATCTGTACATTGTTATACCACTTGATTGCATAGATTTGAATCCAATCCATTCTCCAGTAATGAAGTTGTGTTGCATCCAAACTTTGCTATTTTAAATGTCATTGTTTTAATTTTTTGTACAATTCCATAACAAAATAATTTTGAAAAAGTAAGTTTATATAAAACTTGCCTATTTTATTTGAACTTCTTTTGGGCAATAAATTCTGGTCCAGCCAGTGTACACAGCCTTGCTTCACTAGGTTCTTTGTTAGTTTCAGTTGCATTAATACTTCTGTAACATAATCCGTTGTTGTATCGATATCTTTGGTATACCGAGGTCTATTTTGAGCATGAGTCACTGTATGAATATCATATGCAAATCCAAGAAGCAAGTTGGTAGCCGTATGATCCAATGTAGGCATTGACCACTAAAATTTCTAAGTGTTGGTTTACATTCCAGAAAAATAAATAAATGTCCTCCAATCTACATTCATGACAGGTATTTTGTTGATACATTATTGAAATATAATCTAAATAAAGCTATTACAATACTGTAAAATGTTGATAATCCAATACACTATACTTTGGCAACTTTAGTTGTACAGCTCGATTTTAAACTAATTTCCTAAGCAGCTTTTTCAGTATATGTTTAAGCATAATGTTCATGAACTGGACGAGACATGACAGGATAGTTACAGCTAGCACCCGTGAAAAACTACTTATCACGGAAGACATGTTCTCTCGCAGACCCTCTTGTTCTTTCCTGGGGTGGGGAGGACCTGGGGATCAGAGATCAACCCTGTATGGAGACAACCACATGCAGTTGCAGTGAAATGGGGTTCATGAAAAGTCAACAACTCTTTAAGAAATAATTTGTTAAATGCCGGTCAAAACCAAACTCTAACAACAAGTTAACTGGCATATCAAACTTCTCCAACTTCTGCAGCAAGTAGCAGTCCAGTCCTGCACTAGTCCAAATCAGGAGCACTCCTTACTTTGTAACCAGGAAAGAACCGCATAAGATGGTCACCACATAACTTATTTTTTAGAAGATGCTCCTCAGGTTACAGTTGCCATTATCTAGTCATTTAAGCTACTTTACTATGCTAGTCCTCTCTATTTTCTCAGTTCCTTTGAGGCTTGCATGGTCTTCTGGAAACCAGGATCAGAATTTGGCTTTCTCAAAAAGTGACAAGAGCATGGGGGGATCAAAGTCAAAGGCAAAACAAAATAATCCATTGTGCTTAATAAAGAAATTAAATTAATAAATCAAATCAAAGTATAATTGTCTACAGATAAACAACCTGTGACCTAATTAAGCCAATTACCACCAGGTTGCAGCTCAGATCACTTAGGGTTCCAGTTTGTCATCCTCCTCACTCACAGGCCTGGTACTGACCGTGTCATGCCTTCTTCTGCTCATAGCTAATAGCTAAGCATGGCTTGCATAACCCCTATTGAAGTAATGTCACTACAGAATTTTCAGGCTTAGCAAGTGTTTTCCTGTAGGGCATCCCAGCTCAGCTGGTGCAGATGCTACCAAGACCAGAGCACTTGCACTTGCCTGCAGCACTTGCTATCTACAACCTGCTTGCTTGCCCTCTCCTGCCTTCCTTTTCTATGGAGGCTTATTTTGATGGTTTATCCTAGCCTGGGAGTTATGGCAATCCAACATGGTTTGGCTACTCATTTCTTTTTGTTGTCTTACATCCTTGCAGTGCTTGTGTGGCACTTGGTCTGGTAATGCAACACATGCTCATTTTTTTCAAGTCTTGGTCTTGAAAAAATGGTCTACCTACTCCTCCCATGGGTGCAACCCTTTCTGTTTTTGTTGCCATTGTATCCTGTTTCTCTTCAGCATAGCCATTTTCCTCTGAGGCACCATTGTGAGTAAGCTTCAGGGAGCTACTGAGGTGGCTAGCACAGAAATAATGTGATGAGATTATTGGAATAATGATTTGCATGTTTCTATGTTGCCCTGTTGTGTCTTACGTTGTGAATGAAGAGCATGGCAGACCTGGTTACGAGGTGACACAGACTACCACCTTGTGGCAGTTGTGCAAGTTAGAAAAATTTTGTACTCTTTGCTACATACAGTATTGATTGCCATATTTTCTTAAATTTCCTTTCTTTATTAATAGCAGTGGTTTGTTTTGTTTCAATTATGGCTTTTCTGTTTGGCTTCCTTGTCTATGGATTGATCTTTCATCACCATGCTTCCCTTGCCACTTTGAGAGAACCAAATTCTGGTCCTGGTTTTTGGCAGGCCATGTAAGTCTCAGGGATCTGATACAATTGGATGGCTCTGTGGTATCAGTGTCTTTAGCTCTGGGGAGCTCACAAGAGGCTACACACGGTGGTACTGTATTTTATTACACTCATTGCTTTATTTTTGTCTTTGTAAGTTCATTAAGTATACTTATTAATTAAAAAAATTTCTTATTCAAACAGTAGCCCTCACATATTTAGATGATGAAGAAAATGGCCGCCAAGCATATGAACAGGCTGTGCGTCTGGAGGAACGAGATCCCAGTGTATGCCTCAACTTTGCTATATTTCTGTACAATCACAATGATAAGGTACATACACATTAATTCCTGTACTCTGCAATTCTCACATGACCCATTCTGTCAAGTAGTAAATGTTTATATAATAAAATTTCATCTGTCTACTGTGTGAAGGACCAGAGGCTTCAAGATATTATGAGTTGAGCAATATTTTGATTATACATCTTTGAGATCTATATGTACACAACTTTTGTATAATGGCAACTCATCCAGCACTGATTCTGAGCTAGGCCACCTTGATAGTTTTCCTTGTTTCATGCCAAACTGAGGGACTTTACACCCCAGATGACACGTATTTTATTAAACTCTCATGTCTTGCTTCTGAAAGGTAAATAGTTCTCCAGAAATTATTAAAATCACTAAAATCTCCTTCAAGTGATCCATAATCATTAAAAAATTGTCATGGATAATTCTAAAATATCTAAACATCTACACCGATTGTCACTAGATGGCACCATCTCTGTGCACACAGATTGATGGAGGCACAGGTTTTCATTTTTGGAGGCTCTCATTTTTCTGCCTGATGCTTTTATTCTGTTAGCTGGACTCTAGCAGAGCCAATAATACTAAGATAACTACCCTATATTTGATATTCCTTGAGACTGGAACATCTCCTGTAATTGCACAGGAGTCCTCAACATAATTACATGTTGAATGTTTGGTTTTCATTCTTCTCGTATAATTATCTAAGTATAGTTACAGGATGAGAGCTATGCTCGTGTGTGTGTAATTATCTAAGTGTAGTTACAGGATGAGAACTACACTTGTGGTGTCCTGTCTTCCCAGTATTCTGTCATATAATGCTTTGAAACTACTGACAGAATTGGCCTTCACCACCTTCTCACTTTTCTTGTTCCAGCCATCTACCACTCTGCAGAAAAAATTGTATAATATTTTTTTGGCACCTTTGTTTCCTTAGCTTGAATCTGTGTCCTCTTGTTCTTGAAGATGCTGGTTTCAGGAATTTCCTCTTTTGCACAGTTTAATTACCAAAGTGTAATACTTGTTACCTAAGTGTGCACTTGTTACTCTGTTTTACGTTTGTTTTGGCAGCCTGTTCTCTTGATGTGCTACTCCATAAAAAATCCAACTTCTTAACAAACCAGAAATGTATGAACCAAAGCAACCAACCTAACCTATCAAGGCTGATGCATAGAGAACATACATATTTGAGCTGTTACTTTCCTTAATAGATTGCATTTGTAACATTGGTTATGATAATGTAAACAATTCAACCTATTAATTGAGGACAGACAGATTGGGAAGGGAGCACCCTTCCCTGGCTAATTGTGAGGACCAAATACCAACAATGGTTTCTTCTCAACATCCTTGGTGATATTTAGCGCCCTCTGATTATTCCGCACATTTGATGGTGCTACATAGCCTTCCCGGTTTGGTGCCTTCTGTTGATAATTATTTACTTCTTCTCAACATTATAACATAATAATAAAGGAAACTGTAGAAGGCTATTGGCAAGTGATAGGCAGTTCCTATTTATACTCGTCCAAATTCATTTATATATATTGTATGTCTAATTTTTGCTTGAAACAATTTAGCGAGCCTGCATCCATCATGTTATCCACTTGTTTATTCATAAATCATCAACCGTATTCCCAGATCAATATTTACCTAGATCTTTTCTGGATTAGAACTTATTCTATTTGTATCCTTTATTCTGTGTTGATGTACATAACACCTCATTAATATCTTTATTATACCCTTTTATCTGTTTGTATACTGTAATCATGTCGCCCTTTACTCTTCACCTTTCTAGAGGCTGTAAGTTAAGTTTTTACATCATTCTTCATATGGGATGTTTCTTATTCCTGGGATTAACTTTATCTTTCTCTGTATATATTCAAGGGAATTTGTCATTCTATAATACTGCATTTAAGACAACTGCATGATCTAATCATCACTAACAAGAGCAAGTTAAAGCTGAAAAATAACTTAAGATGTCATTGCTAACACTTTAAATAAATCCTAGTATTGTATTCTTATTCTGCACATTTAGGCACTGACATTTGGGCTTAAGATTGCATATGAGACATTGCCAAATATATGAGCAGCATTTAAAAATCTAAATAAGAAAGCTTTAAAGTCCATGAACATTGCCTTTGTGTGACTATTACTGGAGTATAAATGAAACCTGAACATCGTGAAGTTCAGAGGGAAACTTGAGAGTACAATAGTTTACAACTTGATCACTGCATACAAGATCCTGAGGAAAACTGAAAAGTCGGACTAGGGAAAGACTACTTAAGACTACTTAAATTGAACGGAGGTAGGACAAGGGAACCTTGTAAAATGGGGGAGGAGGTTATTTTGTGATTTATTCCTTCCTTACTTTCATTTCATGTATGTTATTTAAAATTAGCAACACAGAACCAAAAATAATCTATATAAATAAAAATAAAAATGTTTGTTTGTTCAAAATTGCTAATCTCCGAAAGTTCTTCACCGATTGCTTTGAAATGTTCACACTATATTCCATTCACATCCGAGCAGGTTTTTATATACATACTATATAGATGTCACGTCTGTGACGGTAAAAAAACATGCTTTTACTGAAAAACTGTGTTTTTCATGTGAGGGAAATCTTCGAAACCTCTTTACCGATTGCTTTGAAATTTTGACACAACGTTGCATTCAAATAGGAGCGTCTTTTTATATACTGTACCTACTATATACATGCCTAACCTGTGACAAGAAAAAACATATTTTTGTAAAAACAGCGCCATCTGTTGGACGTAAGAGCAACACACGCTGTAATCTCCGAAAGTTCTTCACCGATTGCTTTGGAATTTTGACACAACGTTGCATTCGAATAAGCGTGTCTTTTTATATAAATACTATATAGATGCCACCCGTCTGACAGGTAGAAACATGCATTTTTTTTTTAAATAATGCCATCTGTTGCACATAATAGCAACATGCACGCTATACTAAATATGTCACGAATTCAATTTCAATATTTCCGATTGCATTGATAAATTTTATTTTCATAGATTTTGATTTATTTTATTTTTTATCGAATTATTTTGTGTGACATTGTGTTCGAATTGAGCTGTGTTGTTTACCATACTGTTCAATTCATAAGTACAGTATAAGTAAAGATGCCACACCTGTGACAGATAAAACTATGCTTTTCCTGAAAACAGCGCCATCTGTTGCATGTAAGAGCAACACACACATGCTATACTAAATATGTTACAATTCCATTTCAATGTTTCTGATTGCATTGATAAATTGAATTATCATAGATTTTTATTTATTTTTAATTTTATTTAATTATTTTGTGTGAATTGCATTGGAATTGAACTGTGTTGTTTACCATACCGTTCATTTCATGAGTATAGTTTATTTTTTATTTTTTCATATTTTCATTTTATTTTTAACTGCTTTTCTCATGTTTCAGTGATGGGAACATCAGATCACTTGATGTTCCCAATTTTCTGATGGGAACATCAGACCATTTGGGAAGGCATCAGACGAAGGAGTGGGGAATGGTGGGGATGACGAGGGGACGGAAGTGAGAGATGGTTGCGAGGACGAGTGGACAAGGGAGGGGGTAATGGTGGGGAAGGACGAGGGGGATGGGGGAGTTTGGGATGGTGGGGATGGGGTGAATGGAGATTGGTGGGGAGGACAAAGGGACAGGGGAGTGGGGTATGGTGGGAAGGAAGAGGGGATGGTGGAGTGGGAATGGTGGAGAGGACGAGGGGATGGTGGAGTGGGGAATGGTTGGGAGGCCGAGGAGACGGGTGGGTGGGGGAATGGTGGGGAGGACTGGGGGACAGGGAAGGTCCCTGTCTCCCAGTCCTCCAAGTCCAGTTGCTGTGGCTCAGCAACGCACATGCGTTGCTGAGCCACAGCAACGCGTGGCCGGGTACTTCTAGTAAGGTATATAAAATGCACTTCAAATACACGAAGGATTTGTGAAGTGAATGACTACATACATACTGTTTGAACATCGGGACTCATATAAACCAATGAGATGCGATATATTTATTTTAAAAACACGAAATGAAATACAATACAACATGGAATAAATTTAACATCTTACTAGAATAACTGAACCTTTTCAATCTCTTTGAGAAACTGAGAGAAACAACCTACCAAAAGTGAAGTTGGTGTGCCTCATGAGCACAACCACAACCTCTCAGCCAAGTCCAGCTCCTCTCTGGGGGTGTTAGAAGAGTGCAGCTACGCATGCACCAAGTATACTTTCGTGAACATACAAACATTCTCTTGGACACAACTTAATGTGCTTGCAAACAATAGCACGTTAAATGTAAAAATTAACATTGGCAAAAACTATAATGAACTGATACTTCAATAAGTAAACAAAACATTAATTCAAATAAAAGATAACATTACATACCAGTCATTACAACATAGGTGGAATCTGGATGCACAGTTTAGTCATAAAGATG
>WNGS01009202.1:18001549-18015231 GCA_020271785.1 Procambarus virginalis
ATGTCACGACCACCATCACAGTTGTTATACTCCATCATGCTGGTTGAGGCTGACCCAGAGGTCGTCATGTCGCCTCGCTGGTGTCCTCTCTCCCTCTCATGCCTGGCACCTCCTGTGTACTCACTGATCCTTGTGGCAAGTTGGTTTAACTCCTTGTATCTACTTCCTGCCTGGACATACGGTGGCCTCCGTATTATAATCGTATTCCTGGTTTAAGTGGGCATCCTGGAGACACCCAACATGACTGATTACTATCCAGGGTTAACAGAGATAGAGCTTGTGCACGAAATCGGTGCACTGTGCACTGCAATGAGCATTCAAGTCAGCTGTGTGAGAATCTTGAGAAACCATCCTCTCCCCCTACTTTATTTATTTTTTGCTCTAAGTTGTATCTGTGTGTCAAAGGTGGTGTTCATTATGTATAACTTTGAAAATATGCATATATTCAGATATATATGCATAAATATATGCATACCATGTATTCATATTAATTTATATATATAATATATATATATATATATATATATATATATTATATATATATATTACTTATATATATATCTATATCTCTATATATATAGATATATATATATATAGCAGCATAACCACATGTGAAAACTAGAAAATGTCTTAACGCGTTTCGGCTAATTCCGCCTTCATCAGAGCAAATATAGATGAAGATAAAGACATTGCTGATCAACCTTATATCCGCCTGGGCAGATCACCTAGACCACCAAAAATATAAGGTGGTCAGGTGATCTGCCCAGGCGGATATAAATGTCTTGATCAGCAATGTTTTTCTTATCTTCATTGCCTACTTTGCCTCTGATGAAGGGGGGGCCGAATTAGCCGAAAACGCGTTAGCATTTTCTATTTTTCACATGTGGTTATTCGTGCATACTTGGATCAGTGTTTTTGTGATCATTGTTGCATATATATATATATAATATATAAAGCCTAAATTCTTACAATTGGACAGAGCACACATTTGTCTGAAATATATAATGGTTATCACTCACTTGCCTGTAGTTAAACTTTCAGTGGCTCCATAGTATGGTTGCCCTCACATTCCAAAAGCCATAGCCTTAGGATCGTTTCATAGGCCTACCTAGAATGTTACTTAGGCCCATAAAAGAAAGTGAGGGACTCGGGATGTTTTTCAAGAGTGGGGATGGTTACTGGGGGTCTGAGGAAGCAAATGTATGCCCCGTTGTATGCATAAGATTTTTCTATTCTTATGTTATACTAATACACTGTATCATCATACTGTCGGCTGGCGCTTTTCGAGCAAATGACGTTTTCTTGACCGGTGCAACACATGTTAAGGAAGCCACCAATGCCAAATAGTACTGAAAGTTCTCTTTTTGCAGAGTGGTAGATGGTTGTGACAACCTAAGTGAAGTGGTGGATGCGATACCAAAATTGTCAGTACAGTACTGTACTGTACTTTCAACGTGTCATATGACTTGGATGGATACCAAGAAGCATATCTCTTATTCTGTATTCTGTAACTACACTTTGGTAATTCCCCACCTCCCTAAGTCTTACTTTTTATCTTCTACATCACAACATACACACTCAACAATGGGTAGCTACCACCAACACTTTCCTGCCACTATTATAGGAACAATATTATATATGTATAGTTAACATTGTACCATGTGAGAATGTACTCCTAGAACATTTCCTAATCAGACATCTTGGACTAAATACTGTATTTACATTACTTGTATAAGTACATTACTGTACTTATATTTAATGGTCTCCCTCATTCACCAGACAAATGCTAAGTAAATGCATGTCACTAGTTATAATATGAATAACAAGTATTTTACATATGTACATAACCAAAAACGGGATGCGAGGGGGGGGGGGACGATAGTCTCATTGCGTGTTTGGTGGGCGAGACCAGACTACCTGGTCTCCGTGAGCCCTCGAGCAGTTTTTCTTTGATACCCATTGTGTTTGAAAGGGGGGAGGGTTACTGAAATCACTACACATGCATTACCATTACACATTTTCTCACTTTTCATGGGATGTTGAAGCCTCAACCTGGAAAAAGCAAACAATGAATAATATAGGAAAAAGAAATTTATAGGTAGTAAATAATATAATGCAGTATTACTGTACAAATAACACGTCCATTTGTTATATGCATCCTCAATATGTAGCATAAAACTAGTATCTAAACACACTAGCAATTATAACCTTATGGGTAAAAATATATTAATTCTGTGACTAAGAATGTCACGTGGAAAAAAATAGCTTATTTTAGGAATATTAATATATAGATGTTATATGATATCCTGGCATAGAAGATTGGTAATAATTTCTCATGACCCTCATGTCATTGAACCATACTGATTACTGTATTTATAAATTACAATACTATGTGTAGCTTTTTGTTTTCAGCCTCTGTGGGAAATGGTGCAAGAAGGAATAGATCTGAAAAGTATCCAGTGGTCACAGCATAATAAACTTACCTAAAATGTGTTCTGTAGGTTTTGTAATAATACATCTTTATTGATTCTGAAATATTTTTCAATTCGTGATTTTGTTTGTTTTAATTTAACTCGAAAGTCTGTATATATTTTGGGGGAGGGAGGGAGGGATGGGGGGGAAGAGATGAGGGGGGATTGGGGAAGAAGGAGAGAGGGAGAGAGAGAGGGGGAAAAAGAGAGAGAGGGGAGAGAGAAGCGAGAGGGGGGAGAGAGAGAGAGAGAGAGGGAAAGGAGACAGAGAGGGAGAGAGAGAGGGGGGGGAGAAGGAGAGAAGAGAGAGAGAGAGAGGGGGAGAAGAGAGGAGAGAGAGGAGAGGGGGGGGGAGGGAAAGAGAGAGAGAGAGGGGGGGAAGAGGAGAAGGGGAGGAGGGGGGGGGAGAGAGGAGCGAGGGGGGAAGGGGGGGAGAGGGGGGGGAAAGAGGGAGGGAGAAGGGGGGGGGGGGAGGGGGTGGGCAGGGGGGGGGAGGTCGGGAGGGTGGAACGGGGGGCGGAGGGGGGGGGAAGAAAGGAAGATGAGCGGGGGGGGGGAAGAGAGAGAGGGAGAGATCATTTGTAATTTATATTTACTTTAACTACGTAATAAGTTGTAAATAATTTGTCACTATTTAAAAACATTAACTGCTGTGGACAATAAATCAGTATGTAGTTGGCCTGAGCATTGGTAGTTTATATGTTAAAATTTTAATATACGGTATTTGAACCTTGCTCAAATTGATTGTGTTTGACTGGAACGTGTTGGTGGCCTGCACTGAACTGGCCAATGGTCAAAATCTTGATGAACCAAAATGGTTCCACTTTACCCAGCTGTGTTGGTAGACTGGCCCAACTCATCTGCCCAAATACCAATTATACGTTCTTTACTATATTTCATATTTGTCAATGTATTCACTATTCTCAGGATTATTTTAGTAGCACATTAAATACTAATAAAAATTTAATTTTTTACAAAGTGTTTCTTTATTGAATCTTTACTAATTTTTTGTAATAGTGTGTGACTTTGTGGTGATTGTAGCCCTATTGTAACCTGAATTTTCCTGGACATACTTTTTGTCCTGTGAACATGTGGCAGAACCTTTTGGTACTCAGTGGTTTCTTACCCATATTTCTTTATATTTTCATTATTTGTGAGTTTAAAAGATCTGTCAGCAGGAGTAGTGAGGCTAAACGAGGATGGGGAAGAGGAGGTATCTTAATATAAAAGAAAAGGCTAAATAATTTCAGAAAAGTGATCTTTGAGTGGCAATGGTTCATAGTGTAAGATGCTGTAGAAGTCAAAAGTATAAGACATTAGGTAAGATTACTTACAAATGGTTCCTGCATCAACAGCATAATGTGGTGTTTTGTCCATCAATCACTAAAAGTTGCACAAGTGGGAGTAGCTGTAAGAAAAAAAACTAATCATCCCCTAGGAATAATCAAGTGTACCTTTGTCTTTTAAGGTAAATTTATTTTATTATTAAACTATAAATCTCTGGTGCACCCCCCACTTGGATTATTTTATCCAAGCATAGAAGCCTCATCTTCAGAAAGACGCAGCTTCATTGGAGAAAGCTTAACACCGGGCAACAAAAATCATTCCAGAATTAAGTCACCTTTCATACCAGAAACAGTTGAGAGCAACAGAGCTAACAACAATGCATACAGTGCAGGACGGCAGATCATCACAACTTTAAATATATACTGAACAAGTTGGAGGATATTGATCTGGACAATTTCTCTGAAAGATCAGATGTAACAAACAAGGAACAATGGTTTTAAGCTCAACAAGCCACAAATGTAGGGCTGAAAAAAGGAGATGCAATTACACCCACAGGGTAATGTGGAACTGCCACCCACAAAAACCGTAAATGGCAAAAAAATGATGAATTTTAAAATCCAGCCAGAAAAATTTATCTGGACAAATGTGGAACCATTGACAAGTTGCCTGTTTCCTGTCCTTGTCATGGCTTGGTTAAGTTCGGGTAAATAACTACCTAACTACCTATCTTGGCAAATCATTGTCCTCAAAATCTTCCACATTATCAGAGAGAGAGAGAGAGAGCAGGACAGACTATTTAACATAGATGGTACTGTACTAGGTTGTAATGAATACCCAGGAAACTGGACAAGAGAGCTATTTCCCCCATCCCCCGTTACAATATGCTGATAACCATTAAGGTGGTAGAGGCAGACTTTACACACATGAGCACCCCAAACTATTCAAAGATATTAAAACATGAATAATGAACCTATCCTAAAGCCATATTCAGCCCGTCCTGTAAACCAAAGGTCAAAAGTGATTTCATGCACCTAATAAACCCCCTGTTTATGAATGAAAGATGGTTTACAGTTTACTCACAACTGATGAAGTTTGAACACTTCTGAAACAAGTGCTTCGACGAAGTTTGTTCCAACCACAACACTATAAATGCTGCACTCACGTTCTACAAATACATGCAGCCCTGCTCCTGTGCTAGGTAAGTCCACTATGGGCTCACCATAGCTCGTGCTACTTGGAATGTTTTGTTCCCAGTAACTGAATCTTGAACAACAACTACAAATACAAATAATTGCCAACAGAACCTAAACACCTAACCAACCAATGCCTAAATATGCACAATATGCTAATACTGTATATAATAATATTATTTATATTTGAGAAAATTTCTGTTTTGAATGGACAGGAATGTTAAAATTGATGAATGTGTCTAGGGTCGACCGCTGGATGGAACGGACTTGGTCTGAGGACGGGTTGGCCATATTACTATCACAATTGCTATGTAGCGACAGTTGGTATTGGCGTCGACAGTGAGCCGTAAGCGCCCAACTGAGCCAGAGCCAATGGCTAAAAATCATTTGAATGCCATATTGAAATTTCCAGCATAAAGCTCTAGGTGTGTGTAAATTTATTTTCTGCAGTTAGAAGAAAACGCACTCAGATTGGGGACTTATTTTATAATAGTAAATAATAATTTAATAAATTAATAAATAATAAATTATTATATAATAAATAATATAATCGCTCTCAGACACGTTTTCTTCCCTCAGAAAACCCACCGCTTTTTATTTGGGGGATAAAGCAGTGTTCTTATTTACATGCATTATAGGATTTTAAAAGGTACTTTAGGATTATGAATATTAAAAAATTGTCTAAGAAAGGAATTATTTATTATTTTAATCATACATGTTAAACGAGGTCTTTTTTTTTTTTTTAGTTTAGTTCATTTATTATGCACCCCATACCCATCTTATGGACGGTAGTGGAAAGGAACTAAACCCCACAATTTTTTTTTTTTTTTTTTTTTTTAGATATATACATATACAAGAGTTGTTACATTCTTGTACAGCCACTAGTACGCGGAGCGTTTCGGGCAGGTCCCTGGAATACGATCCCCTGTCGCGAAGAATCGTTTTTTCATCCAAGTACACATTTTACTGTTGCGTTAAACAGAGGCTACAGTTAAGGAATTGCGCCTAGTAAATCCTCCCCGGCCAGGATACGAACCCATGACATAGCGCTCGCGGAACGCCAGGCGAGTGTCTTACCACTACACCACGGAGACTGCAAATAATTCATTTCGCTAAGCAAGTTACAATCTTGATGAGCTAGTTACAAAATTCAGTGGGCCAGCCAGAGGCTTAGGGCCCGCCCAGGAATATCCCTGCAAAAAAAAAAAAGTATAAGTCGTCACATCAACAATGGGTTCGAAATCGACCACAAGTAGTTTCTAAATTAAGCAAGTGACATAAGTGGAGAGCTAGTGTCACAATTGATGTTTGCCCTGCACCCCCCCCCCCATCCAGCGGGCAGCGGTGGATAGGTTACAATCACTTAGTTACTACCTACAGTTAGCTAACTGGGGATATTTGGCTAAAATTTCTGGTAGCAGATCATTTTGAATGAAATATTTCATTCAAAATGAATGAAATATTAGTTTTTTTTTATTCAGAAGGGAATTCTATTTTAGCTATTAATTTTTAATTATGATAAATTTCAGATGGAAATAGTGTGAATTTCATTTAATAATACATGTTTGCTAAGAAGACTTTCATAAAAAATGCTGCTACATAAGTTCATCAAATATTCCCATCTCACAGGTTGGTTAGTCATACATGGAATCGGGGGAGAAAATACCTGCCTCAATACAAAAACAAATCAATTAAGAAGATTTTAGCAGTTAGTAGCATTATATTGGGGTTTTAATATTGACCAATAATTTGTTTACGTATCATACAAATTTTGTGTTGGGGGGGGGGGGGAGTTGTACAAATGTAAGTGTACGATGCGCAGCGTGTACGAGGTGACGCATGTGTGCCAGCCGAGGGTAACCATGACAACGGGTGTGTGTTTAGTAAACACGGCCGGCCGGGCCTGGCCTGGTCACAGTTGACAGTGTGCCACAACTGTGTCAGGTGTGTACTGGCTCCAACTTACTTTCTTCGTGCCACTTGTGTCTTTGCATATATTACATACAATAATGTATATTACTCCAGATTGTCTGCTGTATGTCAAACGCTTCTTAATTGTGACTCATTCATCAAGTGAAATGTGGGGACCTTTGACAAGTCGCCAGCTGTCCTCGTTGAGGCCACTAGTGTTAGTGGCCCTCGGGTAAATTTTCGGGTGTTTCTCACCCCCCATCCGCGGAACTGTAGGATGGGGTGCAGGGGAGTGTCATAGGCAAATACAAACAAACTGAATATAGTAGTTCAATCCAAATTATTTGGATTAAAGAACACTGGGTACAGTTTTAGCTAAGCCCGTTTTGCGACAACTTTCTGCCACGGCCACAGGATATTTACCTAATTGTACCAGAGGGTCATTAATGCACTGTGGCAGTGATGTGGTGGAGGCTGACTCCATACACAGTTTGATATGTAAATATGATGGAGCCCATTAGGCTCAGGAATCTGTACATCGGTTGATGGGCGGGACCAAAGAGCCAGAGCTCAACCCATGCAAGCACAACTAGTCAACTAGATGAGAACACTAGTAGCCTTGATGAGCACAGGAATCCGGTGGCTTGTCAAAGATCCCCCATTTGCCCTGATGATTTTTTCCAGTTGGATTTTAAAATTTAACAGTTTTGGCATTTACAGCTTCGTCAGGTAGGCAGTTCCATGGGTTTATAACCCTGTGGGTGAAAAAGCATCACGTTTTCTCAGTCCTACATTGTGGCTTGTTGAGCTTGAAACCATTGCTCCTTGTTTGTGTTACATCTGACCTTTTAAAGAAATTATCTAGATAAACATCCTCCATACTGTTCAGTATTTTAAAGGTTTTGATGAGATCAGCCCTGTCATGCTTGGCTTAGTGTTGTTAGCCCTGAGGCCCTCGATCATTTTTTGGATGAAAGGTGACAATTCTGGAAGGATTTTTGTTGCCTGGTGTTGAACTATCTCCAAAGTAGTTATGTATTTCTGAAGATAAGGTCTCCATGCTTGGATACAATAATGTAAGTGAGGGTGGCACCAGAGATTTATACAGCTGAATTACCACCTTCTTTTGCTTTAGTCACCTTTAGCCAGAGGTATGCTTGATTATTTTTAGGGTTTGGTTATCTTTTTTTACTACTGCTACCTGCTGTACAATTTTCAGTGAATGGTGGATTTTGACTGCAAGTACTTTTTTTTCCATCACTCTGCTGCAAGGTAATGTTATCGCCTGCCCAAAAAGCTATGCAAGCTAGTGATTTTACAAGAATGCAAGTACTCTTGTATATAATATATAAATAAAATAAAAACTAAAATGTAAATTAATTTTGTAGTTGTGATGCATTTGTATATATTAAAAAGCATTTGCCAGTCTTCTGAACATTTGTGGAGTTCAAGTGGATCCCTTTGTAAGGCTTTAATATTATTTTTATTTTACACTTTACGGTAAAGCTGGTAAAGATGTGTACAGTGGAACCTCGATTAATGAATTTAATCCATTCTGGCACCAAGCTCGTCATGTGAAATGCTCGTCTTTCATAACGAATTCCCCCATTTAAAATACAGTATTGGAAATAAAAATAATCCGTTCCACCACTGAAACACGTAAATATGATATTCAATTTTTTAAATAATGGAGCAGCCTACCTGACATATGTGGGGTTTTCTATTTTGCTTTCCCGACTGCAATGCGTACGTCACCAATGTACACGTGACAGATGCTTCACGAAGCTGTCGGAATCAGCAGAGAAAATATGAGAGCAACTGTACAGGGCCTGGGAGCAAGGTCGAGTTAGAGTCCTTGAGGGTCTCTTCTCAGACTAGTCTCACTTGGTCATGGTCCACGTTGATCATTGGAATCTCCTCAATGCTTGAAACACTTTAAGGGACTCCTAGGGTCCACATCACATTTATAGATTTGTGAATAATAGGCAACTCGGTGTTGAAGACACCTTGAGCTGAAGGCTTGAGTAAATAGTTGGCAGTATTCAGAAGTGGTTCAACGGAAACACCGTATAAAGCTTAACACTTTCGCCCGGGCATGACGCAGCATTGCGTCATCCACTAAAATATATAAAGGAATAGTGTCACCCTTCAGTAGAGGGGAGCTCATTTAATAGACATCTTGTCCATAGCAGTGGTGTACCAATATAATATGCGCGCAAGTGGCCTTGCTACTACACATACTGACCAACATTTGTACTCATTGAAGTATTATTCACAAGCTTATTAATATAAATACTTAGTGTAACTTAATTTATTCATTTGTAAAAATTTAACAAATAAGATGCTGATTATATGGCTACTGAGACAGTAATTGTAAGGCTAAATGCTTTATCCATTGCTCTGTTTCACTTTACAGTCATTTTCTGCTGTAAGAGAAAAATAGCGGCTGTTATCAGGTATCACCACTGCTAAACCTAACAAAAGCTGGCCTAATGAACTTTATCTTATGCTATCCTATCCTTGCCCTTTTTAAGAACCCCTGTAGAAGTGTTGTCTTAAACTGTTCTCAGATTTATATTGTGTTAATATTTACCTATTCTAACATAATTAAACCCATCAAATGAAAAATTACATTTTTTTTTTGTAACCTGATATACAGTAATGCATTGAATATGCAAGAAAAAATATTGAAAAGTCATATGTTATTATCACTGGAAATGACAGAATAATTGCTTATAAATTGAAGAGTTTATACCACTGTGTCTTAATACTGTAACAAAACTCCTCGTACGTGAAGGTGACTTGGTAACTCTGGAATTAATTTTTTTTGTTCTGGTGTTGCACTTTCTCCAGAGCAGCTACGTCCTTCTGAAGATGAGGGCTCCATAATTGGATACAGTAATCCAAATGGGGGGCACACCAGAGACTTAAACAATTGAATCATTACCTTGTTTTCCTTAAAGTCAAAGGTACACTTGATTATTCCAAGGGTCTGGTTAGCTTTTTTTGACTGCTGCACCCACCTGTTTGTGCAACTTTCATTGAGTGGTGAATTTTTACTCCAAGGGTCCTTTTAAAGTTCTAATTTAACTGTCAATGACTTCACTTTTAAAGTGTCATTAAATTTAAAAAAATCAAGTTAAAAAAATCCCTTCATTAATATAATTATGAAATAAAAAATGTCACAATCTTGTGTGCTAAACTAAAACTGATGCAATGAGCCGAGAAAACAAATGTGCCCTAAAAATCAATCAATATGTATGATTGATGGCATTAATGTCTTAACAAAAGTAGCAGCTATCTTTACTGTCATGGGCAATACAGCTTCATATTTTATTATGTGGTAATATATTTTTCTTAATTTTCAGTACAGCATAGTATGTAAGGAATGTTAAAAAAGTATATATTTTTTATTCTAAGTGTTTTTCTTTGTAAATGACACAAAAATTTAAAATAATAATTTAATAATTCATTTGTGTCAGGGGGACAGGAAGCCAGAGTGTACAGTATTCTTACACGGTAGACTTATACAGTATTAAGGTCCCCCCCCCCCCCCTGGGGCAAATTACTGACTTCATCCAAGATGCAACCCCACAACAAGCTGACTAACTCCCTGAGTACAGGGGTACCTACTCACTATTAGGTGAACAGAGGCGTTAGGTGAAAGAAAAAGTGCCCAACCATTTCTGTCCTGCCTGAAATTCGAACTCAGAATTCTCGATTGTGTGTCGAGAACGTACCCGACTGTACTACCGGGGCCCTTAAATGCATTGGAAGCGGATGAAAATCCAGTGGTAGATTTGTTGAGTGATGAAAAGAGCCCATTGTGAATTAATTTTAGGTACCAGCTGTAATAAAATTTATTGAAAAACACTGTACAGTACTATGAATATTTCAAATCAACTTTCAATCCATCATCCCTCCATCCACCAACCCATCTACCAGCCTGTCCAGACCAAAATTTTAAAAGACTTTCCTATATTGTCAACAGTGTTTGCATTGAAAGTCATTTTTAGCACTAAGTCAGGTATGAAATCACATAGGGAAACCTTAATGATCCAACCAAAATTGCATACAAGATAAATAAACTCCACATATGAAGGATACCAGCTGCCCGGATTGTCTCTCAGCACAATGTGCCAGGCACAGGGGAAAGCGTCTCGCTGTAACAGACACCGATCTCCAACTTAGACCATTTGGTTATGGAGGACATCAACAGCTTTGGGTTATAAATATCACTTATGTGACCAAAGCATGCCCTCTAAAGTGCAAAGCCCCAATACTCACCAGCAGCAGGACCTAGCATAATAGGCAGGTCTTTAGTGTGTAGAAACATACAATCTGATGACTGTCTCTTCCCATCAACAGGCCCCACAAGGAAGAACAGTCTCATACGCTGCTTGGAAGCAAGATGATTCAAGAGGAGTTAGGTTGTAGAGGAGGTAGACAACAACCCCCTCAAAACATGTTTCTGGCAGGGTACAGGAAAACACAAGTCAACTCCAAGAAAGGTAACTGTGGCAACAGTTAAGAGCAAAATAGAATGCTAGAGCACACACATTATGGTTGACATTCAACACAATAGTGATGCATCAGTGAAACTAAACAAAGCAATAGTCACTGGAATAACTGTTATTCCAGTTTAGTCTAGACTCGCTTAGCTGAAAGTGGTGAAGCAGGTAATGGACCCCACCTAGGTAGATCTAGATATAACACCTAGGAGGAGAATGATAATAATAGACTATGTAAAACCCCAGATGACTTTATAATTGGACTTTATTATCTAGTACCCCAAACTGATGACTTAATACATCAAGAACAGCCCCAATAAACAACACAACCCCCTCTCCAAAGAGCAAACATGGTATACCAATTTACATGCCCCAATGAAGGATGTCACCTTCGCTTCTACTTAAGTTGGTATGACCACCACAAAGCTTTCAAGAAAACTGACTTGCCAATCTAAAAGCTGGTGCCCCCAGAAACTATGTGCAAAGTGATATATAAAGTGACACTCACTAGGAACATGCTAGTAGGTATTAATTACCAAAAATCCTGGAATCTACCAATCCCTGACCAAAGAAGAAGACTGCAAATCTGGGATGCCATACATATAAGAGAAAAATTACCCCACCTAAAATATATTAGATTAACAATTCTGCTTCCTTGCCAACACTCAGACCCAGATCTTACCAAACATCCCTGGATAATGACATTTCTATCGAGGTCTCCATGCTCAGTGAGAGTACCAGGGTACTTGACCTAATGCCTTATCCAATATTTGATTGCCCTACCTCTCCCTTTCCCTATGTTGATTGCCTCTCTCCTCCCCCCCCCCCCCTTTTCCTATGTTTGTTTGATTGCCCTCTCTCCCCCCCCTTCTTCCCTAGTTTGGCTCCCGCGACTTCCTATTTGTTTGGCCCTATCTCCTTACTCTATGTTTGACAGGCCTTATCCCCTTACCCTATGTGTGAGTGCCCCTCATCACCTCTACCCTATATTCCTTCATATGTGTATTTATCTCAAATTATACCTCATGTATTTATTGTTTACCTGAAGATGTTCCATAGAACAACAAAATGTCGATAAGATAAACCTTTCAATAATTACTACAGTAGGTTTCTTACCATACATTTTGGTAATTTGATTGTTCTTCTTAATACTGCTGCTAAGAAAATAGTTAGCACAGAAAGTTTACACCAAAAGATCAACAACACCAGCTATTAATATTATTATGAGAAAATCAGTAGGAGCCATGAGGAGGATTAAAACGTATGTTTTGAGTAATCCCAAACAATGCCTTAGATCGCTACACCCCAACATGGCCAAAAGCATTGCAACCTGGGATTTAATTGAATTCTTTAAGATTCCTGAGGCTTGCTGCACTGTCACAAATGTATTGCATAGCCTGGGAATCAAACTTTCATTCAATCAGCTGTAGCTTAAGTGGCTGATGGCTAGAAACTTTGTATTTTCCCCCAAATTAAACCTCTATTTCCAAAGGAAGATATAAAAACCCCATCAGTCTGTTAGGAAAGAAACTATGTTAGTCTGTTAAGAGGCAATTCAAACCTTTTACCTGAAGGCTACTAACACTCTAGTGGCCTCAGTGATGACAGGAAGCTGGCAGTTTATCAAAGAACCACCCATTTGTCCTGAGGTCTTTTTCAAGCTGGATTTTAAGATTCAACAGAGTTTGTGGCATTTACGGCTTTGGTAGATAGGCAGTTCCATGGATTTATAACCCTGTGGGTGAAAAATTATCTCTTGTTTTCAGTCTTACATTGTGGATTGTTGAGCTTGAAACTGTTGCTCCTTGTTTGCGTTACATCTGACCTTCAGAAGACATTGTTTGGATCAACATTCTCCAGTTTTTTTGCTACCATAAGAACACTCATCTCTTTAGTTACATTGATCTTTATTTGACCAAAATAAGACAATTCTAAGTATATTATTAAAATTTTTAAGTTGCCAATGACCGCAAAGAACATTAGCCATACTGGGAGAATTGCCAAACTATTTTTTTTTCCTATGAAAACAAAACATAATAAAATTATGCAAATACAAGTAACTGGGAAGTGTATATAGAGTAAGTTATACTGTATAAGTAAAAGGGATGTTGCTCACGATTTATGAAATTTCAATTATAAAACTTCAGTTTTGGGCACTTGCTTACATATCTTGCTTAGTTTTAATCTCATTTTGATAACATTTTCACACAATACACAAACAAGCAGGCTTTACTTATGCTTAAGAATTTCAAAAACAAATTTATTTTTAAATGTGACTCAATTTGTTACCCATTATAATTAATAGTAATCAA
>WNGS01009202.1:18015256-18037239 GCA_020271785.1 Procambarus virginalis
GACAGACATTAGGAAATACTTCGTACAGTACGTCAAAAGAACCTTTTGGCTTCACTGTATTATGCATGTTAGTGGCTTTGCAAGAATTAAAAATACTGTACCAATATTATGTAATCTCACAAACCCATTGTACCTTCTTATAAATAAATTATTATTATTATAATATACAGTAATAAGGTTTGCTTGACTTTTTTTTTTTTACTGCAACTCCCACTTGTGCAATTTCAATTACTGGTGTATCCTAACTCTGAGGTATTTTCTTCATCAATCTGGTACATGGTAGTATTGTTGATATGATACTTGCAAATTGCATTATGTCCTTCAAGCAAAGTCTCTTATTTATCAAGAGTATGGAAAAGCATTTTTCCAGTCTTCTGACCATTTGTGGAGTATATGTAGCTCTCATTGTAGGCCCTCTATATTATTTCTACTACTTACTTTACCATAGATCTTGATGTTCTCTACAAACTTGATGTGGCTTGTAATATTCTCACCGTCATTGATGTACTGTATAAGACAAAAATATTGGCCTCAATACGGCACCTTGCGGCACTCCACTCGCCACATTTTTGCAGCCAGATTTATCTCTATTTAAGATGACGTTCTGTTTCCTTTGCTTTAACCATTATTTTATAGATTCTAATAGTTTACATGTTATTCTATGAGCTTATAATTTCCTTGTTTACTTAATAATTTCATATACAGTATATCTACAATTTATACACATATATTTTAGGTTCCTCTTCTGTCCAAAATGCAGCAGCAGAGCCACAAGATAACGCTCCAAATTCTTGGCCACTGTATCTCGATGCCCAGGCTACCACCCCATTAGATCCACGGGTGCTTGATGCTATGCTTCCATACCTCATCCATCAATATGGCAACCCTCATTCACGAACACATGCCTATGGATGGGAAAGTGAGAAGGCCATGGAGAAAGCTAGACAGGTGAGAAAAGATATTTTGCACCATGAATGTACTGTAATTTTATGAGCTAGAGTTTAATTTTGTTTAAATATTTTGCTGGCGCTGTATTTGGTATTATTAATTAGACCAGAAAGCATGATAGAATATGCAAATTAGCCTTACTGAAAAGTAGTGGCATCTAACAGCTTGGTTAACCAATTCATTAACCAGGAAGCTGTAGGGACATTGCTCTTCAAAATCACATAAAGGTAGGGTACACAGTAAGGATACCTTATGTTTTCATAGGATTATCACATTATTGATGCTTTAATTTCCATTAATATTTGAACAAAATATTCATGTGTTCGTTTGAAATTTTCAACTTGTGCATTATAGACCATGAGTTTCTTTGCTGCATATTGGGAACAAGAGCCCATGTAATTCCCCTTGACCCCTCTGTGAAAGGAATTGCATGTGAAATTGTGATTAACCCAATAATATACTTAAGTAAACTGCTGTAAATGTGATTAAAAGAGGCCCACAACACACCCAAACTTCACTGAAAAATGTTTTTGGAAGACTGCATTATCAAAACAAAGCTGACAATTACTGTACTGTACTAAAGTTATCTCCACACCACCAGGTGGCAGTCAAGCCACTGCCAGTCCAGGTGACTTGCCCACCCTTGCACTCTGCCGTTGATTTAACAATGTATCGGTGTCCACAGTGACAAGAGTACCATACTGTTAAAACTAAGTGGTCAGATTTCCCTGGAACATTGGATCCTCTGTAGATTATATATGCTATTAATATTTAATGAGGATGTACAGTATTGTATATGGTTCACATTTCATGTTTCCTGTTACCACTAACTGCCTCGGCTTGGTTTTTTAGGGCCTTACCTGGTGCTGTCTACAAAGACTGTTGTATTTATACTCAGATAACAAAGAAATTAGTAAAATCCTGAGAGAACAGTATAAAATTCTGTTTAACATCCAGATAAACAACATCAAGGCTGAAGATTCAGACAGCTTCTTCATGGACGATATGCATAATTAAGATAATTTAATAGATGGACACAAATTATTAACACAAACACAACAGATGGAAAAACTGACAACATGCAAATGCATTCGACTCCAGATCCTAACTCCTGGAACTTCGTGTTATAAAGAAATGTAAAGTCCAGGTACAGTATGAGTAGCATGAACAGTCAGTGTACAGCAATATGGAGAAAAAGCTTAGGTACTGGTTAGTTTCCAGAAGTGCTTAAATCAGCAGGTATAGCCCCTCTCCAAAAGAGGGATAGCAAAGCAATGGCAATAAACTATAGACCTTTTGCACAAATGTCACACATTATAAAGGTCTTTGAGAGGGTGATTATAATGGTAGGAAGATCCTGTCATTCACAATTACTTTAATCACAATCAATCAAAATCATCTCAAGATAACCTGACCACGATGACAGTCACAGAAGTATTGGAAAAAAAAAATTCAAAATGTAGATCTTGTATACAGATTTTGCTAAGGCATTTCATAACTGTGACCATATAGTGATATCACACAAAATGTGGTCCAAAGAATAACAGGCGAGGTGGGGGCAATGGATACTAAATTCCTTGATATAGGTCACAGTCATGGTAAACCAACCAAATTAAAATCCCGAGTAGTGAAATGCTCTCTACACCAAGTTACTTTCTTTGCATCCCTACTCTTTATCATTCTCATCAGAAATGAAGAAAAATACAGTTCACAGCTTGAACTGTATTTTTGTCTGATGCTTTGCAAATGATACCAAAATCAGCACGAGTAATTGTCTTAGTAGAAGTAGATATCAATAACATTTTTCAATGTGCAATGTAAACAACATGACACTCAACAGTGATTAATTCCAGCCACTAAAATATGCAAAGAATGAGAAACATAAACTAGATACAGAAGGCAAGACACAGATTTCATAGAACAGAAACAGTGTGTAAAGGATCTAGGCATAATGATAGATTACCTAATGTTTAGTGAATGTAACAACAACATATCATCAACCAGGAAAGTGGTTGATTATGATAGTGTGATGGGTTGTGGTATTGCAGCTGTACTGAACCAAGGTGGTATGGCACTCTGTCACATAAATAAAAAAAAAAATGCTGCATTGGCCCTTGCTGTGTTTAAGTCGCAGGTGGAAACAAATGAAAATCATCAAATAAATAATTAAAACAATTTACTGAAATATTAATGAACAAAGATTGCACCTGAGAACACTTGGCTGTTATTATAGAACAAATAAAATAAGTAAATGAAAGTTTAAATCTAATACAATACAAGAGTATACTGGTGTGCTGAAGACAACTACCATACCACCACAGCATCCAGCACACGACGTAGGCTGAGGGCAAATGGCGTTGCAGGCGGCCTGCAACGCCATCTGCGTTGTGGTCACCTCAACACATCAAGACAACGTCGTCTTGTGTGTTGAGGTGATATTTTACCTCGCATCTTTTCTTGTTGGGTTGCGATGGATCCCCCTGCCTAGTTCTGATCCTAATTGTGTGTTCATCTTCTTAATGTGTTTCATTATGTTCTTTGCTACCAGCACATGCCTTTGTTACAGACCCCACTCCACTTGATGAAATCAGTATACTGTAATAAGTACAGTACTTCCAGCCCTGGAGGCTTTTAATTATACATTCTGTTTTATTAATATGACCACTGTAAGATGATCCTAAATTCTGTCATAATATTACTATTTTTTTATTATTGTTGTTTTAGGCATAGCCATCAAATTGATATATAGATTTATACATATGTAAACTACATATCAATATGTGTGGCTGCACTTGAGCTGATGAGGTAACCAAGAATGGCTCAATACACTTGGGCTCCTTGAGATATTCCATTCCATTTGGCGATTTAATTTTGTAGATTAGGACAGGAGTTTTGGTGTCCTAACAGCGTTTTTGGAAGGCTACAGTTTTGTCCAACAGACTAAGGGTGGTTTGTCCCTGGTCACATCTCAGGATGCCACATCAGTGAGTGTGAAATTTGATAGTAGCACTTTGGCTGAGCTGTTTCTAGCCCAGCATGTCACCTCAAGGTCACCTTAGCATGCATGCACCACCCAACAAAGGTTGAAGTTGACCGGGCATTTCCTGTGAACGCTCCGTCACACTTCAATGTTTATACTCTTTCCAGTTTTCTGATCTTATTTTTCGTGCTAAGTTGTTCATTTTAGTATCATATTGTTGGCAATAGAAGAGCATGCATTGTAAAGCAATTCCCATAACAATAGTACTATAAAAGGATTTTTGAAAAAAAAATTATTTCGATAATGGCGGTAACATGATCTGCCAGCCCCGGTACACTCGAATGTTTATATTTTACAGTTTTCTGACCTTATATTTTGTGCTATGTTGTTCATTTTAGTATCAAGTTGTTGGCAATATAATAGCACACATTTTAAAACAAGTCCCATAATATTGGGACTATAAATGGAATTTTTACAAATGTATTAAATTTTTACAGCATTAACATCTTGCCGCAAACCACATGTATTGATTTAAGGACTGTGATAGTGTCTTCACAAAGCTGAAGTGGTAGTGTTTGCCAATAGAGAAATTTATACTAAATACCAGCTTGTGCTGTGGAGTGAAGTTACATTCTTGGCGAGTGGAACGTTCCCTGTCCTCAAAGCTTCCTTCTGCATTTTTAGTATTATTTGTTTTAATCACATTAAATAATTATTCTTAAAATGTTTTAGTTAATTTTATTAGACCTGTGTGCAATACCAGTATTACCATAAACAGTATTTCCCAACTTGACTTTTAAGTTAAAAAAAATTGTGTTTTTATTATGCACCATTTGGTGCTAGTAATCTTGCCATTATGTATTTTTCTTTTTAATTGTTTTGGTCATGGATTGAGATATTTTAAAATATTTTCTTAATTTTAGTGTAATATTATATTATGAGTATTTGTACTTTGCTGTATAATGCTGTACTGTATTTATTAAGCAATAATGGCCTTGTTGGTACTGTGACATAAATTTAATAAATTTATTAATAAATTAATGCTGCAGATAATCAAAATTTGTTTAAGATTTGTATAAATCTTAACAGTACAGTATGTTTCAAACTTATTTATGAATAAAATACCCATTTTTCTTTCAAAATAGCAAGTTGCAGACCTCATTGGTGCAGACAAAAAGGAGATTATTTTTACATCGGGTGCCACAGAGAGTAACAACATTAGTGTGAAAGGAGTTGCACGATTCTACAAATCAAAGAAACGGCATATAATTACAACTCAAACGGTATGTAAAGAAGAATGTGTAATGATATACATATAAGGTAGTAAATATGCAATTAGTTTTTAATTAATTTACATTTAATAAGGGAGCTGCCTGTTTTGGTATATAAATTAGTTTCTGTATGTACTTTGTTGTTACTGCAGTGACTCATCCAGTGCTAGCAAGAGCTAGTGGATGCCTAATCTGACTTATAGAGACATAATCATAATCATAATTGTGCAACATTATTGGACCACTACTTCAGCCCTTGAGTGTGTGTTCCATGTTAGCACTTTCGCGTACGACTTTGACGTCATGATCCCGGCAGTGTGGGCAAGCATGCGGCGACACCAAAATGTGTATATCCATTTCAGTTTTCTTAACCTTAACCCTTGTGTGGTGCCGGTCTATTTAGCATTTGTCACCCAAAGGAGCATACAAAAAAAAAAAAAAAAAAAAAATATATATATATATATTTTCTTCTAAACCTGTTAATTTGTGTTCTCTGAGCACGGGAAAAATAATTAAAAAATCGTAAGTGGCATATATTGCCCGCTATAGGGTGGGGAATTCTGGCAAAAACAGGCGCTGACTCAGCGTGCATCCCAGACAATCTGTTGCTCATCAGCTGTCAGGCCGGAGTTGCCACAAAGAGATAATTACCTAATTATTTCAATGTCTCTGATTGATTTTAAGTAGTTTTTTGCTGTAATATTATTCAATAGTGTGTAGTGTGATATATTTATATAATAAAATGAGTGAATCATCGCTGTACTCAAAAATATGATGTGCATATTGTTGATTCAATTATTATGTTCATCAAGCAGTGAACAAATACTTTGTCGGTTATTACACTATATACACAGGTTATATATAAGCATCTGCATGTTTTGTTCACCATAACGAACCACTAAGTTGGTATTATGAGTCAAAAAGCAATGAGGAGTGACCACTACACACCAGCCAGCCACTCGCTGCCACTCACTCCCTCAACACCTCACTCGCCCACATTCTCCTCCCACCATACTGTTTTTGCTTTAATTCACAATATACAGATGTTATATATAAGTACAGTATCTACATTCGTGTTCACCATAACGAACCACTAAGTTGGCATGCTCACTGGCAGTGGCAGCCAGTGGCAGCCCGCCACTGGCTGCCACTTCCTTCCTCACCTCAACTCACCTGAACTCACCTGACTCGCCACCATTCTCCTCCCACCGTACTGTTTTTGCTTTTATATACAGAAGTTATATATAAGTATCTGCATGTTTTGTTTACCATAGGGAACAACTAAGCTGGTATAGTGAGTCCAGACAGTAAAAGGTGGTCACACAGAGTCAGCAGACAATGCTACCTCCCTCCCCACCAAGATTACTCCTCCCACTACAGCGCTAATTATCACAACAATCCTGCTATTATCAGAATCCTGGTCATTTTTATCACAGTCAGGGGTCTTCTGTAATAATGTCATTGCTAAATAATAGTATGCAAATGTATGTTATGGAATTCTTAGGTGATGCTGTGGTCACAAGCTGAACAGCAGTGCTGTGAGCTCGTGCTGTGTGCGTCAGGCTTGGTAGCTCACTCAATACTGAGGCCCCTCACACCCGGGAATTTGGCCCATGATTTAAAAAAAAAATGGCGTCTGTTTACAAGAGCCCCGATGAAGGTGTGGTGAACCCCGTGTATCCGTGGGCCGTTTAAATCTTGGTTAGTACTCCAATACATCATATGATGTGGAGCACAAGTTACTGCAAGTCACTGAAAACATCATAAGATGTGTTGTGCACTTAAAGGTTTAATTCTCGTGCTATGTCGCTCGTTTTGGTATCATTGTGTTCACAATAAAATTCCCTACAGGGGTATATGCATATAAGGTCCAAAAGCCCAGCGTGACCTCCCCCCCCCCCACAGCAAAGCTTAAATCAGCAAAAGTTACCCGTGGGTGCACAAAATCAGTAAAATGTGTTTACTCGTTCAGTTTTCTCACTTTAATTCTTGTGCTACGTCGTTCGTTTTGGTATCAATGTGTTCGCAATTGAATTCCCTACAGGGGTATATGCATATAAGGTGCAAAAGCCCGGCGTGGCTCCCTGCAGCAAAGCCTAAATTTGGCCAACCGTTACCCATGAACGAGCACCAGTTGGCATACCCGCAACCTAATGTGTATACTCGTTCAGTTTAAAACACAAATTTTCATGTTACATCTTTCATTTTGGTATCAAATTTTTTGCAATATAAAGGCACACACTTTAAAACTAGTCCCATAATAATAGCACAATAAATAGAATTTTAACAAATATTTTAAAATTTGTACCACAAAAGTATTTATAATCTCTCAAGTGTTCTGTCCTCAATTGTCAAGCTACATCGTCATTATTGTATCAAAAGAGAGAGAGAGAGAGAGAGATAGATAGATATTAGCTAAATGCTAGTTGATTTACAGATCTGGTGAAATGGGAATAAATGAAAGAAAAGTTATGGTGGCAAAGGCAAAGATATTCTTTGTAAAAGTATAAATGGTGAAGAGCTAGAAATTGTTAAGACTAGAGACATAACAGTAGCCCACACTTGGCATGTTATTAAAAAATTCGAGACAAGGATCTGGAGATCTTCAAGGGACTGAAGCATGAAAAGCCTCCAGTGGAAATCTCCAAAGAGGACCCCCCAGAGCATGCAATAGGCAATCCCGGTAGAAACTGTTCATCCATTCCTGCCATTTGTGGCCCAGAGGATACACCATTCATGTGAAGTATGAATGTCCATATTATATAATACTGTATATGTTCGGAGAGAGATGGTTGGAGGTAGTGAAGGGGGATTTCTCATTATAGGATATTACATAATATTGTTGGCATCAAAGATGGCAGATTTGTGTTTTTCAAGAATTTATAAATTGTAATATGTATTGAGATATGCTCTGAATAGAGGCATGGGGATACTTTTCTTGATAAAACAGCATTACAAACAAATTTAATTATACACATATTTATACAGGGGTGGCTGAGTGTATAGCACTCAGGACTCGTAATCCTGGGGAGTGGGGTTTGATCCCCAGTGATGGCAGAGACAAATGGGCAGAGTTCGTTTCACCCTGATGCCCCTGTTACCTAGCAATAAATAGGTACTTGGGAGTTAGACTGCTGTTACGGACTGCTTCGTGGGGGGGGGGGGAATGATCATTGATTGACAGTTGAGAGGTGGGCCGAAAGAGCAGAGCTCAACCCCTGCAAGCACAACTAGGTGAATACATAATTTTTATCACCAACATCCAATTTCAGGAGCACAAGTGTGTCCTCGATTCGTGTCGTGCCTTGGAAAATGAGGGTTGGGAGGTGACATATTTACCAGTCCAGACATCTGGCATCCTCTCATTGGCAGCTTTGGAGGCAGCCATACGTCCAGACACTGCACTGGTGTCAGTAATGATGATAAACAATGAAATTGGAGTTATTCAGCCAATCAAGTGAGTCCTGTAAGAAAGGTCAGATTTGTTATCAATCATTGCAGTATTTTCCAGATACTGTACAGTATACACTGCATTATGCAGCCCATCCTCCTGTTTTGGTAGTACTTATAGTAACGATAAGAGTCATAGTACATATACAGACGTACAACGAAATTAGAAAGTAGAAATTGGCATTATTCAGTTAGACAAACCAGGAAAACTATTTTTTACTTGTGTTGCAAAGACAAACTAAAGTATCCCAGTCTTCCTAGGCCCTAATACACAAATATCTGAGGCCTAATGTAGTACATATGTGTGCTATACTAGGAATATTTACATTTTTTTTTTTAAGAACTCCTTACTAGTCAGTATACTACTATCTAAAAGCTAAGTATATATGAATTTGTGACTATTGATGATCATTACAATAGGTACTATCTAAAGAGGAGGATGGGTTGGCATTTTGATGTACAGTATCTCAATCTTTAGTTCAGAACCATTCAAGCAGCCATTGATTTTTGTGGTGCAGTATTGAAGAGTGCTGGCTCCATGTTATGTGCGTAAGCACATAACATGGAGCCGGCGGCTGATACGGAGCCTAAGGCTGATACCAAATTTTGAGGTTCATCTTGATATTGTCAGTTTAGCACATATTAACATGGATTGATGGATGATTCCAGCACCACTCATTCTCTGGCCATGTATCAGATTCCCATACACAAGATAAACTTGTGTTTTATAAACTTTCTTGGGGGAGCCCCTTCGGCTCCCCGGAGCTTACTAGGCTGATATGCTAATGTCAGAATTTGGCATCAGTCATGTGTATGGAGTTCTGTGGGCCTACCGGGGACCACGAGCCAAAACCTGGCTCCCTCAGAGAGGCATGGGAAGCAATGGCCTATAGAAACCCCCGTGTGGTTGGAAGCATTCTATGTCTGCTATCGACCGGGTCAGGCACCCAGAAAGGTAAACATCCCAAAACAAACCCCTATTCTGGTGAAAGTATTGCTACCCATCAGTTCTAAGGCTGATGCTAAAGGCTGAGGTCATGTGCTCTGGCTCCGGTGGTTGTTTTAGCACTGTACCTAGTGTGTGGTGACTGTCTTCTTGGTGGTGTGTGAGCCGGGAGTGATTCTCCAGTTCTCGGGCTGCATGCGCCTAGGGTTTCCTTCCCTAGGTGCCCTGTAAGTACTGCCCTTGGGGCTTGGGGTCACCTTCCACAAGTTCCTTTGGTTCTGCCCCTGCTATGCTGTTTACTGCTTGGTTTTCAGCCGCCCTGTGTGTGCTTGGGTGTTCTGTCTACCTTCTTTGCCTTGGGGTAGGGAGCAATTTGCACTGGTAGGGGAGCAGGGTACTGCGCAACTTGTTTTCATCAATCGTAGCGGGCGACTGTTCCGCCTGGGTACGTTGTCCTTTTGCGGGGTTTTCTTTTTCTTTTTGTTAGTCTGCCTGGTGGGGGGATGGGGGTCTGTCTGGTGGAAGGTCTGCCTTGGTTCTTTTCCCGTGTCTGGGTACTCCTCCTCCTGGTGGTTCCTCCTGCTATGTCCCCGTGAGTGTACACGTCCCAGGGGTTCAGTTCTTAGAATGTTGTTTGGTATTTGTGGACGCCAGAAAGCAGTACCCTGCCTGGGATTACCTGGGCATGAGTCCTTGTAGGTAAATGCTCAGAACCCTGGAAAACTCCTAGGGGGCACATGGGACCTATGGATGTGGCCCCGGAGTCCCCCCCTTGCTTTGAGCGAGTTCGAGGGGTTGCTCTGTCCCCTGGTCTCAGGGTGACTCATTGTTTTGCCTCCGTCTGCTGCCTGTGGGGTGGCACCTTCGGCCCGGAGCCCTGCGGGTTTTGTTGCTTGTTTGTGGCTCGATTACACATTCTTATGCTGACTATGGGGGTTTGCAGAGTAAGAACTCTGCAGACTTATGCTGTTTGCAGAGTTCTTGCAACTAGCCAGCCTGCGGTCTATCCCCCATGCCCATGACGTTCATGTGTTCACTGCATTTGCTGCCGTCTTTGGCACCATGTCCTGGGCTAACATTCGGGCACGGGGCTTTTTGGCAGTCGTACAGGGTCGTGGCTGCTCGTTACCTCGTGCATGTCCCTAGGCCTTGTCAGGCCTGTGTCGTTTTGGGTCGGCGGTTACAGCCGGTTGTCTCGACTTTTGAGTTGGAGTGAGCAATGACCACCTCTGGGTAAGTCCCTATGTTCTTCCTCTGTGGGTAGTTAGCTCCGGGGAGCCAAAGGGGCTTCCCCCAGAAAACAAAGCCATTTTCTGGGCGAGACCTGGAGGCTCCCCGGCATCCCTCCCTCTCCCTGGTCGGCGTTTTTTTCGTGTGTTTTGACATCCAGCCTCAGAACTGACGGGTGGATAGCTGGCGCGAGGGGTCGGGGGCTCCCCCTTCCCCCTCCCAGGGAGGGGGGAGCTGCGCAAACAGCGGCGCGGTGACGTGTGACGTCATGATCATTTGCTCGTTTCTTTTAGGGGAGTTCTATCCACTTGTTAGGTTTTTGGTAGCAATAATTTCACCAGAATAGGGGTTTGTTTTGGGATGCTTACCTTTCTGGGTGCCTGACTCGGTTAATGGCAGATATAGAATGCTTCCAACCACACGGGGGTTTCTATAGGCCATTGCTCCCCATTCCTCTCTGAGGGGACCAGGTTCTGGCTCGTGGTCCCTGGTAGGCCAACAGAACTCCATACATATGACTGATGCCAAAGTTTGACATGAGCATATCAGCCTAGTAAGCTCCGGGGAGCCTCCGGGTCTCACCCAAAAAATGGCGTTTCATGACATTCAATGCTTGTTTTTTTTTTTACTTGCCAGGATCATTTAGATTATGCTGGACATTTACAAAGTTCACTGTGGCACTGGTGCTCATGTGTCATCTTGCCCAACTGTGTATGATCCTGTCCAAGGACACAGTAGGATCTCTCTTTAGGGAGCAGCAAAATGATCTATTCAGAAAGCTGCTTATTCACTGTCTTTTTTTTTATATATAAATGTTTTTGTTTCAGAGAAATTGGAGCAATTTGTCATGCTCGAAAGGTATTTTTGCATACTGATGCTGCCCAAGCTGTTGGTAAAATTCCCATCAATGTTCAAGATCTAAATGTTGACCTCATGTCCATCAGGTAAGAAGTGTGTGTTAAAATAAGTTTAATCACTATGTATTGCCATACTGTACTATATTTAATTGGCCCTGTGTAAATGCTGTTTTGTGACCTCTGCTGTAAATAATTTACTGTACTTTATTTTGTAGATGCATAAAATTTTGAGTCTGTTTCTGTACACATGATTCGCCTGAGTGTGTTTGCTTTGAGTTCATTAATTTTACATGCAGTTTGTCAACAGTAGAAAGGATATCACTTTCACTTTGAAAAGTTCCTCCTAGGTGTTACATTTATATTACCAATTTTTGTGTTGTTAACTCCAGCAAGTTGGCTGTGCAGTTCTTGTTCCCAGGTACTGTAATATTATTTTTTATGTTCGCCATAACATCAAGTTTATATATTTCGATTGAGACCACAATTATGAATTTATTTTAGCCAAGCTTTTTTGTGTATATATGGTATTTAATTTTAAATGATATAATCAATACTTATACAATTAGGGGAGAATGGGCTATCATATTTGCCTATACATGTTTATGAGTCTTTATTCAATTTTTGTATATAGCCAACTGTACTCAGTAGTGGTTTGCCCAATGAGTATGTCATTCTTTCACAGTCCTCTTTTTAAAATTAGTGCATAGGTAATTGGTGGCAAGTGTTTTTGTATGCTTTGCCATTGTATGTGTGTGTGTGAGAGCTGTGAGGTTGCCCACCAGGTCACAACCTGGCTCAGTTTCAGGGGTTCTCTCCCTGTTTGTTGCTAGGAATAAGACAATTAGGTAAGGGGAAAAGCCGATAGCTTTTACCTCGGTATCTAGAACTTTGCTTCTAAATTTAGATGGGCTGCAAGTCTGGTGACCTATTATTGGTCTGCGTGTGAATTTGTACAGTTTCAAGTGTTAGAGAGTATGGCACTACACTTTGGGAATCCACAACTTGATGTGTAATGGATCATGGAGAGCCATCTAGAATGGTATGATCCTGATGGCCATCCTTTTTGTGTCCTGCAATTTCACTTTTGGATTTTAAATTGTTTGTTGGACCCTTATACTTAACTGACTGATTACACAATGGCAACCAAGTGCATACTTACCAGTGACTTTGGCAATGTGAGATCTAGCTTTTTATGCTCTCCTGCCTACTGCCTAGCCTTTTGTACCTGGCGTGTTTTATTTAAACCTATTGATGTTCAAATTGTTACACCCATTCTTGAAGTTGTGGGGAGAAGTGGCTTTCACAACCTCTTCTTTCAATGCAATTTGCTTGCAGACAACCTGAACAGGGCACAAGTATTCTTTGCATTTCCACAACCTGGATGCATTCCAGTATCCATTAATGACTTTGTATATTAGTGTTTTTTTTTTTTTAAAGAGGCTGGCTTTGTCCATCTTGTCAATTCCTCTCATTATCTTGTATGTTGAGTTATGGTATCAGGTTTCTGCTTCTCCTAGCTATGGTATAAGGTCTTTGCTCCTCCTGGCTATGGTATCTGGTTTTTGCTCCTTCTAGCTGTGCTATCTAGTCTTTGCTTCCTCCTAGTTGTGGCATCAGATCTTTGCTCCTCCAAGCTGTGGTATCAAGTCTTCTTCCTGGTTGTGGTACAGGTATTGCATCCCATCCTCCTGTTTTGGTAGTACTTATAGTAACAATGAGGACCACAGTATATATTCCAATGAACAATGAAATTAGAAAGTAGAAATCTGATCTATTGAGTTGGACAAACTGGAAAATTATTTTTTACTTGTGTTGCTTTGACAAACTAAACTAACCTAACCTCCCTGGGCCTAATACACGATATTTGAGGCCTAATATAGTACAGTACATATGTGTGCTATACTAGGCCTAGGAATATTTAAGTTTGTGTTATAGTTTCATTTATTTTAAAAGAATTCCTTACTAGTCTGTATACTACTATCTAAAAGCCAAGTACGTACGAATGTGACTATTGATGATCGTCACAATAGGAACTATCAAAACAGGAGGATGGGTTGGGTATTGAGACCTTGCTTTGCCTAGCTGTGGTATCACATCTTTGCTTTATCGCGGCTGTGATATCACATGTTGGCTTTATCCTGGCTGTGGTACAGTATCACATTTTTGCTTTATCCTGGCTGTGGTATCACATCTTTGCTTTATCCTGGCTGTGGTATCATATCTTTGCTTTATCATGGCTGTCATATCCACATGTTGGCTTTATCCTGGCTGTGGTACAGTATCACATCTTTGCTTTATCCTGACTGTGGTATCACATCTTTGCTTTATCCTGGCTGTGGTATCATATCTTTGCTTTATCATGGCTATGGTATCACATTTTTGCTCTATCCTGGCTGTGGTTTCATGGCTGTTATATCACATCTTTGCTTTATCCTGGCTGTGGTATCTGGTACTTAAAGTACTTCCTTCTCGATTTTCTTTGAGAAAGGGCAGTTGATTTGTAAGTCTCCATTTATCAAGTGGAAGGAAATTGTCTGTCTTCAGTCTGCCCTTGGCAGGGAAACATTTAAACTTTTTCAATCTAGCCTTCTATGAGCCTGTATTGTTTCAAGCGATGGTCTACCATCAACAGCCTGTCCAGGCTCCTCTTTTACTGAAGCATTAATTTGCTGAGATTTTTAACAATGAACGAACTGTCCCTAGGGCAGTTCGTTGTTGCCTTCAACCTCGTTCTGACAGTTCCTGTGATGGCGCTGGAACAATCGTATTGGCATTTGCCTTTCCATTTGTGATTTTTGGCACCATGGCTTTGCGCCCTGGAGAGGTCTCTCCGGACCTACAACCAGAGTGCAACTCCATAGTCTCCTGAGACTGATGGATGCCCAGTACTACTAATTTGCTGAGATTTTTCAAGTTTGCTCTTGGCTTGTCAGTATTCTCAAACTTTTGGTCTGCTGAAAGATCTTGGAGGGAGTTAGCTGGAATGGTTGGGTGGAGTGAGATTTTTTCTTTCACTTCAGCAATTATAAAGGCTTTGACCGAGCCGTTTGCATGGGTTTTGTGTGATTTGCTGACTGATTTCTCCACACATTTGGCCTGCAAGTGTGCAGCGTTGAGCTAGTTACAAGTTTGGGTGGATAGTGGAGCTGCTTTTATCCATACTTCTAAATTCTCCTCACTTATAATGAGATATTAAGGTGTAAGACAAGGGCTCACTAAGCTCATCTTTACATTCTGTAATGATCATGGTAAAACCTAAGTCATAGCAAAGGTTGAATATATTTATCTACACACATTCATCCATATATTAAGTAAAATAAGTAAATGTTATATTTAAGGCTTTTTAAAACATTTTGAAAAAATGATCTATATTTGTAAAAGAAAATGTAGGTAGATTTCATTTTGAAAATAGTATTAGTCACTGAATTATTGATTTGCTTTTATAGTGGTCACAAGCTTTATGGTCCAAAAGGGGTTGGCTGCCTGTATATCCGCCGTCGACCTAGAGTACGTGTGGAAGCCTTGATGAGTGGAGGAGGACAAGAAAGAGGAATAAGGTAGGTCATCTTGAATATTATGCTTTTTGTTTTTAAATTGGTAGGAGCCATGAGGAGGATTCGGACCCATTCATTAGGTACTCCCAAGCTAATGCCCTGGACCACTACACCATGAATGGTCAAAAGCAATGCAACATGGGATTCCACTGAATCCTCACGGGGTTCTGAGGTTTCCAGTTGATGCTTAATCAGAGTTTTACGCATTGCCACCATGCACTCTGGCTTTATCATTTAGATACTTTTAACCATGGCGTGGTGTTGTGCTCTAGGGCATTAGCTTGGGAGCACCAAGTGAGTGGGTTCGAATCCTCCTCGTGGCTTCTAATGATTTTCTCGTTGCTACATCACATTAATGGGATTTGTTTTTTTGCATTGTTTTTTTGCACCCATGTTAATATGACCATGTCATGCTAGGTGATTCCTGCATAGCAAAGAAACTAGGCAAGGGCAGTTGGCAGAACTGAGAGAAGAAAAATCAAATTTTGTAGTTCGAGAAACAAAAAAGAAATTTGAGACAGTTTGCAGCTTGATTAGTACGAGAATTAAGAGGGCTCAGTCATGAGGACAGATTCAGGGAACTCGCCCTCACTACCTTTAAGGAGAGAAGAAACAAGATGGAATATGATCTCTACACAAGATACTGAGGAGTAGACAATATGGACAAAGACTTTAAATTAAAAGGAGGCAGAACAACGGGACATTTGTGGAAGCTGGACACAATTAAGTTGTAGAGATTGAAGAAAGAGTATCAAAGAGTATCAATCTAGTTCTCACTCCCCACAGACACTGATAGATAGGTACTTGAGCACAGTGGCTACAGAAAAGGCAAAGAGGCACTGAAAGAGCTTTATATAACAGACTGTACAATCAGGTATAATTTGACCACAAATACTTGAAGGAGGAACTGGAGTCTGTATATGACACTTATCCATTGAAGATCTATGATTCATTACTGGTAAGATGGTGAAAACTCAGGCAGGTTAAAAATGGACAGTTGGCCCAATATTCAGAATGGAGAAATATATATATATATATGAGCTCTAAACTACACTCTAGTATCATGACAAATCAACAGAATGTTAACACTTTTGCACTCGTAACAATTAATGCGTCACCAGTTTTTCTGTTGAGTCCGAGTGTTAGACTCGTGCACGAGTCCAGCAATAAAATATTTGTATAAAATTCATTTTTTATCAGATCGACTTTGGGATAGTTTCAAAATGAGTGCCTTTAAATTGCACAATTTGATACCAAAATGAAAGATATAACACGAAACTTGATGTCAGAACACTTGAAAGATTATAAATACATTTTTGGTCAAAATGTTAACATATTTGTTAAAATTCTATTTATTGTGCTATTATTATGGAACTAGTTTTAAAATGCAGGTCTTTACATTACAAACAATTTGATACCAAAATGAAAGATGTAACACGAAAATTTATGTCAGAACACTGTAAAGAAATAAATAATTTTGTGATGATGAGATGTAACAAATGTAACATGATGTAATGTAGATATGTATGTATAGATGTATGCAAGATGTAACACGAAAATTGATGTTATCAAACTGAACGAGTATACACATTAGGCTGCAGCGTGCAAATTGGTGCTCGTTCACGAGTAACTTTAGGCTTTGCTGCGGGGGAGTCACACCGAGTTTTTGGACATTATATGCATATACACCTGCAGGGAATTTCATTGCGAACACAATGATACTAAAACGAACGACGTAGCACTAGAATTAGGGTGAGAAAACTGAAACGTGTATACACATTTCGGTGTCGCAGCGCGCTTGCCCGCACACCGGGGGCATGACCTTTTAAGTTTGCGGCGCGCATTCCGGGAGCGCGAAAGTGTTAATTGATTGCACTCTCAAAAATATTCATCATATTGGCTTTATAAATTAATTATGGTGAGATTGTAACAATTCCAACTCGGTAAATTCCTGTTACATTTTTAGCGGCTCCTACAGTGTTTGTCAGAAGACATTTTGGTGGAAAGCTTAAATTGCCTTAAAACATGACCAATCTGAAATTTTTTAACCAATCTGTGAGATAATTAGTGTTCCTGTGTGGAATGCCTTGACCTTATCCATTATCATTTTCTAGGATATTGGAAAACTATTTCTCTTGGGATGACTTGACCATAATATTATCCATCAATTCACTTAGGCTATGGAATGTCATTTTGCATTTAAAAAACTTTTTACAATTATTTAGCAATTAGTTTTTTTATCAACTTGGACTTACTGTTCATACTTACTATTCTGTTTCCAGAGCAACGTTCTTGAGCCAGTTCATTAACACACGCATCCTTTGAGCCCTTCCACTGTACACTTTATATGCCAGTCCACCCTCCATTGCAGAATTATTAAAAAAAAAAGTTCTTATAAATTTATGGACAGTTATGTGACAAGTTCAAGAAAAATTAGCAAAACTATTGAAGGTATTAATACTTTGTGATAAGTCGACAAAGGGATATTTAATCTAGAGTACTCAGACAAAATGTTTTTAAAGTTTATAATTAAATTATGTTCCTAGATATTAAAAAAAAGGGGGGATTATGATAAAGTGAAACAATTATTTGTCATAGTTTGGGTGTGGAAGCTGAAAAAGGGGGTTGGGAGGTCTGCCCTCCCTTGGAACTCATGTATAGTTAACACACTAATTATAAATCATATAAAGTACAGTGACACCTCAATTAACGAGTGGCTCTATCTACAAGCATTTCAAGTAATGAGCACTTCGCAGCAAATTTGTCTATTGACGAGCTTCACCTCTATTATCGAGCAAACCCACATGGTGCTTCCTAGCATCTCTCTAGTTCTCGCAAATTCTCTGATGCCTCTGATGCCAGTGTTGTTGTTGTATCGCGTACGACAAACATCCCTCTGCATTTATTTGCACTTTTTTTGTGGTTTTGTGACTACAATTTGTGACGCACGATGTCGCCAAAGAAGCTACTTGTGTTGTCAGGAGGACAACGCAACACATTCTTGATAATGTTGTCAAGAGGAAGAAAGAGACAATTACTGTGGATTTGAAGAAGGAAATTATAGCAAAGCATGAGCGTGGTGTCCGTGTGACTGATCTCACAAGGGAATATGGCAGGTCCTCATCAACAATTTGCACCATTAGTAAGGGGATGAGGAGGTAAGGGAGGATGCTGCCTCTTCCAGTGAGATCAGGGAAGTGTTGAATGTTTGAAAAGGTGACTGCATTCTTGGAAAAGCATCACCCTAATAAAGCAGTGACAACTCAGTGTGTGAACATGTTTAATGACAGTTTGCAGTCTCATTTTAGAGACATCCTAAAAGCAAAGAAAAAAGGATTGTCAATAGATTCGTTCTTTGCAAAAGTAAAGACCAGCAAGTGATAGTGAACCACAACCCGGTCCCAGTAGGGTGAAATTCCCAAGAAGAGAGAGGCCGCCTAATTCAGAGGTGGATTCTCCTTCCACACCATAACCCCTCTCCTCCTTTCCACCTCCCCATCGTCTCCCTCAAACCAGCAATGACACGTTAATTGCCACAATGACTCTTCATAAGATAAAGTAAACATGAAAACAGTACAACAAAACATTAAAATTACATGTGCAGTATTATATTTACATTATAAAATGTCATACAAGTACAGTATGGATGTTTTTGGGAGTGGAACGGATTAAATTTATTTCCTTTATTTTAAATGGGGAAATTTGTTTCTTAAGACGAGTTTTCCACATAACGAGCTCGATGCCAGAATGGATTAAACTTGTTAATCGAGGTGCCACTGTACATGACTTACAACTAATGACAATTGAGCTTTTCTCAAAAATAGTTTTTCGTTTTAAAAGTTGAAAATGCACGTCTAATAATTCATTTCTGACATCTATGTTAAATATGAAACTAATCGGGCGTTATCTGCCATGACAATTGGGGGAAATGACAGCTGCATACAATTGATTTGGGCCATTTGTTTTCATGATGGGTTGCAAACAGAACTGCTGCTAATCACTGCTCAGTGATTCTAAAATATAATAAAACGTAATATGTGTTGACCAAATTTTGAACTGCCACATTAGTTTCCATTCTTCGAGACTTGACTTATCGGCTTGAGTACTTCATATATTTTGGCTATTAATTGCATATTAAAATCTTTCAGGTCAGGAACTGTACCCACTCCTTTGGTGGTGGGCCTGGGTGCAGCCTGTGACATTGCCAAGCGTGAAATGCAGTATGATCATGACTGGATAACCAAGTTGTCAAACATGTTAGTAGAATCCCTCACATCAAGATTGACAAATATTGTTAGGAATGGTGACCCTGAACACAGTTACCCTGGATGTGTTAACCTCTCCTTTGCTTTTGTTGAAGGTGAGCATTCATTTTTTAATGTCTTTTTATTGTAATTCCTTTAAAAAACCATTGAGATTACTAAAGCATTCTTTAAAACTATTTTTATTGCAACAGGTGAAAGTTTGTTGATGGCCTTGAAGGATGTGGCTTTGTCGTCAGGCTCTGCATGTACTAGTGCCTCACTTGAACCTTCCTACGTGTTGCGTGCCATAGGTGCAGAGGAAGATTTGGCTCATTCCTCCATCCGTTTTGGCATTGGTAGATTTACTACAGAGGAAGAAGTCAAGTACACAGCTAATAAATGTGTGGAGCATGTTAATCGCTTGAGAGAAATGAGGTAAGGTAAAATTATCATTCGTTTCATACATTCAGTTTGACTGAATGTATTGACCTTTGTTAAAAACACATTTTTCTTGGTAGAAACTTATTACTATAAGTCATTGTACTGGGATGACTGCCTTATATTGTTCAATTAGTATCACTTTCTGCTTGTGTCATTACCTAAGTGTAGTTACAGGATAAGAGCTATGCTTGTGGTGTCCCATCTTTCCAGCACTCTGTCATATAATGCTTTTAAATTACTGATGGTTTTGCCCTCCATCACCTTCACACCTAACTTGTTCCAACCGTCTACCACTCTGTTTACAAAACTGATTTTTTTTTATAATTCTCTGGCAGCTTTGTTTCATTGGTTTAAATCTATGACCTCTTGTTCTTGAAGTTCCAGGTCTCAGGAATTCTTGGCCATCAATTTTATCGATTCCTGTTACTATTTTGTACGTAGTGACCATACTGCCTCTTTTACCTCTATCTTCTAGTTTTTGCATATTTAAAGCCTCTAACCTCTCCTCGTAGCTCCTGTCCTTCAGTTCTGGGAGACACTTAATGGCATGTCTTTGCATCTTTTCCAGTTTGTTGATGTGCTTCTTAAGATATGGGCACCACACAACTGCTGCATATTCTAGCTTTGGCCTAACAAAAGTCGTGAAAATTTCTTTAGTATTTCTCCATCCATGTACAGTATTTAAAAACAATTCTGAAATTAGAAAGTGTAGCATAGCCTCCTCGCACAATGTTCTTGACACTATTGCACTCCGTTGCCACCATCCGTAGTCACTCATTTTTCTCCAGATTCTGAGCGAGTGACTATGGCTCGCGTCATGTATTAACCCTTTAAGTGTGCAACACATCATATGATGTGTTCAGTGACTTGCAGTAACTTGTGCTCCACATTATATGATGTATTGGAGTACTACGCAAGATTTAAACGGCCTGCGGATACACGGGGTTCACCACACCTTCATCAGGGCTCTTGTAAACAGACACCATTTTTTTTTTTAAATCGTGGGCCAAATTCCCGGGTGTGAGGGGCCTCAGTATTGAGTGAGCTACCAAGCCTGACTCACGCAGCATGAGCTCACAGCACTGCTGTTCAGCTTGTGACCACAGCATCACCTAAGAATGCCATAATATACATTTGCATGCTATTATTTAGCGATGATATTATTACAGAAGACCCCTGACTGTGATAAAAATGACCAGGATTCTGGTAATAGCAGGATTGTTGTGATAATTAGCGCTGTAGTGGGAGGAGTAATCTTGGTGGGGAGGGAGGTAGCATTGTCTGCTGACTCTGTGTGACCACCTTTTACTGTCTGGACTCACTGTACCAGCTTAGTTGTTCACTATGGTAAACAAAACATGCAGATACTTATATATAATGTCTGTATAAAAAACAAAAACAGTATGGTGTGAGGAGAATGGTGGTGAGTCAGATGAGGTGAGGGAGGGAGGGGGTGGCAGCCAGTAGCGGGCTGCCACTGGCTGCCACTGCCACTGCCACTCAGCATACCAACTTAGTGGTTCGTTATGCTGAACACGAATGTAGATACTTATATATAACGTGTATATACAGTGTAATAACAGCAAAAGGAGTGTGTGGGGCAGAAGCCATTTTGGTGAAGGGTGTGGCAACATCTGCATGATTTGTCATGTTGGTAGGGGTGGCCACTATGCTCTTTGAGCATTATACTGGCTTAGTTGAACAGTTATGGTGAACAAAACATGTAGATACTTATATATATAGTCTGTATGTAGAGTAATAACACCACAAACAGTATTGTTGGGGGTGAAATTTTAGTGCACCTGACCTTGAATGTGTGAGGGAGGCAGCCGCCTGCTGACTGTGTGTAGCGACGTCTCTTAGTGCCTGAGTTAACTATATCAACTTAGTTGTACAGTTGTGGTGAACAAAACATGCAGATACTTACATATAATGTCTGTATATAGAGAATAAAGCAAAAACAGTATGGTGGGAGGAGAATGTGGGTGAGTCAGATGAGGTGAGGGAGGGAGGAAGTGGCAGCCAGTGGCGGGCTGCCACTGGCTGCCACTGGCGGGCTGCC
>WNGS01009202.1:18040070-18121473 GCA_020271785.1 Procambarus virginalis
TATTTTCAGTTCCAGAAGCCATTTTGTATCATGCCTTTGCATCTTTTCTGGGTTATTATGTACGTCTTGAGATATGGGCACTATACAGAGTTACCAGGAGAGGCTAGTGGCATTAAATATGCCAAAGTTAGAAGATACAAGAAATTGAGGTGGTATGATCACCACTTACAAATAATAACAGTAGTCGACCAAATTGACAAAGAGGAATTCCTGAAACCAGCAACTTCAAGAACAAGAGGACACAGATTCAAGCTAAGGAAACAAAAGGGGCCAAAAAAATCAAAATTTTCTTTTACAAACAGAGTAGTGAGGGTGGTGGTGGAGGCCAAAACTGTCAGTAGTTGCAAAGCGTTATTTGACGGTGTACAGTATTGGGAAGACTGGACACTTCGAGCATAGCTCCTATCCTGTAATTACGCTTAGGTAATTACCAACCACTTCACTCGCCATGATTTACAAACCCCAAGGTATAATTGTTAATAAAATAGTCTTAATCTGAAAAATTTAATTCCAGATACCATCTTTCTTGGAGACCCAGTTTATATGCAGGATAACAGACAATAATGTTGTATCAGGGAATTGAACTGGAACTAGCTAAACTCAGGTCATAGATTATTTTTGACTTGGTTACAAATTTATGTTCACTCAACAGATAAGAGGCAACTGGAAATAAAAATACTCTTGATTTGAGCTTCAGAAATAATGAAAAAATAATTTGGGATATAGTTATAACAGATGCTACATACTCAATGGCAGACTTATAGAAGTTCAACCAAACATTAATACATAATACGATCAAGTACAATAACCAACAAGATAGGCTGGTAAATTATATCTAACCAATGAAGGTCGAGGAGGCCTGGTCAAGGACCGGGCCGCATGAACTCTAAGCCCCAAAATCATCTCTCGAGGTAAGGCATTGACTGAGAAAAGCAGAACAGACTTACATCCCACACAATCTGAAATAAAACACATCTGTGCACAAGTGACCAATAATAAGGAAGTTATTAGAATGTGTAATGATGGCTTGAAAAATTAAAATGTTTGTTGACATTAGGGATAATTACCACAAAGTACCCTGGAAAGACACAAATGTAATCTTTTTTTGTAGCCAGGTAATGAACAGTACAGTATTGAGGAGTGAGAAAATCACTGAGGAGAAAAAATTGCCAAAATTCTGTAGTATAGTATGTTGTGCCAGAGAGCAGGGAGAATTTAACTGACTTCAGGATAATGGGAAAGTATAAGAGGGGAAAATCCAATTTTGTAATTTAGCACTTTAGCAGGAATGAGGAAAGTTTTTTTACCCCTCTGTTCTGCTGGCCAGAAGCAAATGATGTTGAAACTAAACATTGTAAAATAAGGATAGACAAATTTGTTAGTCTTTTATACATCTTGTGATGGCATATGCTCCAAGGTCTATAATTAAATGATGTGTTATGCAATGCCAAATAAAACCTTATTCTCTTACTGAAAACCAAGCTAGTTAGACAGGCCTATAAGCAAGGAGGTGGTTGCAAATGACTATACAGTACTGTATGGAGAATGGATACAAAATAAAGGAAAGGTATTATGACAAGTCTGGTGTAGGAGTATAATTTGGAAGTTGTAATAGACTATTACTGCAAAGGATGATTGAGCAGCCACACTGCTGACCATGATTTAAACATCGAGTATACTTATTTGTAGGTAGTTTTGCTCAACAAGTGCTTTATTAAATTGATAGATGTGATAAAGATTTGACAGACTTTACAGGCAAAACTATCTTCAAGTAAACTATTATTACCTTGACATTTCTCATCATTACCACAGAATTATATACCATATTGATGAATGTTTTATTGATAAAAAAACTAGTAAAAGTGAATGTGGATAAAACTAAAGTAAAGTGTGGGTAAATATAGAAGAAAATTTTGGGTGAAATTATTGTGAATGCAAAAGTGGTTGATGAGTTTAAATACCCAGGAGGTGTTATTGTCAAATGAGGAACTTGTGCAAGCAAAATTAAGAGTGCAGTGTATCTAGAAAGATGCTGGTACAATTAATGCCCTGGTGAGGAAAGCTATTCTGTGCAGCCTGGACGAGAATTATGTATGTGGTGTCTTATCTTTCCAGTACTCTTGTCAAATGATATTTTGAAACTTGAAGATTTTGGCATCTACTGCCTTCTCACTTAACTTATTCCAACCATCTACTGCTCTGTTAAAGAGAACTTTCTGATATTTTTTCTGCACCTTTGTTTCCCTAGCTTGAAGCTATGACCTCTTTGTTCATGAAGTTGCAGGTTTCTGGAATTCTGTTTTGTCAATTACTATTATTATTTTTTATATAATGTACATAATGATCATTTCACCTCTTTTCCTTCTATTTTCTAGCTTTGGAATACCTAACACCTCTAGCCTCTCCTCATAGTTCTTGTTTTTCAGATCTGGAGGTTATTTGGTAGCATGCCATTGCACCTTTTCCAATTTATTGATGTGCTTCTTGAGGTACAGTATAGGCACCATACATCCACTTCATATTCCAATTTTGGTCTAAAAAATTCATGAACAATTTCTTCAATATTTTACTGTCCATGTACTTATAAAAGCAATTCTGAAATTGGAAAGCACAGCATAGACTTCCTGCAATGTGTCCTTTGTGGTTCTCTGGCAACAGTTCACTCTCCAGGGCCACCCCTAGATTTTTTTCCAAGTTCATTAATGCCTTTTCATATAATTTGTGTGAATCATCTGGTGTTAGGAGGATAGAGGAAAGAGGTAGAGTGCTGAAATCGACAATAACAAGATTGAGGAGAGCACGTTGGTCATCTTAAATAAATGAATGATGAGTTAGTGAATTGATTGTATTAAGAGTAATAGGCTGAGAGAATAGGCAACATAAGGATACAGTGTGTGAAAACTTAAGAGGAGCACCGTACACCTAGTCTTAAGTGTGTGGTGCTGGTTCTTTGATTTTATGTATAGGTAATGTGAGAGATGTGAATGGACGAGTGTATTTTTTGCAGTATTAATGTTCACTTCCTGTTATGATCCCAATTTTTCTTCAGGCAGATGCCTCCCCATCTAGTGCAGTTATGTGATGGGGATAATGGCGATAATTTTAATTGTAGGTGTGTTGTAGGGCCTTAAATTGCACTATATTGTTTTAGTAGTGTATAGCTTCTGGGTGGTAGATTTGGAAATAAATTCAATTCAGTTAATAAGATATGTAAATTATTCTGCGTGGATTTTCTGTAGCTTTGGTAGAATTAAGACAAAATATGGTGGTTGTATTACATTTCTTGAATTGTGACACAAAATTTACAGGTGTTAAATCATAATATGCTAAATGCATGGCCATCATATGTTCCAATTCCTTATCAGAAGTCCAGTCTTTAATGTGGACTCCCAAATTCCTGTTTTCATGCCTATAGTTTCCATACTTTTGAAGAAATAAAGCTTCAAAAGTATTCTAATCTAAAGGTGCAACACATTCAATATATACAGTACAGTATATACAAATGTTAATCACCATCATCTACATATACTGCCATATGAATTAACCAAGTTGAAAACTTCAAGAATTATTTAAATATTATATACATTTTAATTTTCAGCCCTTGGATGCTGCTGCCAAGAAAGAACTAGAGTCATCACTTAAAGCATTCCTGCAGCCAGGACAGAGCCTTCAGCTGAATTTGAAGGTTGATCCATCAATCATTGGTGGCATGTTGGTTTCAATTGGTGATAAGTACATAGACATGTCGATGGCTTCCAAGATCAACAAGTTTACTTCACTTCTCAATCAAGCTGTCTAGACTGTTGTATTTATAAAAGATGTATAGTTATCCTCAAGCCTGTAAAAGTTGTGGTATGTGTGGCTATAATGGAGAGAGATCATTCATTATTAAACTTCTGTGAATGTTCCCACTAAATTAATGGTTTTCATTATTAAACATAATTTATATAAAGTGAACTGAGGAATGTATATGTAAATTAAAATATTAATGTAATGAAGTCTTTACTTAACATTTTACAACAATATTCTTGTATTTATGAATAAAAACTTTGATAATATAGCAAATGCATTATATTGAATTTCTTCTTGCCATATTTATTTTTCATAAACATATTTTAATTTTTAATATTGTATGAAACAAGTGGTGCTAAAAAGTACCAAGCTTGGCACTTAATTTTGATACTTAACCATATTATGAATAGTGATTAGCATACCTTGGATTTCAAGGTTTTGAGTCTTAGTCAATGCCATTGTAGGGAGAGACCACATTTCATTCTATTGAGTTCCTAGGTCATTGTAGTAATAGTGCTACCTACCTTGTGGCTATCTTGTTATTGTTGTGAGGGTTACAGTGTAATGGTATATGCACACCATAGCCCTTTCCCCTTTCTCCTTCCCCCTTTCCCCTTCCCTTTCTCTTCTCCTTCCCCTTCCCTTCTCTCACTTGCCTTCCCTCCCTTGGGCCATCCCTGTCTTTTGTCACGGTCTAACCCTCGGGGTCATAAACAGCTTGAAGCCACTTGCTCCCCTCGCCCTCCGTCCATCTGTCCAGTGACGAATTGGAAATAGTACCCCAGGGCTAATAAACACAGTGCAACTCATCACTCGACCAATCCTGGGCAGGTCTCCTTACACCCATTGCCCATGTTCACCTAGCATTAAATAGGTACCTGACCTGGGTCTTAGTCGACTGTCATGGTCGCATCCTGGGGAATGGTCGAGTGATGAGTTGCACTGTGTCCCACCAACAGTCCTGACAAAGTATCCCATAAGTAACAAAGTAACTCAAAACTTAAGGGAGCCGGTAACATCCCACCGCTGCCACCATTATAATGACCACTACCTCTATATTGTAATAACTGTGGCCTCTATTGTAATCACCCTGAACCTTTCAATTGTAATAATTCTCTGTACTCTGTGATCGTCTCTCTCTGACCACTGTGTAATTCTCTTTCTCTCTTCACTCAATACCCCAGCTTAACACTGTTACAGTCCAGTATGACCCCCTCACTGGACTGCCACGAATATAAACTGAATATTAAATGAGGAGGACATAACAAGGATAGGGGGTTATTAATTTCTTACTAATTATAAAAAAAAAAAAACATTAAACACTGCCATCACCTTCCCAACATAAATGAATGTGTCTAAAATTATTGGTCCCCAGGAAGGAAGGGACTCAATAATCCGGGAACTCAAAAGGGCAAGAAAATGAATCTTAATGGATTAATACTGTAGTCTTACTGAACTGAACGGGAGATTCTAGAGCGACTTTACTATTCATAAGATGGAGAACAAGGGGGAATTTCTAGCACAGCAAATGAAAATCACAAGAATGAATAACAGTCATTAATCAAAAGGAACAGATAACTAAACACAATTATCTTTATATTATTTTATTATTTGAACCCGTATATTTAAATCAAAATTGAAACATAGCCTACTCTAAATAACCTACGAGGCAATGGAATGTAATACCAATGTTACAAAATACAAAAACTCAATTGGCACAATTACCTTCAATACTGCAGCTGCCAAAGGATGTTGATTGGCTGCCCGCAGGTCATTGCCTGTACCCCAGTTGAGTCCCAAGACACACTAACTATTCCTTATTAAAAACGCTTACCAGTGGAACAGGCTCCACCCCCTAGTTCCTAGGCCCAAATTAACTCCGCCTATCCTATCCTAAATGGAGTTTGGTTGTGGCTTTGGGACTGTTTAGCTTGGTGGGGTTGGATGAGATGTATACTTGCTAGGCTTACATTTGCACAACTGGTCGAGCTCCAGTTACACAACGGTTCGGGGCGCCGGTTCACTAACTGGTCGGGCTCCGGTTAAGTAACTGGTTGGGCTCCAGTTCAATAACTGGTCGACTTCGGTTAAATAACTGTTGGGCTCCGGTTAAAATAACTGGTCGGACTTCGTTAAAATAACTGGTCGGGCTCGGAGGTGTTACTTGGGCGTTGGGTTTGTGCATGGTCAGGCTTCAGTTTGTGCATGGGTTGTGCTTCAACGGTTGTTTGTGTACTAGTGCTCCAGGTTTGTTTGCTAAGGCTCTATGTTATATATTTGCTAGAAATCCATTTTTTTTATATAATTCAATTGTTTGCTATGGGTCAATATTTGGTGTCTAGGGCAAGTGGAGGTTTTTAGGTAGGGTTAAAAGATTTTTGTTTGGTCGAGCTAGGATGGAGTTTTGGTTGTGCTCTGGGACTGTTTAGCTTTGTGGGGGTTGGATGAGATGTATACTTGCTAGGCTTAAGGTTACACAACTGGTCGGCGTCCGGTTACATACTGGTCGGGCTCTGGGGTGTCTATTGGGCCTCGGATTGTGCACGGTCGGTACATATATATAGTATATATTATAGATATATATATATATATATATATATATATATATATATATATATATATTATCTATATATATGTATATATATATAATAATATATATATATATATATATATATATATTAATATATATATATATATAATATATATATATATATATATTATATATATATATATATATATATAGACACGAGGCAGTCAATGACATCATCAAGAGAAGTTTGGCTACAGCTGGGTGTCCAGCACAAAGGGAACCCCAGTTTGTGCAGACCTGACAACAGCCAAAAACGCCCAGATGAAGTCACCTGCAGCCATGGAGGGAAGGTAAACAGGTCGTGTGGGATTACACCTGTGCATCTACATTGGCTGATACCTATTTACGTTACAGCTCAGCGGAGGGAGGTGGGGCAGCCCCTTCAGGAGACCCAGAATCCACAAGTACAGAGACCTAGAACGTTGTTACAGGTTCGTGCCGATAGGCTCAGAGACTCTGGCGTCTGGGGTAAATGTGCACTCAAGTTTTTAAAGGAGGTTGGTGAGGAACTCATTGGGAAACTAGAGACCCACGAGCAGCCAGTTTCCTGTTCCAGCGCCTCAGTGTCGCGGTGCAGAGGGAAATGCGTGCTGTATCCTGGGTACGCACCCAACCTCCGAGGAGCTGGACGAGGTCTTCGAACGCTGATTGTTTAATTGTTATATATTGTGTGTGTGTGTGTGTTCTCTGTAAACTGTAGAATTGCAATGAAATAAAACAAACATACAAAAAAATAATAGGGGTGGTAGGAGAAGAAAAGAATTAAGTATTCGGTGAGAATCCACAAGATCTTCTCTGAATGCTCTTTGTTTCTTCTTCGAGGATGTGGGTCCCTGCAATTGCACCAGAGGTGGTACCCCTAATATATATATATATATATATATTATATATATATATATATATATATATATATATATATATATATATATTATATATCTATATATATTATCTATATATATCTATAATATATATATATATATATATATATATATATATATATATATATATATCCCAGCAATCAACAGCCAATTAACGCACAACTATATTCTACCCACTTCAAGACTCCGCTCCAATATAGAAACATCAAGAAATATGGGCCACTAGGCCTTCTGCAGTTACAGATCTATTCTTCCCTTTAGCTTATACCCATTGTTTCGTGTTCTGTGTTTGTTCTCACACTCACCCCAACCATTGTAATATATATATATATATATATATATATAATATATATATATATCTATAATATATATATATATATATATATTATTACAATGACTCTATTGATTTATTAAATATGATTGACAGTGGGTCACAAAGCTCCTCTTTGCATTCTTTCAGCACTCTGGCAAACACTTCATCCGGCCCTGGGGATTTGTTTGGTTTGAGTTTTACTATTTGTTTAAGAACATCCTCCCTGGTAACTGCTAAAACTCGTCAACCTGTCCTCGTCCCCACCCACATAGACTTGTTGGGCTGAAGGCATATTGTTAAGTTATTGTTAAGTTAATTTGGGGAATTAACTTAGTCATCCTACGCTGGACACGTTCAAGTGAATTTATATCCATTCTATAATATGGCGACCAAAACTGAACTGCATAATCTAAATGGGGCCTAACGAGAGCAAGATATAGCTTGAGAACCACACCAGGTGTCTTGTTACTAACGCTGCGATTAATAATCCGAGTGTCCGATTTGCCTTATTACGAACATTCATGCATTGATCCTTTTGTTTTAAATTCTTACTAATTATAACTCCCAGATCCCTTTCGCATTCCGACTTCGCAATCTCAACACCATCTAGCTCGTATCTTGTAACTCTATCATCATTACCTAGCCTCAGAACTTTACATTTATCAGCATTAAACTGCATCTGCCAGTCCTTTGACCATTTCAAACCCTATCTAGATCAACTTGAAGTGATAGAGAGTCCTCCTCCGAATAATTTCCCTACCGATTTTCGTATCATCGGCAAATTTGCAAATGTTGCTACTCAAACCCGAATCTAAATCATTATATATATTATAAACACACAGAGGTCCCAGGACAGAGCCTTGAGGCACTCCACTTACAACATTTTCCCACTCTGACTTGACTCCATTTATACTAACTCTCTGTTTCCTCTGGTATATTCTCAAGCTATATCTTGCCCTGGTTAGGCCCCATTTAGATTATGCAGTTCAGTTTTGGTCGCCATATTATAGAATGGATATAAATTCACTTGAACGTGTCCAGCGTAGGATGACTAAGTTAATTCCCCAAATTAGAAATCTTTCATATGAAGAAAGATTAACAAAGCTTAACTTGCATTCACTGGAAAGGCGAAGAGTTAGGGGGAACATGATAGAGGTTTACAAGTGGATGAATGGACATAACAAAGGGATATTAATAGGGTATGAAAGTATCACACAGGACAGAACGCGAAACAATGGTTATAAATTGGATAAGTTTAGATTTAGGAAGACTTGGGTAAATACTGGTTCAGTAACAGGGTTGTTGATTTGGGAACCAATTGCCGCGTAACATTGTGGAGGTGGGTCCCTCGATTGTTTCAAGCGGGTTGGACATGTATATGAGTGGGATTGGGTGGTTATAAATAGGAGCTGCCTCGTATGGGCCAATAGGCCTTCTGCAGTTGCCTTTGTTCTTATGTATAGCCATGCCCTAATCCAGCTTAATATAGCACCACCAATACCATGAGCCTCTATCTTTTTAATCAGTCTTTCATGTGGCACTGTATCAAAAGCTTTGCTAAAGTCAAGTAAACAACATCACAATCCTTACCACTATCAACTGCCTCAACTATGCTAGAATAAAAAGATAACAAATTTGTTAAACATGAACGGCCATTTATAAAACCATGTTGCGACTCAATTATTAATTTATGTTTTTCAAGATGAAGACGAATTTTATTTACTATTATAGATTCGAGTAACTTTCCCACAATAGACGTTAGGCGAATTGGTCGATAGTTAGACGCAAGTGATCTATCTCCTTTCTTAAAAACTGGTATCACATTAGCAACTTTCCAAAACTCTGGCACTCTGCCTGACTCTATTGATTTATTAAATATGATTGACAGTGGGTCACAAAGCTCCCCTTTGCATTCTTTAAGCACCCTGGCAAACACTTCATCCCTGGGGATTTGTTTGGTTAAGTAACTGGGCCTCCACTCTTCAAACAGAATTGGTTGCCATAATCCTTGCACTCGAGCGCGTATATGAATCCAAAATTGACACGCTAAAATCTCCTATTTCATACATACTCTTTTTCTTTTGCAAGGGAGTAATTACTACATCTACATTACAATCCTCCCATGGTGGTGTGAATTTTCTCTTGGGCACCGCAATACACTCTGTAATAACATCATACTTTATAACATTAGCACATAAGTTATTCATATACACTCTCTTCTTCATCATACACTGTTCACTACTTCCCACCTTTTGTACCGAGAGGATTAATTCATTAGCTCCCCCACCTCTCATTAATCTAATGGCAGAGGCTACATTTATCTCTGAAATTCTATCCCCAATACTCTGCAGATTAAGCTCCATCCTCATTATCTCAATCATAGCATTTCTTGGGCATCCTAAGATAATTCTCATGGCTTCATTTTGTACCTTCTCCAACTTGCCCATCCTACCTTTACCAAAACAAGAAATGACAGGTGCAGCATAATCAATAAGAGATCTTACAGTACTCAAGTATATCATTCGTAGCACAGGGACTCCCACTCCCTTTCCACAGCATGCCAAGGCCTTCAGAGGTTGTAATCTCTTCCGACATTGACCCAACAGTCTGTTCATCTCAGCTTCCATGGATGAAAGTAAATTGAGCATATTATCTTGGAACGTTAATGGATTAAAAACTAGAGCGGTGGATGTACACTATTATACTCTTAGAGAGGATATTGACATAGTAGCACTCCAGGAAACTGGGGATAGGGATGGTAGCATTCTGAGGCTAAATGGCTATAGAGGTTTTCACTTATATGCTGATGGAGGAACTAGGGGGGTCTCATGTTATGTCAAAAGTACCATACCTGTCGAGATAACTGGAATCCCTCAGAGATATAGAGGTATTGAAAGTATTTGCTTGCGGATACAATTAAAGGACCGAGAGTTAAATTTCATTAATCTATACATCTCTGATAGCTCAATTGTTTTATACGGACTCCCCACTCAAAGTACAAGCCATCGCCCATTGTCAGAACAACTGCACTTCCAGCTGCACCCGTGGTGCGGTGTAGGGAACCATCAGTGCTCTACCCTTCAGACTGAACTATTTGCCTTGATCCTTGCACTGAAATGTGTACAAGTCTCCAAACTTGATACATTAATTGTAAGCGACTCCTTATCATCCTTAAATGCTCTCAACTCTTTAAGACACAACTGTAACATGCTCGTGTCCGAAGCTAGACACAAATACAACAAAATATTAAGGATGGTAACAGAGTCCATTTCATGTGGTCTCCATCTCATGTTGGCCTCCGAATGCATGATAGAGCTGATAAGTTAGCCAAAGAATCTGCCTTTAAAGGAGCCGTTGAGTGTAACCTTGGATTGTCAATGAGCAATCTGAGAGCAGCAGTACACCGAGAACTTCAACAAGATCTTGTAGATCTGAGGCAAAGTGAAATTGACACCAGTAATTCCATCTATCATCATACTATCATGCAAGAGGAGCCACACATCTATGGATCATCCAATAAAATCAGCAGACTTCTAGATGTTACTGCTGCTCGGCTTAGACTCGGTTACAAGTATCTCTGGGAATTCTCATTATCTGCCGATGTAGACCTGACCAAATGTAAACTGTGTCAACAAAATTATTCGCACACCCTCCGTCACTATGTGATGGAGTGCGAAAAGATACGTGAATTTAGAGACAATTCTATAACCAATGTTCCAGCGATGTGTAAATATTTCATTCAAAATGATCTGCTACCAGAAATTTTAGCCAAATATCCCCAGTTTGCTAACTGTAGGTAGTAACAGAGTGATTGTAACCTATCCACCGCTGCCCACTGGATGGGGGCGGTGTGCAGGACAAACATATAAATTGTGACACTAGCTCTCCACATATGTCAGTTGCTTAATTTAGAACCTGTATTTGAGGTCGATCTCGAACCCATTGTTGATGTGACGACTTATATTGAATTTTGTAACTAGCTCATCAAGATTGTAACTTGCTTAGCTAAATGAATTGTGGGGTTCAGTCCCTGAGCCCATTATGTGCCTCTGTAACCCTTTCCACTACCGCCCACAAGATGGGTATGGGGTGCATAATAAATGAACTAAAACTAAAACTAACTCTGATAGCTCCCTTGATTTAAGATACTTGCCAGATTCCTTCTTTTCTGAAGATACACTTGTGGTAGGGGATTTTAATGCCAGACATCCAGCTTTAGGATCAAGGGGTAAAGCAAATAGGAATGGTTGCAGATGGTACCAGTTTTTGCAGGAACATGAAGATGTTCAGCTGCTGGGCGAGCCCTATCCTACTCATTTGAGGGGAGGGAGATTAGATTATGCTTGTTTGATAAATGCTGAGGGCATAGAGGGGAATTGTCTTACTGTGAATGAAATGCTAAGTGATCATTTTGCATTACAAATACAGCTTAAACTAGATAAAAAGCATGCCTGCCTTCAGAGGAAAAGGTTAAAGTTTAATGAGGGAGAATTAAGGGGTCTTGTTGGCCTTATTAAGTCTTGGTATGATACTTATAAGCCAGTTTCGGCAGAAGCATTTTATGAAGATTTAATTAAGGAGGTAGATGTATTTAATGCAACATTGAACCGGAAAACATCTAGTATAAAAAAGCATCCCCCCAGAAAAGGAAATTCTACACATGACGAGATGCTTAAGGGGTGGACATTAACAATGAGGAGAGCTCACAGGAATTGGAATAGGAATGGTAGGACTGAGGAAGGGAAGAATGCTTTACTGGCAGTTGCTAGGCTGTGGGGAGAAGAGAAAGAAAATTAGGAGCAAGTATTGGCAGGAGTTTGCAGAGAAAGTTGGGAGTAACAGAAACTTGAAAGAAATCTGGCAGGACGTAAATAAAATAAGGGGTAAAAAGCATAATTTTGTTGCACATGTTGACCAGACCACACACTAGAAGTTGAAGGGACGACGACGTTTCGCATCCTGACCCGCAAAGAATTGCAAATGGTCTCGTAAATAAATGGGCGGAAGCTGCCAAACTTAGTTCATTACCCGCTGTAACGAGAGTCATTAGATTCTTGGAAAGATCTAAGAATGAATTGTCAACTCGCTACTTTCAGCAATTTGGATGTAGCAGCCCTGCGGCCGGACCACAACCGCTGCCGCCCGCCAGTCTCACACGCACTCCCGCCCAGCACCTTCAGGAGAGAATTAAATATGTTTTCTCACTTCAGAATTGTTCCGAACGTTTGTTATGGTCTGAGAAATGTATTTAAATCGAAAACAAAGAGAGGAACGACAACAGTTATGAGATTGTTGGGTAAGTTTCCTGGACACACTAGTAACAAAAGTAGTTGCTCATAAATCGTTTATATGAATTTTAACCTTTTACGATTCCCTATAAAATTCAGACAGTGAGAGAAAGTTTTGGTAATTAGACCGTGTTGGGGTGCAGGGAAGGATATTATGGGTGTGGACCATATGCCCAATTTTCTTTTCTGGACTAATTACGTTGTTGCTAAGTGTAAACAATTGGGTGTAAATCATGGTGCTACATAGCCTTCCCGGTTTTGGTGCCTTCTTTTGATAATTACTTATTTACTAGGTGTAAATCAGACTTGTTCTGCTTGGATGCAGTTTACATTGTACATGACCCAACTAAACATCAGGCTATGCTCAGCTAAGCTAATCTAACGTCTAACCCGAAATTACCGATTTTGAGTAGAGAACGAACAGAAATGTTTTTTTGGTTAGAGGTTAGATTAGCTTAGCTGAGCATAGCCTGATGTTTAGTTGGTCATGTACAATGTAACTGCATCCAAGCAAAACAAGTCTGATTTACACCTAGTAAATAAGTAATTATCAAAAGAAGGCACCAAACCGGGAAGGCTATGTAGCACCATGATTTACACCCAATTGTTTTACACTTAGCAACAACGTAATTAGTCCAGAAAAAGAAAATTGGGCATATGGTCCACACCCATAATATCCTTCCCTGCACCCCAACACGGTCTAATTACCAAAACTTTCCTCACTGTCTGAATTTTATAGGGAATCGTAAAGGTTAAAATTCTATAAACGATTTATGAGCAACTACTTTTGTGTACTAGTGTGTCCAGGAAACTTACCCAACAATCTCATAACTGTTGTCGTTCCTCTCTTGTTTTCGATTTAAATACATTTCTCAGACCATAACAAACGTTCGGAACAATTCTGAAGTGAGAAAACATATTTAATTCTCTCCTGAAGGTGCTGGCGGGAGTGCGTGTGAGACTGGCGGGCGGCAGCGGTTGTGGTCCGGCCGCAGGGCTGCTACATCCAAATTGCTGAAAGTAGCGAGTTGACAATTCATTCTTAGATCTTTCCAAGAATCTAATGACTCTCGTTACAGCGGGTAATGAACTAATTTGGCAGCTTCCGCCCATTTATTTACGAGACCATTTGCAATTCTTTGCGGGTCAGGATGCGAAACGTCGTCGTCCCTTCAACTTCTAGTGTGTGGTCTGGTCAACATGTGCAACAAAATTATGCTTTTTACCCCTTATTTTATTTACGTCCTGCCAGATTTCTTTCAAGTTTCTGTTACTCCCAACTTTCTCTGCAAACTCCTGCCAATACTTGCTCCTAATTTTCTTTCTCTTCTCTCCACAGCCTAGCAACTGCCAGTAAAGCATTCTTCCCTTCCTCAGTCCTACCATTCCTATTCCAATTCCTGTGAGCTCTCCTCATTGTTAATGTCCACCCCTTAAGCATCTCGTCATGTGTAGAATTTCCTTTTCTGGGGGGATGCTTTTTTATACTAGATGTTTTCCGGTTCAATGTTGCATTAAATACATCTACCTCCTTAATTAAATCTTCATAAAATGCTTCTGCCGAAACTGGCTTATAAGTATCATACCAAGACTTAATAAGGCCACAAGACCCCTTAATTCTCCCTCATTAAACTTTAACCTTTTCCTCTGAAGGCAGGCATGCTTTTTATCTAGTTTAAGCTGTATTTGTAATGCAAAATGATCACTTAGCATTCATTCATTCACAGTAAGACAATTCCCTCTATGCCCTCAGCATTTATCAAACAAGCATAATCTAATCTCCCCCCCTCAAATGAGTAGGATAGGGCTCGCCCAGCAGCTGAACATCTTCATGTCCTGCAAAAACTGGTACCATCTGCAACCATTCCTATTTGCTTTACCCCTTGATCCTAAAGCTGGATGTCTGGCATTAAAATCCCCTACCACAAGTGTATCTTCAGAAAAGAAGGAATCTGGCAAGTATCTTAATCAAGGGAAGCTATCAGAGTTAGTTTTAGTTTTAGTTCATTTATTATGCACCCCATACCCATCTTGTGGGCGGTAGTGGAAAGGGTTACAGAGGCACATAATGGGCTCAGGACTGAACCCCCAATTCATTTAGCTAAGCAAGTTACANCAAACTCTTCAAAATCAAATCCAAACATTGTCACAATCACCATAGCATACTGATTTACCTTCTATGCTCTCTCTCTCCACTGCTGTTGTTATCCATGCTTTGCCCAACTTGTAAATAACAACTATAATACGTACAGTGGCACCTCGACTTACGATAATTTTGAGTTATGAGATAAATCCGATAGAAAATGCGACTTGACTTACGATAGTGTCATTGACTAACAATATTGATACACATCGCGGTCGACTGACGCATGGTTCCCGTCACGGGGGCCGACCTGCCTCGGTTTACTAGTCGCCCACTTAGTGACGATCACGCTTATAAGAAATTAATTTTTTTGGTGATTTTTTGCTTTTTGAACATAAAACTGATTATATATCATGCCATGGGTCCCAAGAAAGTCAGTGGTAAGGTTCAATGTATGAAAACACATGTAAGAATGACCATAGAGGAAAAACAGAGATTCATTCGTAAACATGAAAATGGTACTCGTGTTGTTGAACTAGCTAGACAGTACAACAAATCTTCAGGGAAGGAGGAGGTGGCAGCAGAGGATGTCTCTCTCATTTAAATTAGAAAATGTGTGCAGATGGGTAGAACTGCAAAGTTATGCTGAAAAGAATAACCCAGATAAAGTGGTAGCTGGCCATTGTATTGATCTCATTAATAACAATGTGATTCCTCACTACAGATAAGTGATGCAAAGAAGGGAAAACAATCTTCAAGGAATGATTTCTAGTGAGAAAATCAAACAGTGAGCCAGAAGCAGGTCCTAGTGGTAAGCAGGTAAAATATGCCAGTGTGTGTACCCCAGAGGAGTCCTCACTGCCTGATGTTATATGGAAGGGGACTCCCTTCCAACAGTAACACCTCTCCTCTTCCCCCTCATCACCACTTCATACACCATCAAGAGTCCTCCATAAAGGTAAGATAAACATATGTACTGTATTGTAGTTAGAGAAAAAAAATTGCATTCATTATAAAATGTATTTTAAGTTAATATTTTTGAGGGTGTGGAATAGATTAATTCAATTCCCTTTATTTCTTATTAGAAAAAGCATTTCGACTTACGATATGTCTATGGGAATGGATTACCATCGTAAATCGAGGCCCCACTGTATAGGTATCTTCAAATATTTCACGTTTTTTGCTTTATTGTCTTTTTCTCCATTTACATTAACAACCATACCTAATCAGGCTGCTTCCTGCCTTAGATTGCACCTGAATCGAATCATACTGTACTCAAACCACTTTTACATATATCAACTATGTCACGAAACTGGAAAAAGATTCTTAATACAGTAGCACTGAAACCATCCAAGATGAAATCTGTTTAGTAACAAGGCAATACATTGTCAATGAACCAAAATCAAATTTGTTTTAATTATTTAGTGCAAATACCTTAAAGAAAATTATTAATGCTATACTTCAATGCCCATTATTGATGTGAAATCATATTGACAACAGTGTACAAGAATGCAGTAGTTATAATATTTATTAATAATTTTGAGCAAACTATGGTCAAGAGGCAGCAAGACCAAGCAAGGACAGTGTGACGGGGGAGTGCATGACTGAGCAAGGACAGTGTGACGAGTGCATCGATTAGAATAACTTTCCCACAATAGACGTTAAGCTAATTGACATATTTTGACACAAGTGATCTATTTCCATTTTTGAAAATTAGTAACACTAAGATTCTCTTAGTTTCACTGTTCATGTTTTTGTTAAATTGCCAAAAAACTCATAACAGCTTGTCTATTATGCTGCTGCATAACATAGTACAAGTAGGAGTCCTTCATTGTTTCAAACGTAGGTTAGACATATATATATATATATATATATATATATATATATATATATATATATAGATATATAGATATATATATATATATATATATATATGAATGAGATTGGGTGGATATAAATAGGAGCTGCTTCGTTGGGCCAATAGGCCTTCTGCAGTTACCTTCATTCTTGAGTTTATATGCTAGAATAATCTGCATAAATTTGTTAAGGTTTGTGGTGAATAAAATTTCCACAAAATGGGAGTGAGGAAATGAAGAAGAAAGGCAGGACAGCTTGTCAAGTGACTGACATCATCTAAAAGGGGCCGAGATCTTGCTCTTGATTCCAAGTGGTATTTCCAAGGCAATACAGGTATAGACATATGGAGCTGGAACCACAACCACAACAAGCTTAATAAGCTGCTGGCTGGCACACAACTGCTCTTAAAGCACATATCACAATCATCATCAAACAAATTGCCAATCACACCTAAAGAGTAGGTTCACACCTAGTAAACCTACTACCCTAGTTGAGCCGACAGGAATCGAGATCCAGTTCTACACCCCTGAATCATAGCTTCTACCTGGTGCATTCACACTTTTCGACACTTCAATACTCTCTCATATTTCCTCTTAAAAAGCTGTGAATGTTGGTTGTTTCCACCACCTCAGGCTCATTCTACTTACATGTAGTGAGTAGCGAGTGGTAAACAAGCGATTCCTTGCATTTTCTGACTCGTCTGTACTGTATATCGATCTTCAGGGTGTGATTCCTTATTGTCATTCTTCACTTTGATAAAACTCTCTATCCATTTTATCTATGCCATTTAGTATCTTGTATACTGTGATCATATCACCTGTCATCCTTCTTTTATATGTACAGTATTTAGATTATCTTAGCCAGTTCTCCTAAATCATTTCATTTATCTCAGGTACTGTACCTTTCAAAAACATAACATACACTGGGAATAGTATTCTAAAGGATTCTTTGATTATGTTTCTGGAAGTCATTTTTATGTCTGTTAGCTAGCACATGATGCTCATGTTATTGTTAATGTGTCATTAGTGTTAAAGCTCACATTACACACACTCATAGACACCTTTCCACTTTTCATTCCAGCAACCATCTCCAGCATAAACTCATGTCCAACTGATTTCTTTTCCCTTCCAACTCTTACTATACAGTAGTTCATTACTTTACATTTTTCCTGCGGCCAGTCTTGGTCGTGGCATAGTATCATGCAGTCTTTTTTTTTAATCTTTTTTTGCCTTCTCTTAGGTTTAACATTGTCATGTATGATCCTACCTGCTCTGGAAGGTCATTTACATAAATCAGGAACATAAGTGGTCCAAGTACCAAATCGAACCTTGTGGAATCACGCTTCCTGCTTCTCTCCATCCTGATTCTTCCTTTCTCACTACAACTGTTTCCTATTTGTTAGATACTCTCTAATCCAGTCCAGTATCTTCCCAGTTAGCCCAGACAGCTTTTCCAACCTGTGAATCAGATTTTTGTGGAGGACAGTGTCAAAGGCAATGCAAGAAGATGTAGTCAACAAAGCAGAAAGTTTTAAAACTTATTCAAAACAACCAACACCATCTTTACCCTGATTCCCACTTTCATGGGGTTGGGAAAGCATTTGGCCAAAAAAGATATATTCAAAGTGACAGGGCCAAAATCACTCATGCATACACTTCAGCAATTTTTGAGAGAAAAAAAGGACAAGAGGACACAAGTGGAAGTTGAAAAGCAAATTATTTGAAGAAATGAAAGGAAATATGACATCCTGTACGAGTGGTCAACAAGTGGAATGCATAAATGTAAAAAGTTGTGGAAGCCACCTCATCCACAACTTTAAGGCAAGATTCAACAAAGAATTCAAATGTCAAAATAATTAAACTATAACACAATAAATACAACAGGGCTAGTAGGCGAAGCATAAAACGCTAGACCTCACTTCCCCGTAGTCACTGATAAGCAAGTGTTATCATCACCCACATGCTCAACATAACTGCTCCATCACAGCAACACTCACCCTCCCCCCATCCCCTTATGAATTGCTGTACCGACTTTTGCACTCAACAAACTTCATCTTTGTAAAGTGAGCATTTATGCAGAGAGTAAGTCACAATCACATGCCTAAAAGTTAGACACCCAACCCACACACATGAAAAGAAAATGATAAAACACCATAACTTTTCTTTGTGAGCCTTTATAAACCTGCTCTTTAATATTCATTATCATGCGTGAATTGACTACTTGGTCAGTTTGAACTTGTAATTTAGGATGCTGTACTAATATTTACAGCAAGGTAGCAAGTGAGGAAAATACTCTTTCCTAGCAAAATGATTAACGAACATAAAACATGGTCAAAAACACACACACACACATTATACGTATATTATCACTACCCTTTTCTTGGGTTGGGAAAGCACCAGCCCAGAGGGGGAAGGGAGAGAATTATCAGGAGAAAGTGCCAAGCGATTACGATTATATAGTACTTGAAAGGGGTCAGGATAAGGATTTGGGATGGGGGGGAACAGGAATAGTGTCCCACCACTTGGACGGTCAGGTATTGAATACCGACCTGCATGAAGCAAGACCATTACTCTGTAACACCATGAATGGAATTATTTAACATTCACTGATACAAGTAGAGTCAGTTCACACAGGATATTGGCAGTGCCAGGCTGTTGGCCCTTAGCATTTTAAGTCACACCTTCAGTGTGTGTTAATGTTCACATGTCTAGCAGAGGTCAGGTTGGGTCAAGTGACCTTGTCTCTCTGCTAAGCTGATAATTGCAGACTGGTAGCTGTGTTCTTTCCATTAAACAAGCCACTGTCTAGGTGTGGTAGGAAGATAGCCAGAGGCTATCTCCTGGTAGGGGGAGTTTAGCTCCTGGTTTCCCCTTAAATACTTGAGTTATTGTATATTTGAAAGAGACAGAGAGGAGTCATGCTACACTAGAGGTGTTCTAGCAATAGCAGGCCTGGTCGAGGACCGGGTCGCAGGGACTCTAAGCACTGATATCATCGCAAGGTAGGCCAAGTCTACACAGGCCTGTCCCTAGCCCGGTGGTGGGAGTGACTGTCAGCCATATCACTCCACTCCTCTCTAACCATCTTATACTCTGGGACTCTGGTGAGTTGAATTGAAAGGTTGCTGTATTTGGTGTTTCACAAAGCTGTATGTTGTGAGATTTTCAGGGGCAGTCAGATGTGGTTGCTCTTAATCTCTTGTGTGATGACTCAAAATTTAAATTAATGTTTATATTTGAAAATAAAATGAAATGGTTAAATTATGATATACATATGATTGAATCTTAATGAACATATAATAAATTAATAATCACTTAACTTACTTTTAAACTGTCTTTAATTCTGATCCCTAGATCTTGGATTCATGTCTATGATAATGGAAGTTAGAATGGATGGTGGGCAGTCCTTCCTTTCTTCTATCTACCCCTTCCTATCCACTTCTACTTTTTCTATCTACATCTTATCTACTTTACCTACTCTAACCCATTTTCCTCATTCTAAACTTTCCCTTTCTCCTGATGACTCTTCCTTACTTTCCACCTTCCCCCACTCACTCATCCCTTCTATCTCACTACAGCATTTTATTTTATTATTTTTCTTTCTCTATTTCTGATACAGCTCTACTATTCAGCCCAGAGATAAATGCAAATAATTTATCAATGAAGATATAACACATCACTTATCCATTTATTATATAATCCATAACATATAGTACAGTACCGAGTCAGTCAAGCAGACACTTTCACATTCCAGCCGTCTTCTATAGCTTTGTAAGACCAGATACATAATGCACCCTACTTTTAATCTCCTCTTCGCTACTTACCATTTTCACATGCTGCCATTAACACTCATTTATCCATCAATAACGGTAAAAAGTTAATACCAAATTTAATATAGCTATATACAAGACTACACTTGGAATGCAAAACATCAGTTATAATCCTGGCAATAATGCACTGCCTTGCCATCTGTGAAAAAGTAAGTGACCTTGACATAGCAGCTCATTAATATTTAAGAGAAGCACAAGTGGGTTTAACAATAAAATAAACTCTTTAAATCATCAAACATACCTTCGAAAGTAAGGATAAGATGATCATTCGGGCATTACAATTCCTTGTGTGCCCCCACACCTTGCCTGCTGTACTATAGCATGCAGACACCACCTACAGGGAGACATTACATCACTGGCAATAGTTCAGAGCACTGTGACAACAATCATCCCAGAACAAAGCAGCCTTCAATACCAATACAGGTTGAAAGCCACAGAAGTGGAAACTCTTCAAACAAATCTTTGATAGGATGGATCTAAAAGACATATTTCAAATGTTATGTTTGATAATTCAAACCCTAAGCACTTTTTCAATATGACTTGTGTGAACACAAACCAGTGAAAAACAGACAAGAAATGTTTTTCCATTAAGATGATTTTATTTCATAAAATAATGGGACCTTTCACAAGCCATACACTTCCTGTCTCCATTAGATTCAGGCGCCATGAGGTACTGTACTAGTATTTTGAGTTCAAAGAGCAACTTGGTTTTGTATTTAATGTGTGGACTGTAATTCAGTATTCTTCCTGGACTGACCCTCCTAGTAACACTCCACATACAGTTTCCTTTTGCAAACACAGTGGTAAATGGTTGGAACAAGTTAAGTGAGAAAGTGGAGGAGGCCAAAACCGTCAGTAGTTTCAAAGCGTTATACGACAAAGAGTACTGGGAAGACGGGACACCACGAGCATAGTTCTCATCCTGTAACTACACTTAGATAATTACACACACACCAATGTTGTATAATAGAACAAATGAACAAATCCACATGGGCCGTGATGAGGATTCGAACCTGCGTCCACGAGCATCCCAGACGCTGCCTTAATCCTTCGAATCCTCGTCACGGCCCTTGTGAATTTGTTCATTTGATACATCACACTATTGTGATTTCTGTGTGTAATTGTATAATGGAACTTAACCCTTTTGAAGGTTTTTTTAACTTTTTTATTAGTATACATGCACTAATATTCGAGATAAAATTTAAACCATGAGCCATTTCCATAGAAAAGAGCATGGACCACATTGAGTGGAGAGGAATGGAACACACTATTCTAAGCAACATTTCAGAAGCTTCCCAAGCTTTGGTACCAGACCCATCCAAGACACTGATAGCTTGCTAGACCCCGAAGACATTTTGAACACCAGAAGGAAAAGCATGATGAGATTTCAGCATGACTAAATCAGAACCCAAACAAGAGGTTTTTGACCTGTGATCATGAACTCTGACCATTTGAACTGTTATAGATAATATACTCCTTTCATTAGGTCAATTTATTAGAGTAAAATTTTGTCAGGCCTTTTTCTTTTAGAGTTCATAAGCTAAAGACAAACATGTGATCCTGAGAAATCACTGGATCAAATCTGGAGGTAAGGATAAGTTAAATTATCCTCAAGATGACACTGCTCCCTCACCTTAACCTCTAGCTGTTTAAGTTCAAGCTGTAAGCATCATTGTGACATCTGAAAATAGTTGTTCAGTGTAGCACACTGTACTGTACAATACTTCCTACAAGGGGTAGGAACATGAAAATCAAGAACTGCTTACAATATTTTTTTTTTACATAAAGTAATATGAATTCTTTTAAATATTTTATGAAAAGGTCACAAGTAGATATTTAAAAATACTGTAAATACAAACCTGTAATGCCATCAACTATTAAATCTGCAGAGGCATCATGTTTAAATTCTTTTATATCCTTTCCCTCTTCTTCTTCTTTAAACACTCTTCCTGTGTCTACCATTGGTAGTTGTACGGGAAACAGATCACCATTACCATCTCGTCCAATAACATCATCTGGGTCATCAATAAAGTCATCTCGCAATATTTCTTTCAATTTCTGGTCTTCGTGTTCCTGTAATATGAAAGCTCAATTAATGCCAGAGATAATGTATGCAATTTTGTTCTCTCACCACTAACATTATGCAATTAAAATTTTGGAAGAAGCTGCACATGATAAAGGCAGCAAAGGAAAGTGTCATCAATCACAACTGTGAGAATATTATTTAATGACTGGATACAAGTTTCCTGGAGGGGTTGAACAGTGGCTCCCTGTAGCCAGTTGAATTGAGATAGCTTTACACTTGTAAGTCTCATCAGCACTTGCTTTGCTTGCTTCATTGAGCATGTGGCTTTTCATGATCATTGAAGAATCAAACTTTATTACCAATATGTCAAATTCTTCAATATGCACAAGGCTTTTTGCTATTCATTTACCTGCCAATCCGATATGCAATATCAAGCCGTCTTGTTTCCACTATCGTCTGTGTTATCTCAGCCATAAATGTGACCTGCAGTCACCTTCAGAAAGATATTACCGAAAATTGGAAATTAATAACCATCGTAGCAGATGGTATTTTTTCTTTTCCATAAATAGAGTAATCAGCATAGGCCTCTATCAGAAGTGAGGTGTACCAGATCATTGAAGTTGATGTTCCACAACAAAGGGCCACATATACTTCCCCTGAGTTATGCTGGCACCAAATGAGTGGCTCTGAGATTCAGCCACAATGAGGATTACTCTTAGAATCCATTCTAAAAGGAAGTCCTTTATTAGTTGTACAGTGGAGAACATCTATTGTTTAAATCTTTGCTAGTAATCCAGAGTGCCATACCTGATCAAAGGCACCTACAATGTCTAGTGCAACAACACAGCTGATCTTGAACTCATCCAGTGATTGATGCCACTTAGTGAAGAGATTTAATAAGCGATCAGCAACAAAACAACTTTCTAAAACCATACTGTTGACCAAATGGTAGCCAATGATGGTAAAAACAATGATATTTACCAAGAGATTAATGTATCAAGAACTTTATCAATAATCAAAAGCAGTGACACTGGTCTCTAGTTACTAACCCCTGAAAGGCTTCTTTTTGTGTACTGGAACTACATCTGCCTTCTTACATAGGAAGGGGATAATTCCTTGAGATAAGAGAAGTTAGTAGAGGCTTGTGAGAAGTGGAACCACATAACTATGTAGAAGTCAAGGGCTGACCTTATTCGGCCTCACTGCCTTGCCTTTGTCAAGTATTTTAAGGAGATGGTGATTGTCAAACTCTTGAATGAACACTTCAGACAATTTCGTTCCAGATATTGAATAAAGATCTGGAGGATCAGGGACTTACATCTTGGCAGCAAAATGATTTTCCTGATTGCTGGTAGCACCAGACTCGCCTTCCCCTCTCTCATCCTCCCTCTCTCTTTGTAAACCCCTATTGTGTCTGGAAGGGAACTCCCTGCTTCCTACACCCCAGCCATGGGGGGGTGGAGCGGGCTGGAGGTTGGGGTGGGCCACATGTTGAATTGTTAACTCACCAAATCTCTCACACCCTCCACCAGCCAACACACAACTATTACAGCAAATTACAGCCAAAGTATGCCAGAATTATTAGTGTGAGTAATTTTTACAATATTATATATACAGTGGAACCCCGGGTTACGAGCGACCCTGTTTACGAGTTTTTTGGGGTACGAGCTCGATTTGTTTGGAAAATTTGCATCGGGATACGAGCATTACATCGGGCAACAAGTTTGTCGATACGCATACGGGCCGACCTAGCACGTGGTGGCATGGCAATCGCCCCTCAGTTTACCAGTGCCTCGTGCCCAGTGACTATGCCGCCTGAATTCTTCACAAGGATTTACAGTGTTTTGTCGGATATTTGGCCATTTGAGCATAAAAATTATTATATATCTCGCAATGGGTCCCAAGAAAGCCAGTGGTAAGGTTCAAGGCAAGATATTGCATGTGAGGATGACAATAGAGGATAAACAAGAGATCATTCGGAAGCATGAAAATGGTACTCATGTTGTTGAGTGCTAAAGTAGCAAAAGGCGTATCAACAATCACGAAATAAAGACCACAAATACTTGAGGATTTGGAAAAGTTGTTATTAATTCGGATACACAACAAGGAGTTAGTGGGTGATAGTGTTTCAGAAGCCATAATTTGTGTGAAAGCCAGGGTATTGCACGAAGACCTTGTAATGAAAACCCCTGGAACGAGTGCAGATACACTAGACTTTAAGGCAAGCAGGGGATGGTTTGACAAATTTAAAAAAAAGGAGTGGTATTCAGTGTTGTGAGGCATGGGGAGGCTGCCAGCTCAGACAAACCAGCGGCTGAAAGATTTATTGAAGAATTTAAAGAGTTTGTAGAGGCTGAGGGATACCTACCACAACAAGTGTTTAATTGTGATGCAGGCGATGAGTCACAATAACGTGGCTGAAGTATGTTGACCAGACCACACACTAGAAGGTGAAGGGACGACGACATTTCAGTCTGTCCTGGACCATTCTCAAGTCAATTGTGATAAGGGATGATGATATGATGATAAAGATTAAGCAACCCAAGAGATGGCACGGGCATGAATAGCCCGTAAGTGGTGGCCCTTTTGAGCCATTACCAGTATCAAGAGATGATACTGGAGATCTGTGGAGGCGCGACTGCACCCTGCATGACGGGAGATGTCTCCCGGACCAAATGGTGACCAAATGGTGTGATGAGGGAAGGAGACGAAGGCAATAAATAGGCAAGAGAGGCGAGGAGCAAGGCAAAAGGTACAAAAGGTAAGGTGTAGTAGAGGGGATAGTAGTAGAAATAAGAACTGCAGAAGGCCCACTGGCCCATACGAGGCAGCTCCTATTTAAAACGACAGAATGAGAAGGGGATAGTAATAGGAATAAGAAGAGGATAGCAAGGGAACGTAAGAGAAAACAATGGACAGAAAAAGAAAGAAAAAAGGAAAGATAAATGGAAGGGTAAGCTTATGTTAGGTCACGTTTGTTAGAAAAATTGTCCTGTCTCATTAATTAATTGTGATGAGACAGGACTGTTCTGGAAAAGATTGCCTAAGAGGACATACATTACCAAGGAGGAAAAAATCATTGCCCGGACACAAGCCTATGAAAGATAGGTTTACACTTTTGCTGTGTGGAAATGCAAGTGGCGATTTGAAAATTAAACCCTTGCTTGTGTATCATTCAGAAAATCCAAGGGTTTTCAAAAAATATGGTGTGCAGAAAAAACAAATGTGTGTGATGTGAAGGGCTAATAATAAGGCATGGGTGACGAGGATTTTTTTTACAGAGTGGGTGAATGATGTGGTGAGTCCAGCCATACAAAAATATCTGCAGGGAAAAAATTTGCCACTCAAGGCCCTGCTTCTCCTCGACAATGCTCCTGCTCATCCTCCAGGCTTGCAAGATGGATTGTTGAATAGATACAGTAATTTTCTCACAGTAAAGTTCCTTCCACCTAACACCACTCCTCTAATTCAGCCTATGGACCAGAAAATCATAGCGAATTTTAAGAAACTTTATAAAAGGGCACTTTTCCAGAAATGTTTTGTAGTAACTGAAGCCACAAACCTCACCCTCAAAGAGTTCTGGAAACACAATTTTAACATTTGTAGCGCTTTAAAACTCTTTGACAAAGTATGGCAAGAAGTGACTCAAAGAACCCTGATCTCAGGCTGGAGAAAATTGTGGCCTGAATGTGTGCCAAAACTAGACTTTGAGGGATTTGAGCCTGTAAATGAAGTGCCTATGGTCGAGGAAATTGTTACTCTGGACTGGAAGATGGGCTTGAAATTGGATGGTGCAGATGTGGAGGAGTTGGTGAAAGAACACAATGAAGAACTGACAACCAAAAAACTCAAAAGCCCTTCAAAAGGAGCAGCAAGAAGAGGCAGCTGAGAATATTTCTCCAGTGGAGGAGGATGAGGCAGAAGAGGATGACCCTTTTGCAACCATTAGGAAGTGGTGTCAGATGTGGGAAGAAATGCAAACTTTTATTGAAACAACTCACCCAGAGAAAACTGTAGTAGGCTGTTGCATTAGTTTTTTCAATGACAATGTGATGCCTCGCTACAGACAAATGTTGCGAAGAAGGGAAAAACAATCTTCAATGGATCGTTTCGTTGTGAGAAATTCAAGCAGTGAGCCAGTGAGCAGCGAGCTGGCACCCGACAGCTGAGTGGATAGGGCTTCGGATTCGCAGTCCTGAGGTTCCGGGTTCAATCCTCGGTGGAGGTGGAGACAAATGGGCAAAATATTTCTTTCACCCCTGATGCCACGGTTCACCTAGCATTAAATAGGTACCTGGGAGTTAGACAGCTGCTAAGGGCTGCTTCCTGGGAGTAGAGGCCTGGTCGAGGACCGGGCCGCGGGGATGCTAAACCCCGAAATCATCTCAAGATAGCCTCAAGATAGATAGCCACAACCAGGACCTAGTGGTATGCAGGCAAAATGTGCCAGTGTGTGCACACCAGAAAAATCTTTACTGCCTGATGTTATAATGGAAGGGGACTCTCCTTCCAAACAGTAACACCTCTCCTAACCATCTTCCATACGCCAAAAGCAGTCATCAGCAAGGGGTAAGTAATAGCTTGAACATACTTTTGCAGTGTGGATTTGGATGAATTAGGTACAAAATTTAGTTTGAAGTGAGGTTTTTGGGTAGTCAGGAACGGATTAATTCATTTCCCATTATTTCTTATGGGAAAATTAGCTTTGGTTTACAAGTTTGGGTTACGAGCCGTCTCCGGGAAACGGATTAAACTCTTAAACATACATATATGTATGTTGTTAAATCGACCCGTTCTCACACTTGCTTATAGTCAATATCTTACTTATGAATAAGTGTATATGTGACATACTAATTTATTGTGAATATTTGAGTTTACCTTGAAGAGCTGAATAGAAAACCACAACCTAACCTAACCTTCTTAGTATGTTAAGATATTACAATTAGTACCAAACATATACCTATACTGATATTACAGTTTTATAAAAATAATAGAACAAAACTAAAATATTTAAATAAATTGTAAAGTAACTCAGGATATTGTCAAATTTTGTATAAAATCTCTATTGTTAAATAAAACAGAGAAAAAGTTAGTGCTTTGAAAAAAATATGGTTACGAATATGTCATGTATGTACTTATTTATAAGTGAAATAGTGACTATAAGCAATAAGTCATATATGTGCTGTCACATGCGAGAGCAGGTTGCAACAAATAAAACCGAAAAGGTAAGATTAATAATTCTAACACGAATTATCTCAATATTTCTTATGTTTGTTTTCACTGTCAATGGTAATTGAAAAATCAATTCTCTAAAATTCATTTTTTTTCTAGTCTGATGCGACGCCTGAACGCGTTTCGTAATAACTTATTACATTTCAAAGACTTTAGTTTACACTCGCAACTGTAACCTGTAAACCACATCCATACTTCCATGGTTGTTCAACATACTACCAGTGAGTATAAGAAATATTGCTGGAACAACCGTGGACATTTAAGAGAAAACTAGATAGATGTAGTTTTCTTCAAAAGTGCCAGACCAACCGGCAGTGGTGGATATGTAGGCCTGCCGCCATTCCCAAGCAATAGCCTGATGGACCAAGTTCTCAAGCCTGGCCTCAGGCCAGCTTAGTGATAGAGGAGCTCCCAGAACCCCATCAAGCAGGTATCAGGCAGGTACCACCTGGGACTCTCTGGTCTTTGTCTATTTTGTGTGGTAGTATTTATTAAAGAGTTTCTGGAACTACTGTATGGTAAAGATTTCAATTCATATACTGAACTGTAAATGTTTTCTTGTTCATTCATATACTCAATACAACATTACAGTACACAAAACATGAGTAAATCCTGATTAAATGTCATCCTAAATCCTTATGGACTACCGTATTAAAATATATATTACATTACCGTATCAATATTGTTGACTGTGTCCAGATTAAGAACAGGTTTATGTATGAAGCCAGGTTCTCCAGCTTTTCCAGTACCACCACCACCTCCACCACCTCCTCCAACACCATATCCTCCCACTGCTCCTCGCTTTTGGGAGCAGCAGCAATCCCTGAAATAAGGTGTTATATCAACCTTTAAAACAAATTGTATATAAATAAGTATATGTAAGTACCAGTAAATAAATAAATATATATATATACAGTATTTTTTATATGCCAATCAAAATGCTGTCTTTAAACACATGTGCTGCCAAAGGCAAGACAAAATTTTGGAAAGGACAAGAATTTAAGAATCTGGTTAAAGACCACAACAGCTCAGGAGTAGCACGAGAAGAAAAAACACCTGAGCTAACTTATTAATTTAATAACTGACAATTAATTTGTTTGTAAAAAGAAGGGAGATGGGCTTAGCAAAAGCTAATTGGTAGGAGAACAGTATTTGGCATGAGACAGTGATGGAAGAACTAAGTCGAGAGATATGACAACAGGAATTGAAACCCAAGAAACCTAACGAAGGGCAAAAAAATGACTGAATGCTCTAAGTCACCTGTTACTACAGATGAGATGAATGTTGCAAATGAGACATCGTCATATCTTCCACCTGCCTCTTTTACAAAAGACTACAGCTAATTTAAAAAAAAAAAGCCTAAATTTCAACATTAAAACAGTTTGATATATGTTATACCTTCACCAAATAGAGAGCCTGTAGTTGAATATACTCTCTTCCACGCCCTCGTCCTCTACCCCCTTCTTTTTTATCCCGTTCACGATTACGTTTTGGTGCCTTATCCGAGCGAGAATCTCTGAAATAGATTTTTTCAGAATATTGTACTGTACTGTATAAATTAGAACATCTAAACCCCAAATACATTAGCATCGTGATATACAGTACAGTATTGTTAATAAAGTTAAATTTCATTACAGACATGTTCACTTGGTAGTTGTCTATCATTATAGGATGAAATTAAAATTTCGCTAAGTGAAATTAACCAATATGGGCATGGGAAATGCATCCTGGAGACATCTCTGGTTGCAACCAAACGCTTACTGCAATGAATTGGGGTTGGGCCCATTCGTTGAATCAATGTTGAGCAAGACGTTAGGCTGAGATCTAAGGAGATGATAACTGAAGGAATATCATGAAGAAATATTTAATTTTAGGAACTGCCACTTTTTGATCTTGCAACCTTAAACAGAATGTATAAAGCTACCTTTGGTAAGGTTAATGAAAAAAACAAAATTTGGATGAAAAGTGTTAAAATAAGTAATAAAAATTACCTGATTCAAGTTTTGTTGTTGGGCTTAATTGAACAAATGTACAGGAGCTGAAACTTGTTATCGATGATTTCTCGAGAATGGACCAATTTTGATGCTTCATACCCACAATATCTGATTTACTATTATAAACCATGAGAAATCATAAGGTAACTAAACAACCCTGCAATAACAGCCCCGGCCGGAGGACACAAGGCGTAAGCAGGCTCAAAAAGAGCCCAAGCGTGCCATGTGGACTCCCCCCCAACAAAGACTTCAGGGCGGAGCCCTAATCCTGCCCTCTACCCCTGAAGAAAAGGCGGAGTCCAAGGGAAAGGCCTTGAAGAAGGGAGTCTGCTGGATTGACACACAAGCCCTGGCAGGAAAATTGGGCTCAACCACCTTCGTGCCCACATCAGAGGGAGCAGCCCCCGAAGCCACCCGAGCTAAATTCCCCCCACCCCGACTCTGAAACCCTCAGATGTTTGGAAGCCGAAAGCAGGGAGAGGGGAGCAGGGCGAACCATACCCACCTGGGAAGGAAAAGGGGGGCACGGACAGAACCAAGGTCGAAGTGATCATTGCCCCAAATGCGAGTCCCTAAATCCTAAGCAGGGCAGCTCCAGGGCCTCCAACCGAGCAACCAACCTGGCTTATTACAAGAGTGATAATCGAGCATGCAACACAACCATCACCTGATACCCGAGATCATCAGATAAAGGATGACAAAATTTAAGTACGAGCAGGGAACAAGTCCCGCAAGACTCTGGGTCGTGGGTGTCACTGACCCAACAAGGCAGCATGGTGGAGGCAGTATGAATAATCATCACTTAGAGGGTCCTGCTTGATGGGGTTCTGGGAGTTCTTCTACTCCCCAAGCCCGGCCCGAGGCCAGGCTCAACTTGTGAGTTTGGTCCACCAGGCTGTTGCTTGGAGCGGCCCGCAGGCCCACATACCCACCACAGCCCGCTGATCCAGAACTTCTCTTAGAAAACAGTCCAGTTTTCTCTTGAAGATGTCCACGGTTGTTCCGGCAATATTTCTTAGTCGCTGGGAGGACGTTGAACAACCGCGGACCTCTGATGTTTATACAGTGTTCTCTGATTGTGCCTATGGCACCTCTGCTCTTCACTGGTTCAATCTTGCATTTTCTTCCATATCGTTCACTCCAGTACGTTGTTATTTTACTGTGTAGATTTGGGACCTGGCCCTCCAGTATTTTCCATGTGTATATTATTTGGTATCTCTCTCGTCTCCTCTCTTAGAGAGTACATTTGGAGAGCTTTGAGACGATCCCAATAAGTTAGGGTCAATGAATGAGGCAAAGAACAACCTGAAACAAATGCTAGTTTGCTTTCTTTCTTGGGGGAGTTTCTTTGCTCTTTTTGGACGTAGGTAGCAATTTTCACCAGACTGTCGCTTGCTTTGTTTCGCCTATCTTTCGGAGTGTTTTATGCCCTGGTCGATGGCATAACATGACATACAGTATTTTAATACTATCTGTAACTTTGGACCGGACTCTCGTCCATTATTTTTCTCCCAAGTCCTAACTTTGGACCGGACTTGCGTCCACTACAAAAAATATTTGTATAAAATTCATTTTTTATCCAATCGACCTAGAGATAGTATTAAAATAAGCACCTTTAGAATGCGCACAATTTGATACCAAAATGAAAGATGTAACGTGAAATTTGATGTCTGAACACTTATATGATTATAAATAGGTTTTTGGTCAAAATTTTAAAATATTTGTTAAAATCCTATTTATTGTGCTATTATGTTCGGACTAGTTTTAAAATGCGCGTCTTTATGTCCCAAACAATTTGATACCAAAATGAAAGATGTAACACAAAAATTTATGTCAGAACACTGGAAAGATATAAATAATTGTGATGATGAGCTTCCAGAATTAAAATATTTGTTAAAATTCCAGTTATTGCTCTATTATTATGGGACTAGTTTTAAAATACGCGCCTTTTTATTGCGAACAATTTGATACCAAAATAAAAGACGTAACACAAAAATTGATGTTATCAAACTGAACGTGTATACACATTAGGTTGCAGTGTACAAATTGGCGCTCGTTCACGGGCAACTTTAGGCTTTTCTGTGGGGAAGCACTCCAAACTTTTGTACATTATATTCATACACATCTGTAGGGAATTTAATTGTGAACACAATGATACCAAAATGAGCAACGTAGCAAGAGAATTAAGGTGAGAAAGCTGAAAAGAGTATACACATTTAGGTGTCACCGCGCGCTTGCCTGCACGCTCGCCTGCACATTGGGTGCATGACTCCTAAGTTGACCGCACGCCTGCCCGGTGAGCGATAGTGTTAAATGTATATTACTCATAGGTAATTGCTCCCTGCACCTCTCTGAGGGGATTAGGTTCTGGTTTGTGGTTTCTGGTAGGCAAAGGACTCCTGTGACTGATGACCCCCAAACTAATAAATCACTATATCAGTGTGGATAGCTTTGGAGAGCCAACAGGACTTCCCACAGAAAAATTTAAGAATTCTGAAATCCATGAGACACAATGGAATAATCACAAACATTACATTTTCTTTTAAAGAAAATACAATTTCAATCAAATTTACTCACATGATTTCAGTTTTCCCTCTCCTAACAGGAATATTTGGAGAAAATGTTTTCCGAGTTCTGGACATGAGGGATGGCTTCACAGGAGTTGCAGAGGATGAAGCTGACAGCGTCAAGTCACGTGGTCCTCGAAAAGAAGGTAGGCGAGCAGATATGTTACTGCTTGAGCCAGATGCTGTGCTAGAACCAATAACATTCATCCCACTACCTTTGGTCATACCTTGACCTTTTAAAAAAGGATTTCTCACATCCCCATTCTGCTCTGCCATCTGCCAAGAAAACAAGGAATATTAACTAATGTCTGGATACAAACCAAGGCATTTTAATAAGTGAATGGAATGGCATAATTCATAGTTGACAATTCCTAACATGGAATGATAAAATGGATTGCCTATTGCTGGAGAAATAAGGAAAAGATGAGATGGGGAAGGGGAGGGGTGGGAAGGAAAGAAAACAATATATTTCTGTTCATTTGCAAAAGATGAAATCTGTATTGTGAAATATGACATTAAAACGCTCTTACCTAACCTGACAATGAACATCATTGAATTGGCATGAGGGCATGGAGAGATCACCCAGTAAGGCCATATCTAAATTCATTTGCTTGTAAATGCAGTATAATAGGATCATATTTGAGGTCATATTTGATTCTGTATGATACAATTATGCAATACAAGCATACCTCATTTAGATACTGTACCCCATACAGTGCTGATTTGTTATACAATGTCAGTACTGTATTGTAATAATGTTTGATTTCAAATTCTTTTCTGGGAGTGAGGGGAATAAAATCATTACGATAGGGGGGGGCGGTCTCCGAGTTATAAACCTCTGGACTTTCCTCAATAGTTCAATATATAGTGTAACCTTAGATTAATGCTGTTTTGATTTACATTCAATGGACATTATGACCATATTTTGTTTTAAAAAACTTTACCCTCAAAGTGCAGTTATTGTCATGTTGATTCACGGGAGTAATACAGTTAACATATGTTAATTCAAACTACAGTATAGATATAATACCTCTATATAGATGTAGTGTTTATCTTGGCCCATGAAAATAATGCTGCAGTCACTTCATGACTGCTTACTATTCAAATGTGGTTATCAGCATAAATGTTACTATGCCCATGTGGTACCCATCATGGTATAAAATTTCATTACAATTATATGGAACATATATACAAGATTTCTTACATACTTGTAAAGCCACTAACATGCGTAGCATTTTGGGCAGGTCCCTTAATCTTTATTTTCCCAGGAATACAAGCTACCAAATCATTTAACAACCAGATATTCATTCATAAGAACATAAGAACAAAGGCAACTGCAGAAGGCCTATTGGCCCATACGAGGCAGCTCCTATTTATAACCAACCAATCCCACTCATATACATGTCCAACCCATGCTTGAAACAATCGAGGGACCCCACCTCCACAATGTTACGCAGCAATTGGTTCCACAAATCAACAACCCTGTTACTGAACCAGTATTTACCCAAGTCTTTCCTAAATCTAAACTTATCCAATTTATACCCATTGTTTCGCGTTCTGTCCTGTGTTGATACTTTTAATACCCTATTAATATCCCCTTTGTTATGTCCATTCATCCACTTGTAAACCTCTATCATGTCACCCCTAACTCTTCGCCTTTCCAGTGAATGCAACTTAAGCTTTGTTAATCTTTCTTCATATGAAAGATTTCTAATTTGGGGAATTAACTTAGTCATCCTACGCTGGACACGTTCAAGTGAATTTATATCCATTCTATAATATGGTGACCAAAACTGAACTGCATAATCTAAATGGGGCCTAACAAGAGCAAGATATAGCTTGAGAACCACACCAGGTGTCTTGTTACTTACGCTGCGATTAATAAATCCGAGTGTCCGATTTGCCTCATTACGAACATTCATGCATTGAACCTTTTGTTTTAAATTCTTACTAATTATAACTCCCAGATCCCTTTCGCAATCCGACTTCGCAATCTCAACACCATCTAGCTCGTATCTTGTAACTATCATCATTACCTAGCCTCAGAACTTTACATTTATCAGCATTAAACTGCATCTGCCAGTCCTTTGACCATTTCAAAACCCTATCTAGATCAACTTGAAGTGATAGTGAGTCCTCCTCCGAATTAATTTCCCTACCGATTTTCGTATCATCGGCAAATTTGCAAATATTGCTACTCAAACCTGAATCTAAATCATTTATATATATTATAAACAACAGAGGTCCCAGGACAGAGCCTTGAGGCACTCCACTTACAACATTTTCCCACTCTGACTTGACTCCATTTATACTAACTCTGTTTCCTTTGGTATAGCCATGCCCTAATCCAGCTTAATATAGCACCCCCAATACCATGAGCCTCTATCTTTTTAATCAGTCTTTCATGTGGCACTGTATCAAAAGCTTTGCTAAAGTCAAGGTACATAACATCACAATCCTTACCACTATCAACTGCCTCAACTATGCTAGAATAAAAAGATAAATTGATTGGATGTTAGAATCGGCGCCCAATTCAACTCGGCTACGTGGGGACCACGTGACAAGGACCAATTCACATAAATATAACATACACATGGAAATATGAAAATGCAGATTATTAACTAATTAATGTATTCAAAAACTAAACAAGATCTAAAGAAATGGCACTCCCTGACGTTTGAACACTCCCTGACTGAACATTTAAAGGCAATGATTAGACCTATCCCTATAAAACTCTGAGCAACTTTACCTCTATGTTGACCAGCTTGGGTGGAGGTGAGATGGTTACCTCTCCCAGTCGCTCCTGAAACCACACTAATCCTCCCACGTGCTTCTGTCCCCAGACGCCTAGATCTGTATCCTTCCGCTTCGTTAAGTTACTTACAAGGCTTAAGTTTAACAACTGACCTCTGTTGTACTGAATGATCCAGATTGGTTGAATTATTTTACTATAGTTAAATTACACAAGCATCTTAAGGAACGAGCTATTCCCAATTACAAAATGGCTATTTGACCTTTGAGAAATAGAGGACATGGGACCTCTGGTGACCTATGACCTCCAGGTCACTCTGCCTCACAGCCTAGTTCTGGCTCATGACGTCACTGATGGTGACAAACTCATTCTTCTAATAATTAGAATACTCTTGATATTATAACCAGTAATACTATAAAATACAATTTGAATACAAAATGAATGAAGGCTAATTTCTCTAAATATAGAATGATTCATTATACGAACTTGCGAACAAAGGCGTCAATTATTTTCACCACGAATTCCCTCAGGGGCCACCGGGGTCACCACGTGGTCCAGCTTCCCATTCTCCCTTGTAGCTAAAACATTCTGGATAATTCTTACCACAAACCTAGTTTGTTACACTACTGGACAGACCTTGTGTAGCCAGTTGGGGTCAACAGGGGGGCAATAGGGGCCAGTAGTCAGCCGAGGACAGCAGTTAACGAGAACGAGCAAGGTCAGCAGTAGGTGGTAGAGCCAGCAGGAGCCAGCAGGAGCCAGCAGGGGCCGGCGAGGACCAGCAGGTGGAGCAGGGACCCTGGTCGACCACCCGAATGTTTACATCCTCGCCATACACCACACCTCCAAACTAGCAACATCTCGAAAATATTCATAAAACTCACTTTATGCAACTATTTAAAACATTTAACACTTTAAAAAAAAGGAGTATTTAATATTTAGATCTGAATTATATATTACATCATTTTTACTTATTTATTTATATACTAATAACTTTTATTCGACTAATAGACCATATTGAGCATAGATATCATTCGATTTTATTTATAAGAAAATCATATAGAAAATATATTGTATTAGAAGGGTAGAGGAGGTGGATGAGAGCCGGGGTTGGAGAGGGAGCCAGGAGAGCCGGCTGATGGTTAGTAAGATGATGGCTGCAACGACTCGGGTCGCTCTCCTGGTTAGTGCCTTCTGTTACCATATATGTCTTCCTATATGTATATTCCTCCACTATTTTTTACCTTAGGTTACCATTGTGTATACAAGGATCTCTGGGTATAGTTTAGTCTGCTGCACTGTGAATGTTGGTGACATGTTCCGTGCGCCTCAGTCGACTCCTATATTTATTATTCCGTTCACAAAAAGATGGTCCATTATGCGCCAAATAACCTAGTCATCCCTACCATAATATAGCCTACGTAGTCCTCCCGACTTGGTGCCCTCTTTTGATAATTAGTCTTAAATGTAACATAGGCTAGTTTAGTTCATTTATTATGCACCCCTTATAAATGACCCCATACCCATCTTGTGGGCGGTAGTGGAAAGGGTTACAGAAGCACATAATGGGCTCAGGGACTGAACCCCACAATTCATTTAGCTAAGCAAGTTATAGTCTTGATGAGCTGGTTACAAAATTCAATACACATCGTCACATCAAAATGGGTTCGAGATCGATCACAAGTACAGTTTCTAAATTAGACATATGTGGAGAGCCCAGTGTCACAATTGATATGTTTGTCCTGCACCCCCCCCCCCCCATCCAGTGGGCAGTGGTGGATAGGTTACAATCACTTAGTTACTATCTACAGTTAGCAAATTGGGGATATTTGGCTAAGATTTCTGGCAGCAGATCATTTTGAATGAAATATCTACACATCTTTAGAACATTCGTTATAGAAATGTCTCTGAATTCACGTATCTTTTTGCACTCCATCACATAGTAACGGAGGGTGTGCGAATAATTTTGTTGAGTTTACATTTGGTCAGGTCTACATCAACAGGTAATGAGAATTCCCAGAGATTCTTGTAACTGAATATAAGCCAAGCAGTAGTAACAGCTAGAAGTCTGCTGATTTTATTGGATGATCATAAGTAGTGACTTTTCTTACATGATAGTAATGATAGATGGAATTGCTAGTTTAAATTTCAGTTTGCCTCGGAAGTTCTTGGTGTATTTCAACAAAACCTTGTAGATCTGAGGCAAAGTGAAATCACACTAGTAATTCCATCTATCATAATACTATGGGCAAGAACAACTACGCATGGGATCAAAATTATTTTATTTTATTAACAAGCTTAGGTATACACAGCTATGTGCTAGTGCTACCTTATTCTATATGAAAGGTTACAGTGCAGATCATAAGCTGGCTATAACTTCATTTAATATCCCCTTCTCACAGGATGGTTAGTAGTACATGGAATTAGGAAAGAACATGAAATACCAGGTTAATCTGTTAGCCTCCACTAGCAAAATCTGGAAACAGCACAAGAATATCTTCCAGTATTCATGAGTGTATGAAGGACTGTAGTTTCAGAGTTCAAAGTATACCTCATACCATTGGTCTGAAATCATTGATTACAGGGCAATCACAGCTACAGTATAGTGTTGGAGAGTATGTCCTAGTCTGTTCACATACAGTACTTTATAGTTGGAATGTTCACCATTGGGGGGATTCATTACCTGCAGCCACCTGCCACAGATATCGATATCCCAGTTCAATTCTGGCAATTACAATGTCACACTGTCTAGTAGAAGTTTTGTGCTGCCTGTACATATTGTTCTCGGTTCTAAATACAGTACTGTATATCATAAATCTTTATACTTGTGCTTCTATTGATAAAGAAGAATTGTTGAAACCTGAAACTTAAAAAAAAAATATAGATTAAGCTAAATAATAAACTGCTGAAAAAATTAGAAAAATCACTTTTGCAGATAGTGGTAGATGGCTGGAACAGTTAAGTGAGAAGGTGTGGAGGCCAAAAGGTCAGTAGTTTCAAAGGATCATGTGACAGAGTATACTGGAAGTTGGAAACCCACGGACATAACTCTTATCCTGTAGAAACACTTGGGTAATTACATATACCATACCCTAACAGTGGGCTCGCATTAATTGCCCAGTTTTTGAAGCTACATATGATTAGGTTTGTCTGGATTAGGTTTGTACTATTTTAATTTGATTTTAGTTAGCTCAAAATAGGTTTTTAATTACTTTTTTCTTTGCTGGCAAACCTGGTTTACAAACAAAATAACTTATCTTCCACAGTATTCCCTACCCTAGCATTAAAATTGACATAATACCGTCACACCTTCACTTCCTACATAAAGATCAGGATTGGTTTATATGTAGCATTTTGCCTTTTTTTTTCTTTATAGATCAGTATTTTGTGCTTATTTTGGGCCATCTTATATAAACGTTAAATTATTGTGATATCTAAGTTTAGTTTATCTGAGAGCCACGATGAGCCATGGCCTCACCATGGCCTCGATGAGGACAGGAAGCCGGTGACTTGTCGATGGTCCCCCATTTGCCTTGATGATCTTTTTCGGCTGTACTATAAATGTTAAGTTTTTTGGCAGTTACAGCTTCAGCAGGTAGGCAGTTCCATGGGTTTATGGAACTGCCTACCTGCAGTAGGAACTTTGGGTGAAGAAGCATCTCCTGTTCTCAATCCTACATTGTGGCTTGAGCTTGAAATTGTTGCTCCTTGTTTTGTGTTACATCTGCCCTTTTGAAAAAATTTTACAGATCAACATCCTCCAAATTGTTCAGTATTTTAAAAGTTTCAATGAGATCTGCCCCATCATGTCTGGTTTGCAGTGTTGTTAGCCCTGTGGCCCTCAACCATTCCTCGTATGTGAGATGACTTGGCTCTGGAATGATTTTTGATGCCCAGTGTTGCACTTTTTCCAGACCAGCTATATATTCGCCTAGTTGTGCTTGCGGGGGTTGAGCTCTGCTTTTTTGGCCTGCCTCTCAACTGTCAATCAACTGTTACTAACTACAGTACTATTTTTTTTCTCTCTTGCCACACTGCACACATACACCCCCCCTTCAGGAAGCAGCCTGTTACAGCTGGCTAATTCCTAGGTACCTATTTACTGCTAGGTAACAGGGGCATCAGGGTGAAAGAAACTCTGCCCATTGTTTCTCGCCGGCGCCTGGGATCGAACCCAGGACCACAGGATCACAAGTCCTGCGTGCTGTCCGCTCGGCCAACCGGCTCCTGTCAATCAACTGTATGTACGTGTCCCAGAAGTGAAATGAAAAGGCATTTGTTATATGGCACTGTAAACAAATTTTGAAAGTACAATGTATTGGTTTGTGGCAACTACTATAGTAAGTACTGTACAGAAAGCTTATATTGTACAATATTATTTAATGCAGCTTTAAAAATGGCTCTACTTGGAATATTTTGATTATTAATTAATATGTCCTAACTTAACCAAAGAATTATGAATATGTTGACACAGATCTAGGCTGTGATGCACTACTTGGATTAAGGTTAAAATGAATATCACTTCCCTGCCTTAAATTCTGTTATGTGATCAGAGTTACATCATCTTGTATTCAAATACTACAGTGCCATGCTCCATGGGAATGTATCTAAATTTTTAATAAAATGTATATGCAAGCTTGTGTAACCAATATTGTAGAACACAATCTAATATTGAAACTTCTTCACAGGCAAGGTCCTTCTCCACCTCGGGGGCAACCAAGCAGTTGGTGCAGGTTAGTGTTTTGGTTTACTCCCTCCTTTCTTTCCCTTCACCTTGCTTTTCCTTCTTAACCTTGCTTTCCCCCCACATTACTCTGTTCACCCCCCCCCCTCCCTTCCACTCTGCTTTTCCAATAAAAGTTGCTTTCTCTGCCCCACCCTGCATTTTACCCTGGTGTCCTGCTTCCTCTCCATAGTGACCCAGCTGCTACCCTGCATTTTGCCCCCTCTCAACCCTGCTTTTTGCCCCTTCCATCCTGCTTTCCAATTCTCTTGTACAATTTTTCTTAATGTTGGTCAATGATAGTATTCTGAACCACAAAATATAATTACTTTTTTTTCCAGCCCCCAATACAGGTGTTTGGCTTAGAGGGTCGTTATGCCACTGCTCTCTACTCGGCAGCCTCAAAAAAGAAGGCACTAGATGCTGTTGACAAGGATATGAAAACATTTTCTGTAAGTCGAAGATAATAAAGAACTTTTTATTTTTTAGTCTTGGTAAATTTGCCTTTAACTGAGGAATAAATTACAGTATCACTGTGTCTGTGTCCTTGTACACAATTTCCCAGAATCTCTCGCTATGATTTCTCTCTCTCTCTCTAATCTTGTCAGTGCATTATGTTTATTGACATTTGAATATATCATCTAGAATTTACATTGTGACCTTGAATAATACTCTGTCTTTTGGGGAGATCTGCTTCCTTTTATTACTATTACTCTGCAGGAACTTTTGAAGGTAGATTCCCAGCTTAAGGAGTTCCTTATAAATCCCCTTCTCAGCAAGGAGCTCAAGAAGAGTGCCATTGATTCAGTGTTGGCTAAGAAGAGTGCCAATCCACTTACAGTAAACCTGTTTGGTAAGTCAAATTCTGGTTTGTTAATTTGTAGAGAATGAACAGTTTTGAATTGTGTTCTAGCATGGGGAATGAGTGTGTAGCACAGGAGAAGCAAAATTAAAAAATATTTTGATAATTATGGTACGGTGTATCTATTTCCAAAAGTGACAAAAGACTTTATGAGAATTCAAATTGATGTTATTGATTATGAATCATCTTTGTGGCATATGTGATAGTGAATTATTCAGTGAGTTTAGGATTTACATATGTGAGGTAAAGGACTGGTTTGTGATTGGTGTTCCATTTAACTTTCATTGCAGCCTCTCAGCTGCTGCCTTGTTTCCTTCCCATCTTGGGTCATGATGCTGCTAAAATAAAATATTGATTTGCATGTTTTATTACATTTCTTGTATGAGAATTACCTATTTCTAGGTATGCCATACACAAAAAAAAAAGTAATTTTCTAATAGAAAGAAAATATGGTCCAAGTAACTAAAGATATATTATCATTATAAATGCAGCCAATAAGCGTAATTGGTAAAGAAATATTTGTCAATTTTATTACAGTACTATTCATGTATAAAGGAAAGAGGGCTTTATATATATGCAATAAAATTTAAAAAAATATTTATATTACAAATGCATAATAGCATATACTGTATATAAAAAGATATTAGAATAGGTATTTGATTAATAGTTACAAGGGGTGTTGAATGTAATACAGTATACAGTATTGCTCACACTTTTATAGCAAGCTGAAGCCCCCCTCTGTGGTAGCTTCAGTTTACTACTGTCTCCCTTCCCCAAATTTTTGTGACTCGTCCATTTGCACAGATCTTCGTTATGGGTGGAGGAGGGGGTAATGTAATTATTAGGAGAAAGTGCTAAGCCAATATGACTATATAGAGATGAGTGATGAAGGCCAACTAAAGCCTTGTGAGGTACAGGAATCCTGCATAAACCTTAATGGCTCTGGCTCATAGAGCATCTGCTCAGCCTCAAGATGCTAAGGGAGATCATAAAAGGGCTGTTTGTGCCTGGCCATTTACTGTTTTTTATGCTAGTGTTATATTGTGCTCGGTTGAGCGCACTATTAACTAGCTGTGGTGATTGTGGGTTCAATGAGTGTGGAGAACTTTTGGAACTTCCAGATTGTTAAAGCCGTAAGTAGAGTACACTTTATAGGTAATCCTGCTGAGTGAGGGGTTTTCTTCCTGTTAAGTGGAATATTTCATTTAGTCAAGGAGACTGGCTACAGCTTTAGTGTTAGTGATTTTCTAATTATATTATTTCTTATTTATAATTTTGCCTGTTAGTATTCAGTAATTTTGTTAGTACTATTTTGAACTTATTTTTTCCCAATTTGTGTTCTTGTAATTTATTTTATATAGTCGACAATGCTNCCCCATCTAAATAAAGCCTTCTCCTCTAGCTTATAAATGATTCAGTACTTATGCATCTATAATACTCTATACTGAATGGGACAATGGGGCAGGACAGAATCACACCAACAAAATATGCAGTTAATTAAAGGAATAACAGCCAAATGAGATAAATACAGTACAGTATACAAATTCAATTAAAACTAAACATTGATCATAGGTAATGAGAGAGGTGTCCTTGGTCCCCATGCCAAGCCTATCTCAATACAAACAATACAGTATTATGAAGACCCTTAAAAAATATAAACGTTACCACCTCCCCCCTGTTGTACTTGATCTATTGCAGTAAAGTAAAAACATTTACTGCAATCAACACTCTTGTCAAAAGAACTATCACCAAAGCAGGAACTTTCACTACACCAAGTAGTAATTGTGAAAAATGTTTGTAGTTGAAACATCTTAAACAAAGTTAATTAGTAATATCCTCCTATGCCTCTTGTCTATTATAGCCTCATACTATTCTCAAAATTGCCTGAAGGTAATGAAAAAAAGGCTGCAGTGGCAAAGGAAATGATAGCCAAGATTCTAATAATTGGGAACGTTAAACATGGGAAAATAGACTGGATAACAAAGAATGTCACACTTCATTGCATTTCATAACAAGCTATGAAATGTTGATCAAAACTCTGGACAAGAAGACAAACACTTCTTAAAGCAACATATTACAGAACCAACAAGAGGTAGTAAGGCTCACCAGCAACACTGCCTGGCATTTACCCAAAAGATATAATATAAAATTCCTCATCCTCACAAAACGTGGTGGATCAGGAACTGACCAAAAGCATCCAGAAGATATACAAAATAGAACCAGAGTGGAAAGAGAGGGGATGAATTTTTTAAAAGACTACATGAATTTAGAAGAGAAAGTTCTATTTGACACACTAGATGGAGTACTATAATAAATCCACCATGATACAAGAGGAGAAAGCTGGGGAGACAGCATCTTCCATGACTGTCAAAAAGCCTTTTATATGGTTCATTACAAAGAACTTACTTACCTATCAATGGTTATGGGAGGAGTGAGATCTAGCTCTTTATGCACACTATATTTATACAGTAGAACCTCGAGTGACGACCGCCTCAAATGGTGAGCAATTTGGGTAACGAGCGCCCTGATTGCCGACAATTCGTCTCATTAGGCGAGCGCTTGTTTGAATAACGTCAACACCACATGGTGGGGTCGCACTGCTTCTTGCACATTCTCGGATGCCTCCGACAAATAAATTATTTTTCTTTGAATAAAGATGCTATTGATACTGGGATGTTGCAAAGCATTGACTTCTTTTGTAGAAAAACAAAATGAAATTAAGAAAAGAACAAATGTCAAAAAGGTTCGTTCGGCATTTGTCATGTAGGCTGCTCCATGTTTATCAAAAAAAAAAAGTTGAAACAATCTGAAAAACGTTTAAATGCCATATAGGTTCGTTCAGTGTTTGTCGGGTAGGCTGCTCCATAATTGAGAAATAAATGAAAAATACAAAACAAATGTAACACATTTGAAACACAAAGATTGTCATAATGGAGCAGCCTACCCGACAAACACTGAATGAACCTTTACGGCATTTGTTCGTTTTTCAAATTGTTTCAACTGTTTTTTTATTTTTATTTTTTTTTATTTTTATTTAAGAAACATGGAGCAGCCTACCTGACAAACACAGAACCAACCTTTTGCTATAAAAAAAAGAAAAAAATTGAACAAATTTGAAGAAAGAAAAATGTCATAAAGGTTTGTTCAGTGTATGTAAGGTAAGCTGCTCCATTATTTAAAACATTGAATATCACATTGATGTTTTTCGGTGGTAGAACGGATGAATTTGATTTCCATTATTTTAAATGGGAAAATTTGTTTTGAATAACGTCAGTTTCACATGACGAGCATGGTGCCGGAACGGATTAAATTCGTTATTCGAGGTTCCACTGTATTTATAAATATAAGCTATTTATACTCTGCATTTTCTGCATACAGTACCCTAATCTATCACTTTCAACCACAGACATGACAACCAAGTGAGACATGAGAGAAAATAATCATATGATCATGCAGTGGTGACATTGCAACTGAGTATGCTTATGTTTGTGATCAAGTCACTAATACCTCATCACTGGACCAGACCCCCAAGGAACTGCAAAGCAGGTGACAAACTCAGGAGGACTGGTTAATGTAACTCAATCTAACAACTTAACAAGAGGACACAGGTAAATGGAAATTCTACCTCCAGCTATAGCAACAAAAGCAAAAATGACAAAAAATAAAATACAATTTCATTTTACCAGGTAAAAATACAGTAGGTAAGAGGCCCGGGGTTAAGAGTTAGATCTTGTTCTCCAGACATGTATATGAGCAGTGGAGTTTGAGGCTCATGAAATACTGGAGAATAACATTTAATAAAGTATTTTGGAGCATATGAGATTGGTACTTAAAGAACTATAGCAGATATATGAGTGCTTTAAATCATGCATACAATGGAATATATCAGTCAAATTACTCATAAGAGAGATTTGTAGTTTAATGAAAATATGATGGTTAAAAGAACAATAAACTAAAATGTAAATTACTGTGGGTGATTAATTGACATAACAGAAAAAACACTACCCATCATGAATTATATAAAAAAAACAGTATGAAGGAAATAGGCCAGGGAAGGTACCATTGGAATGAAAGTACTTGTACCAGGGTAGGTTTGACATATAAATGAGTTTGGGGTGGATATAAACAGGAGCCGCTTCAATGAGCCAATAGGACTTCTGCAGTTTCCTTTATTCTGATTGCAATAGTCAACAAAGCATAGCACCACATGTCCTATGCCTTACCTGAAAGAACATGAAATCTTCATGTTTTCCTGCTAAAAGTTGAGCGACACTAGGTTCTGGAGCTTTTTCTCTAGCTGGTAAGCCACCCTTCACAGGCACTTTCTTATCTTCTACCTGCAACACAGAAAATGCTTAATGATAATAAAATCAGTCTTCAAGTAAGCATGAAAAATATATCAACTGTATTTGAAAAATGCTTGGTTGATAGCATTAGATAAAAGATAGAAGCTGCCTTCCGAGGCAGCTTCTGGGAAGGACAAAGTGTGTTTCCTAGCTGTACAGGTTTCCGGTGCCGGGAACTTCACAGGTCGTATGCGACTACATGGGTGCGTCTACATTAGCTGATACCTACCTACCTCATAGAACAGCTGAGGGAGGCGGGGCAACCACCTCCAGGGAGACCCAGAAAACTAACAAGTAAAGGGACCTAAAACGTTGTTACAGGTTTGTGCTGATAGGCTCTGAGACCCTGGGAGCCTGGGGTAAATGTGCACTTAAGTTCCTAAAGGAGGTGGGTGAGGAACTCATTACTAAAACTATAGACTCAACAGTGGCCAGTTTCCTGTTCCAGCACCTTATATATAATCTTGTATACAGTGGAACCTCGATTAACAAATTTAATCCGTTCCGGCAACGAGCTCGTCATGTGAAATGCTCGTCTTTCAAAACAAATTTCTTCATTTCAAATATTGGAAATAAAAATAATCTATCTGTTCCACCACCGAAAAACATCAATATGATATTAAATTTTTAAATAATGGAGCAGCCTACCTGACATACACTGAACAAACCTTTATGGCATTTGTCCTTTTTCAAATTTGTTATTTTTTTTTTAATTTTTATAGCAAAAGGTTCGTTTGATGTTTGTCAGGTAACCTGCTCCATGTTTCTTATAAAAAAAAAAAAAAAAAAAATTGAAAAACGGACAAATGTCATAAAGGTTTGTTCAGTGTTTGTCGGGTAAGATGCTCCATTATAACAATCTTTGTTTCAAATGTGTTTAATTTGTTTTGTATTTTACATTTATTTATTAACAATAAACCTTTATGACATTTGTCAGTTTTTCAAATCTGTTAAAAAAAAAATTCAAGGAACATGTAGCAGCCTACCTGACAAACACAGAACGAACCTTTTTGACTTTTGCTCTTTTTTCAATTTTTTTCTTTTTTCTTTTATTTTATAAAAAAAATCAATGCTTTGCAACATCCCAGCATCATTAGCCTCTTTAAACAAAAAAAATAATTGCATCGTCGGAGGTGTTCAAGAATGTGTGAGAAACAGAGGGAATGCACCATGTGGTTTTCTCGTTAATCAAACAAACGCTCGCCAGTTGAGACAAATTGTCAGCGATCGGCGTGCTCGTTATTCAAAATGCTCGTAAATTGAGGCGCTCGTCATTCAAGGTTCCACTGTATATAACATTTAGGGAATATAATTTCCTAAACCTTATAATTACACATTTTGCCTATAAATATATACATGGTAATCACTCATTTACTCTTGTTGAAAGTTCAATGACTCCTAATATGGCCGTTCTGCACATTCAAGACACTGGATGGCAGTGTGCCAGACTTCATGGTCCTCATCTTCCTACTAAGGCCCTACAAGGAAAGTGCAGGACTCAAGTTATTTTTTCAAGATAGGTATGGTTACTGGAGAACTGAGGAAGCAAATGCAAGCCCCAAGTATGCATGGGAGTTTTACATTTTATGATAGGCTTAAAACAACCCTGGTTGAGGTGTGCAGTGCAGGGGTTAAAGCCAGATCCAACTAGTCAGTTGGGTTAGCAATGTCATCAAGAGTAGATTTCACTAGCAAGGGTTGAGATGATGGGATGTATACTCAAATTTTTCTTCCCTGCAACACAATGAGGCTACAGTCCATACCATTACTTCATGGTAATCCCCAGAAACATTTGTTTTGCAAGCAAGAGTTGAATTGTTTCCATAATGTTATGGAGAAAGCCTCACAATAACAGGCAGTAGAAATAACTTGGAAAAGGGGAATGAGTATGAAGGCAAAATGGTGGCGATGGTGATCCGAGTTTTGAAAACCAGCCAATGAGACCCTTATTCCTGGCCAGTAAGCCAGAGGAATGGCAACAGTGAGAAGCAGAGTTGAACATTCTGGGAGAAGGATCTGCTATGGTCATCCATTTGCTTTTAGGGGCAAATTTTGACCACAAATGGGTTGTTGTGTAAGAGCAGGACTCTTGAGTCATTGTGGATATCACAAGTGGTCAGAAGGAAGCAATTCTGGGTCAACTTCAGAGGTTTGGGTAATTAGAGGAAAATAGGAACATGGGACCACCAAGCCAACTTATTAATGCCTGAGAAATTTAGTAAAGTTTAGTGGCCCCTTCCAATTTACCATGGTGAAGCCATACTGGATTCAGCAAAATCCAGTATGGCTTCTGAATAATCAAATAATGACAGTGGGGTACAGAAGAAGATTGATAAATAGCAGTGCAGAGTTAGAGTAGTGCTCAAGTGACATTTTATAATGATTGGTACTCAACAAAGAATTTACAGGAAATTTGACTAAGTGGTGTGTGGGGTACGGTTGACCATAATCAGTGAATCTATGGTGAACACGCTCACAGATTCAAGTATGGATGACATAGGAGCTACAACTGCATAACAAGGAAGATGCTCTGTAGAAAATAATTAGCAAGATGGGGTGATATTGTAATGGTACTGGTTATGCAGTTGGTGGGGTTACAGTTTCTTGATTCAGAAGGATAGGTTGAAACAGAAGTTACTGCCTCTTCTGGTGGTAACCGGCGTGTTCAGTTAAACTATGGTTAGCGTGATCTCAAAGGATTGCCATAGGAGTATTTTATGAAAAGAATGAGGTACTATTCTCAGGGTGAAGCAAGACTGGAGTTCTTATAGTAACCAGATTTCACGTACTGTATTTATTTAGTACTGAATATGAAATAAGAGATTTCTTACGTATTTATGTATATATGCCTCTTAGAGGAGAAAGTGTCTTATAATGTGCATAACATACAAGGAAGGAAGGGGGGGGGGAGGACAGATTGTGTAAGGTGTCTTTTGCGTGATGATTTATTAATGAATAATGCATCATTGTGAGCTCTATTATGAGATTACTCTAATTTATGGCTGTGATAAAAATGTACAAGTTTAATATTTTATAATATACCTTAAATTAGGGTACAAAACATTATTACAACAATTGTAAATTTTTTCTTTATAATCAGGTTTTAGGTGTACAATATTCTAGTAGAAATAACCTTTTAATTTACAAATAGTAAAGACCATTAAACAAATATTTTGGGAACAATGGAACCTACCTTTGGAATTTTTTTGTCTAAAGACTCGAAAGCTTCATTGGATTCCACTGGCTCACTCTTAACTGCAAACAAAAGAAAATACACCCAAATTATTGTTCTGGTAATATCGGAAATTTAAATTACTAAACATTATGTTTATGATTCATGTACTCATTAGTATCAATAGGACAAAGTGCATAAAATTATAAATATAAGATGCTAAACTAATTTGCTTCAATAGCACCCAATCCAGGTAAGTACATGTGGTATTGTATTAGGAAAATCATGAAATACAAATAATATTATGAATATTCTTAGACACAATGTTTAACTCTCTGTAAATATATTTTGTAAAATATAAGGCAGGTTGGTGGGAGAAGTGGACAGGATGAAGGGCAAGGTGATGGTGGGGTAGGTGGTTGGGGAAGAGGGGATGAAGATAGTGGGAGGGTTAGGGACAAGATGATGGGAAAGGGTTGCAAAGGGGAATGGGGTGAAGGGAGGAGGAGGTTATCTTGAGATGATTTCGGGGCTTTTAGTGTTCCCGCGGCTCGGTCCTCGACCAGACCTCCACCCCCAGGAAGCAGCCCGTGACAGCTGACCCAGGTACCTATTTTACTGCTAGGTAACAGGAGCATAGGGTGAAAGAAACTCTGCCCATTGTTTCTTACCGGTGCCCGGGATCGACCCCGGGACCACAGAATCACAAGTCCAGTGTGCTGTCCACTCGGCCGACCGGCTCCAGGAGGAATGTGATGTTTAACAGGTTGCATGTTTAGTACCTGATAGTTTCACTAACAACAAATTATAGCTTCACCCATACCACTTGATGAATAAGGCATCAAGTAGATGAATCTAACCTTCCTGAGCTAGGTACTCAGACACTCCCTTACACTACATACCCAGGCACATTTCAAACTCCAGCCTGGTCCTGTGCGACTTTCCATCACTCGATACAATGGGGATTTGCAACAGTATGGAAGGGCATATGCAGAAAAGTATAATAAACATTTTAATACTCATCTGTAATTGGACAATTCTGAATTACTGCACACAAGTTTGTAGTACTAGTAGTGCACAGGAATTTAAAAGATGTAAAGTATCATCTTAAAACTGTCATTTTGCAAGAGTAAACAAAAACGTTTACCTAGCTTTATACTGGGAATTAAACTTTGAAGATGAATTGAAAGAGGATCCTGATATGCCTCTCAACCACAGGATCGTACCTCTGAGTCTTAGCTCATTGACCTTAAAAGTGAGGTTGCTTCATGTGTCTGCCAGTTGTCCTGGAATGTGATAGGCCTTCTGGCCACATCCTGCTCATTGGCAGTGTCTTTTGCTCATTTTGGTTTTAGTCAAAAGGGAGGGAGGTCGGCCGAGCGGACAGCATGCTGGACTTGTGATCCTGTGGTCCTGGGTTCGATCCCAGGCGCCGGCGAGAAACAATGGGCAGAGTTTCTTTCACCCTATGCCCGTTACCTAGCAGTAAAATAGGTACCTGGGTGTTAGTCAGCTGTGACGGGCTGCTTCCTGGGGATGGAGGCCTGGTCGAGGACCGGGCCGCGGGGACACTAAAAGCCCCGAAATCATCTCAAGATAACCTAGTCAGAAAATATTTTATGATAAGTTAAAGCTGCACAGAAACCCTCCAAGCGCCTTACTCTCCCCCAGTACAGGACATCTCCAAGATAATATCATCATAGCTGAGACACTGCCTTAAGTCAGCTTGCATGGGTATGTCACCTTCATCCACATACTCCATCTGAGTATTTCCTCCTGTCATAACACCATGTTCAGAGTCATCTTCATCTTCGTGTAAACCGTTCGCTATATTTCCTCTATTTACCTCATCAGCATCTCTGAATACACTATCAATGCGGTTGTCAAACTCTTCAAAATCAAATCCAAACATTGTCACAATCACCACTAGCATACTGATTTACCTTCTATGCTCTCTCTCTCCACTGCTGTTGTTATCCATGCTTTGCCCAACTTGTAAATGACAACTATAATTACGTACAGTGGCACCTCGACTTACGATAATTTTGAGTTATGATATAAATCCGATAGAAAAATGCGACTTGACTTACGATAGTGTCATTGACTAACAATATTGATACACATTCGGGTCGACTGAGCGCATGGTTCCCGGTCACGGGGGCCGACCTGCCTCGGTTTACTAGTCGCCCACTTAGTGACGATCACGCTTATAAGAAATTTAATTGTTTGGTGATTTTTTGCTTTTTGAACATAAAACTGATTATATATCATGCCATGGGTCCCAAGAAAGTCAGTGGTAAGGTTCAATGTATGAAAACACATGTAAGAATGACCATAGAGGAAAAACAAGAGATCATTCGTAAACATGAAAATGGTACTCGTGTTGTTGAACTAGCTAGACAGTACAACAAATCTTCAGGGAAGGAGGAGGTGGCAGCAGAGGATGTCTCTTCCTCATTAAATTAGAAAATGTGTGCAGTATGGGTAGAACTGCAAAGTTATTCTGAAAAGAATAACCCAGATAAAGTGGTAGCTGGCCATTGTATTGATCTCATTAATAACAATGTGATTCCTCACTACAGATAAGTGATGCAAAGAAGGGAAAAACAATCTTCAATGGAATGATTTCTAGTGAGAAAATCAAACAGTGAGCCAGAAGCAGGTCCTAGTGGTAAGCAGGTAAAATATGCCAGTGTGTGTACCCCAGAGGAGTCCTCACTGCCTGATGTTATAATGGAAGGGGACTCCCCTTCCAAACAGTAACACCTCTCCTCTTCCCCCCTCATCACCATCTTCCATACACCATCAAGAGTCCTCCATAAAGGTAAGATAAACATATGTACTGTATTGTAGTTAGAGAAAAAAAATTGCATTCATTATAAAATGTATTTTAAGTTAATATTTTTGAGGGTGTGGAATAGATTAATTCAATTCCCTTTATTTTTTATTAGAAAAAGCATTTCGACTTACGATATGTCTATGGGAATGGATTACCATCGTAAATCGAGGCCCCACTGTATAGGTATCTTCAAATATTTTCACGTTTTTTGCTTTATTGTCTTTTTCTCCATTTACATTAACAACCAATACCTACTCAGGCTGCTTCCTGCCTTAGATTGCACCTGAATCGAATCATACTGTACTCAAACCACTTTTACATATATCAACTATGTCACGAAACTGGAAAAAGATTCTTAATACAGTAGCACTGAAACCATCCAAGATGAAATCTGTTTAGTAACAAGGCAATACATTGTCAATGAACCAAAATCAAATTTTGTTTTAAATTATTTAGTGCAAATACCTTAAAGAAAATTATTAATGCTATACTTCAATGACCATTATTGATGTGAAATCATATTGACAACAGTGTACAAGAATGCAGTAGTTATAATATTTATTAATAATTTTGAGCAAACTATGGTCATGAGGCAGCAAGACCAAGCAAGGACAGTGTGACGGGGGAGTGCATGACTGAGCAAGGACAGTGTGACGGGGAGTGCATGACTGAGCAAGGACAGTGTGACGAGTGCATCGATTAGAATAACTTTCCCACAATAGACGTTAAGCTAATTGACATATTTTGACACAAGTGATCTATTTCCTTTTTTGAAAATTAGTAACACTAAGATTCTCTTAGTTTCCCTGTTCATGTTTTTGTTAAATTGCCAAAAAACTCATAACAGCTTGTCTATTATGCTGCTGCATAACATAGTACAAGTAGGAGTCCTTGATTGTTTCAAACGTAGGTTAGACATTATATATATATATATATATATATATATATATATATATATATATATATATATATATATATATATGAATGAGATTGGGTGGATATAAATAGGAGCTGCTTCGTTGGGCCAATAGGCCTTCTGCAGTTACCTTCATTCTTGTGTTTATATGCTAGAATAATCTGCATAAATTTGTTAAGGTTTGTGGTGAATAAAATTTCCACAAAATGGGAGTGAGGAAATGAAGGAGAAAGGCAGGACAGCTTGTCAAGTGACTGACATCATCTAAAAGGGGCCGAGATCTTGCTCTCGATTCCAAGTGGTATTTCCAAGGCAATACAGGTATAGACATATGGAGCTGGAACCACAACCACAACAAGCTTAACCCTTACACTGCTCAGGGGTCCTGGGGACATTTACACCCCTGTGCGCAAGAAAAAAAAAAATGCCAAAAATTTTTTCGTCTTCTAAACACGTAATTTGTGTCCCCTGAGCACGGGAAAAATAGCAAAAAAATCGTAGGTCACATATTTTGGGCGCAATTGACCGAGGAAGTCTGGCAAAAAGTGGGCGTTGACAGAGCGGTCGCCAGGGCCGGTCAGCGTCACCCGCGCTGACAGATGGGAGTTGCCACAAAGATATTATTACCTAATTGTTTCAATGTCTCCGATTGATTTTTTCTTAGTTTTTTTGCAGTAATATTATTCAATAGTGTGTATTGTAATATATTTATATAATAAAAGTGGTGAATAATCGCTATACTCAAAAGTATGGTGTGCATATTAGTGATTCAATTATTATGTTCATAAAACAATAAACAAACAGTTTTGCTGCTATTACACTCTATACACAGGTTATATATAGTATCTGCATATTTTGGTCACCATAACGAACCACTAAGTTGGTATTGAGAGTCGAAAAGCAACGAAGAGTTACCGCCACACACCAGCCAGCCACTCGCTGCCACTCCCTCAACACACGCACTAACTTTCTCCCCCAACAATACCATTTGTGGTGTATTACACTATATACAGACGGTATATATAAGTATGTATATATTTGTTCACCACAACTGTACAGCTAAGCTGATATAGTTTTCAGGCACTANAACATACATGTTCAAAAACTATCCGTTATATGTTGTATATAAGTAATTACAGTAGTTTCATACCTGTGAGAACATATGCAGGACTCCAGAAAATAAGGTGAAAGTGTTGACAACCCCCCCCCCCAAAAAAAAAGGAGGAAAATCCTGGTTGCTGAGGATTCTTGGGTACCTGGATGGGGATCTGGGAGATCTTTTACTCCCCAAGCCTGGCTCAGAGTCAGGCTTGACTTGTGAGTGTGTGGTCAAACAGGCTGTTGCTTGTAATGACTCGCAGGCCTACATATCCACCACAGCCCGGTTGGTCCGGCACTTCCTGAAGAAAACTATCTAGTTGTCTCTTGAAGCTGTCCATGCTTGTTCCAGCAATACTTCTTATACCTGCTGGGAGGATGTTGAACAACCATGGACCTCTGATGTTTATACAAGGGGTGACATATGTAGACAGTCTTTTGTTTTAGGGATGTATATAATAGGAAGTTTTCCTGCTGGGGCTGGTATAAGGACATAATGAACAGGCAGGACAACATTTTATTTGGCAAAGCAAAGAAGAATCCCCATACAACAAAATTACAGTACTAAACATGAGGAAGGAACTGAATACTCCATGTATAAGTGGAGTTTTATTGAATTCAATGCTTTAATTGGTATCAAGGTGCTTAGGCAAACCCTACCAGACGCAGACGACACAAAAATCAGTAAGAAAATTACCTCGGCTGAAGACATTGAAAAACTTCAAGCTGATATTAATAAAGTTTTCGACTGGGCATCAGAAAATAATATGATGTTTAACAGTGACAAATTCCAGGTACTCAGGTACGGTAAAAATGAGGACCTTAAACATAATACAGGGTACAAAACACAATCAAATGTGCCCATAGTAGGAAAACAACATGTAAAGGATTTGGGAATAATGATGTCTGACGACCTAACGTTTAGGGAGCATAACCAAGCAAATATTGCGACAGCCAGAAAAATGATAGGATGGATTACGAGAACTTTCAAATCCAGGGATCCCATCACAATGCTTGTACTCTTCAAGTCACTTGTTGATACCTGGTTGATACCTGGTTGATGGGGTTCTGGGAGTTCTTCTACTCCCCAAGCCCGGCCCGAGGCCAGGCTTGACTTGTGAGAGTTTGGTCCACTAGGCTGTTGCTTGGAGCGGCCCGCAGGCCCACATACCCACCACAGCCCGGCTGGTCCGGAACTCCTTGGAGGAATAAATCTAGTTTCCTCTTGAAGATGTCCACGGTTGTTCCGGCAATATTTCTTATGCTTGCTGGGAGGACGTTGAACAACCGTGGACCTCTGATGTTTATACAGTGTTCTCTGATTGTGCCTATGGCACCCCTGCTCTTCACTGGTTCTATTCTGCATGTCCCGTCTTGAGTACTGCTGTCCCGTCTTGAGTACTGTTCAGTACTCACTTCCCCCTTTAGAGCAGGAGAGATTGCTGAAATAGAGGGAATACAGAGAACATATACGGCACGCATAGACGCGATAAAGCACCTAAATTATTGGGATCGTCTCAAAGCTCTCCAAATGTACTCACTAGAAAGAAGACGAGAGAGATATCAAATAATATACACCTGGAAGATACTGGAGGGCCAGGTCCCAAATCTACACAGTAAAATAACAACGTACTGGAGTGAACGATATGGAAGAAAATGCAGAATAGAACAAGTGAAGAGCAGGGGTGCCATAGGCACAATCAGAGAACACTGTATAAACATCAGAGGTCCGCGGTGTTCAACGTCCTCCCAGCAAGCATAAGAAATATTGCCGGAACAACCGTGGACATCTTCAAGAGGAAACTAGATTTATTCCTCCAAGGAGTTCGGACCAGCGGGCTGTGGTGGGTATGTGGGCCTGCGGGCCGCTCCAAGCAACAGCCTAGTGGACCAAACTCTCACAGTCAAGCCTGGCCTCGGGCCGGGCTTGGGGAGTAGAAGAACTCCCAGAACCCCATCAACCAGGTATCAACCAGGTATCTACCCAACTACTACACTGAGCTCTCAAAGCCTTCTTTCTTGAAGGTCAGCATTCCTTCAAATGTATTACAAAAAACTGCAACTGTACTCAGAATTTATAATGTTCATATGTCTACCAAGAGAGAAACCAATGGCACTTTCCTATCACATGGAAGATCACCCCTTTCCAAATTACTATGCCTAATTTCCCACCCAAGAAGCAGATTAAAAACAACCCATGCTTTGACAGGAAACATAATACAATGTCTTAAGCCAAATTGATGCTTTTTTTCAAGGAGCGTTCACTCTCCCAAATTATTTACATTGATGGCTGCATCAGCCCTATGTGCAGATGTTGTAACAGTAAAAGATGGTTCCAACTCCTGTGTGGGGGAGCTCATATAAATAACTAGGTCTCCACTTTTCAAACAGAAATGTTTGCCATAATATTTGCCAAGTCGACATGTTAACTATAGGTGACTTCTTATCATCCTTAACTGCACATCTCCCCAAGGCATAACTGTGACATGCTTGTATCTGAAGCTAGACACAGATACTGTACAATGAAATAACAATGGACTCAGGGTTTGTCTCCTGAGTATTCCTACTCATATTGGTCTCTGAATAAAACTGATGAGTTAGCCAAAACATTGGCTATTAAAGCTGGAATTGATTACCATCTTAAATTATCTTTGGGCAGTCTGAGGGCAGTGCAGAGATCCCCCTTTTCCCCTCGCACCACAGCTTAGACATCCACATCCATCCAGACGAGATTGCCCATATGGGTGGCTCCTCCAGCAGGCAGTCAACAACCCAAACAGGTAAGTAAGTAACCATCAAAGAAAGTGTCAAGCCAGGAAGATCATGTAACACTAAGTCGTAAGGGATACAAAAGGAACTCAATATCTTTCAAGATGCCAAAACGAGAACAGGAGGTGAACGATAACAAAGGTATTGGAATCACCACGGATGCAAATGAGACAACTGACTTCTATGGTCATCAGGAAAGAAAGACACTAGCATTTTGAAAATCTGTGCAATTGATAATGCAATCAATAGACTAAGTGGGGCAACATAGAACAAAATGGGGGCAGGATGCTGATCCATTAAGTGACCATGATGTCAGGTGGGTGTGACCGATATGCACTACATCCTCTCCCAACGCCTATTATGGTGGCAGGAGGAAGGCAAAGGGGAAGAGCACTCGGTTTATTACCTGTAATGCCAGCCCAACGACACAGTTATGGATAGCGGCATTAATGACTGGATAGAAATCTGAATAGAGAACCCCTTTCTGGAAAATGATGCAAGTACAAATGAGCTCCATAGCACCAGTGTCAGCGAGTTCATTTGAGGGAATCCCAATATGGCTGGGAACCCAACAAAATTCAATTGTCTTATACTGTACCTCCTAAAAATAAACAGCCAGTACTGCATTTTGGTTACCACAGGATGCAAAGGGTTAAAAAGACTCCACAGCCATGAGGGCACTCTTGAGTGTCAACTACAATGACAAAAGAACAGTGACAGAGAATACAACTGATGGATGAAGAGCATGTAAAATGGCATAAAGTTCTGCAGTAACATTGTCGGCAGACTTAGACCCATCAGTGAACAAAAGAACAGAATCTGAGTGAGAAGAAAAATGTTCATGGAAAAAGCTTCTCAAAATTGCAGGTGGGTGGGGGACATTAAAAAGACTTTACCATGTGGGTTAAGGTCATACAAAATTTCACCAGTGGAACCTTCCATGGAGAAAAGGAAAGAACAGGAGGAGGGGTGCCCCCCCTGTGCTATTGCCAACTGAGACAATTATGTAAACAAGCCACCCTCAGTAAAAGGAAGGTGGTGAGGGAGAAGCATTGCCCTTGTGAGGAGAAATGGCATACGCAAGAGAAGGGATGTTGGAAGGACCATGCAAAGTAAAGGAGGCAGTAGCAATCATGATGATTCTATAGACAAGATGCCAATGTCAACAAACTCCAGAAAGGGGATGAATGAAAGGCACCAGAGCTATGGGTGTGCATGGTGCAGATCATCAAGACAATGAATAGTTGAGGAAGAGGCAGAGGAATAAGTAGCTATAATTGAGTTTAGACAGAACATAAGAGGAGTGCAAACAAAGAAGTGTGAGCCTATCAGCTTACTAGGATGTATGGGACAAGCCCTTAAGCAAGGTAAGAGCTTTAGAGCAGGCAACTTGGAGTGAGCAGCATGGAGCAACCAAGACAAATGGGTGTAAAAGATCAAACCTAAGAGTTCTGCAATTACCTGATAGGCAAAGAAACAACCATAGAGTGATAACTGAGGATGATAGAAGACATGCCTCCAGGTAAAAGTCATAGTACAAGTCTTAGATGCAGAAAACTAAGCCATGATTGTTGGTCCAGGATGCAACATTATCAATCGCAAGTTGGAGCAGACGCTGGAGGGAAGAAGGGGTCATCACCACAACAGCAGAGGGTGAGACTGACAACTTAAAGGGCTGAGAAAATGCCAGGGGGAAGTGAGGATGAAAGACCATTCAGGCCAACCAGAAATAAAGTAGTTCTCAGAACACTACCACAGGAGACACCTTTAAACAGTTGAAAAGGAGAGAAAAAGAGTAAGCAGCACCAACCTTCACCTGGAATGAGCAATGAGAGAGAAAGCTTTAAAGGAAAAGTGGGAGATTGCCATGAAGGTCAAAGGAATGTAGCTGGGAAAGAATATTGTACCTCAAGGTGGTGTAATAAGCCTTTTCCCAAGTTGAAAAAACTGCTACAACAGAGGAATTCACAGCAAAGGCGGTACAGATGCAGACCTCTACCAAAATATCCATCGTGCTGTGACATTTCAAAAACCCAAATTGAGAGGGAAAAAGGCAGCCACGATGTTCCAGGAACCACATGAGACTGACAGTCATGCACTGAAAGAGTACACAAATGCAACTTATTAAGGCAATGAGATGACTTCAATGAGGCAATGACTTCTTAATAGGAAGAACAACAGCATGAAGCCAGTCATCGGGGACAGAAGAAGAAGAAACCCAAACAGGTACCCCCACGTCATCAGGTGTGTTTGCTTGTAAGCCAGCACAGTAAACAGGTGAGGGAGCAGAAGCCACCCTTAACCGACTGAAAACAGTGCACAAGAGCCGTGGTCTCATTACCCATAATCGGAATGAAATAAAGTTGATCTTACCAGGATGTAAGACACCAGCATTCACTAGGAGTGTCATCATGATGATGGTGTCTTACATTTAGGAATTTGACTTCTCATTAAAAAATACTACCATAACCTGTCATGCTAGAAATGACAAAGACTGAGTATGGTTCAGTGACGAAAATATACCTTGAGGGAAAAAGGTAGTTGATGAGGGACTGGAGTCGGAGAACTTTTTATTTTTAAATTACTGTAGTAATTGTAATAATGTTCTAAACATTAAAGTAACCTTCAATAAATGCCTAAGCTAAAAGCTTAAACAAAAAGTATTGTTATACCATAGGTATGGTACAGTGAAATAGCAAGAGGTTAAATAAATCAGTCAAATAAATTTAGTCCTTGAAAATAATTTGTTAAAGAATACATAATATGTATACAATGTTTTATATATGTATAACTTGTTTTTGATGAAAAGTAATTAATTTTGTTTAACCTAAGACATAAAAAGCTCAAATTCATGAATATTTATAAATGAAATCCTTAGTTTAAAAGAGCATCCACATCATGGGACTCATAAGTATATCTTGAATAAAAAAATCTCTTATAAGATACATTTATAAAATAAACCTTAAAGCTTAGTTCATAACAAAAAGGGTGGAAACAACGTAGAATGACTAGTACTAGGACTTATGCTAGGTTTTCTTCTGTCTGACGAGAGATTCTAAGTCAGGGGTACAAACAAGCCGATGTCCGATGTGACCAAGAACAGTCATAGAACCAGTTTTATTTTCTTCATCAACTTCCACATTAACTACATCCTGAAAATATATATTAAAAACCCTTAAGTTGTACCGTACATTGTATGTATTATGTAACATTCTTTAAGATATAAAGTAATTACTGTAGTAATGTAATTACTGCTTCACTTAAATTAGTGTATCAGTGACACGTGTCACACAAGTGCATAAGCCTCTCTTCAACTTGTCCATAAATTACAGAAATCTCATGTTTAATCCTAATTCCATGCAAGTGCTTATAAACACTGAACCTTCTTGCTAACCTGAGCATACAAGAGGACCGAGTATAATTCCCTGTTATCTTGAGTTGTTACAGTACAGTACAGTATATCTATGATTTCATGTTAGGAAGAAATATATTATAAGCAATATTTCCTTAAACTGATCTTTTCATGACAAATGCCCTTGAGAGAGGAAGTTTCCATTTAGAAATTAAAGAAATCTCACCAAGAGAGTTTGGTGGTAAAAGTAGTATTGTCAGATCTGAGTGGCTTAGTTGTAACCACTCAGTGAGAGAAATCTCAAATGTGTCCAACCTCTTGGTTTAACACTACCCCACAAGGTCGAGCACTCTCCCTGGAATGTTGGGATCTGCTACTGATGTGCAAGGTAGCATGCTGTGTCAGTAGGTTTTGATATTAATTTTAACTGATTTTGGTGAATGAGAACCAGCACCTCGGCCTCTGTGGCACAAGTTCATGGTCCCCGTCACTTGCTTCACAAAATGCACTTTTCTAGTGTTTTTCCACATCTTATTCTGTAACAAAGATTCTAGTTCTACTTGAAAAGAAAAAGGATGATCATTATTCAAACAATCCTTTATATTTAAAGATAAATGACGTATTCTTTTTGCAAGAAACATTTTCAGTATACAAAAGAAAGTATTTATTCAAAATGTTTCTATTTTTAATATTTTAACATGTAATGATAGTATACAATATTTGAACAGCTCCTGGCATTTTTGGGGGTTAGCTTTGTCTGCAGGCACTAAAATTTTTTATTCCTCAGCATGAAGGAGGAGGCTCCTCAGCGACACATCTGGTCTCTCTTGTATACAGTACATGCGAGAGTAAATGCCATAGGAATATTACTACACATGCCGATTAATTTGATAAGCAAATTAGTATCTATTATGAATGGATATTTACTTAAGGACTAAATAAAGTAACAAACACAATCATTCACTTACTTGTAAAAATCCTACTTGGGTTCCTTTATTTACAGTGAGCTTATGTTCACCAAGCCATAGTTCTACTTTGCCAGACTTGTAAACCTTTAAAGTTCCAATCTGCCCTTCAGGTAATGTTTTTAGTGTACAATATTGGTGATTGGATTTCTGGTCACCATCCTCATCTAGGTCCTATGGATATATAGAAATAGCAATTATGCTTCTGGAGATACAATTTTCTTTTATTAATTTATTATTACCAATAGATACTTATTATACCAGTATATAGTGACTTTATAAGTCAATATATACATTCAAGACAAACTTGTGTAAGTACTGTACTCATTATTACAAGAGCTCCAAAATTTAGTTGAATGCTACTTTATAAAGATTTGCTGGATTATTCATCAAGTATTTATATCTCTGACCAGCAAATTTCTCTGAAACATACTCTCGAGATGCTGGTCATGGTGGATAATCATTTCAGCCATCCTGCTTAAAAATGCTTAGTAATATACTAAACTCATTTTTGCTCTCTCCACACCTGAAAAAAACATGTGCTCCTATATACAGTACCTGCCTTTTCTAACTCCAATCCCTTATACAAAATACATTATATTATCTTTGCAATTGTATTATCCATCACCTCCATATTTCTGAACAACATTGAAGTATTTTTCTTAATTCTTTCTGTGACTGCACACAATATCTGCCTTGGGTATTGCCCATCAATTACAGTTTACTTGAAATTTAATATTACACACACAACACTAATTCATCTCAAATGCTTGGATATACTTGCTCCATTCCATTCTTGATTTGATTCAGTGTTCCCTTTGCATTTTCCTTAATTCACAAGTATGATTTTACCATACCTAAGGATTTAGGTANAACTGTAGCCTCTGTTCACCCAGCAGTAATGGGTACCTGTTGTTTAACGATTTGGCGGGTCAGGGAAAATTACTATTAAAGACTTGCCCGACACGCTATGGTGCTAGTGGCTGTACAAGAATGTAAGAACTCTTGTTATATTAATGAATAATAAAAATATATAATAGTATGTATATAATATAATCAATGTATACATATTTTTATATGAATTAACATAGCGATGAATTATATGAATTAAGATAGGGATGTTAGCTGAAAATTTTGTATGCTAGCTTTGATCTAGCTAAATATTTCTAAATAACATGATATATTGACTCATTGGTAGGGTAACTGCTTCAATTTGTTATTAGGAAGGCTCAGTAGTTCCCCAGAAAGTAAAAGAAATCTAAATTGCTCTACTATACATATGCTTAGATTAGCAGCATTTAACTTGTAGGAGCGGTGGTGGGAGTTACTGAGCGAGGAGGGAGAAGAGGGGAGAGAAAAAGGGAGGGGGGAAATGGAGTGGAAATTGTTAGTGGGGTGAAGTAGGGAGTGTGTGAGTTCCGAGGGGGTTTATATGGGTGGGAGGGGTATGGGAGGGCTGCTGGGAGAGAGAGAGGTAGGAGGAGAGAAGAGGTATGGCGGTGCAAGATGGCGGCCGCTACACCTAGCAAGAGAGCTGCTTCTGACTCTACTCCTTTACCGCCAGCGAAGAAGACTCACTGGTCACAGGGACTCCTGACTTCCATGAACGACCCAACTCTCCTCGTAGAATCAGACGATCGGATCGTTATCATCAAAGACAAGTATCCAAGGTAAAATAAGCCTGGGCAAAAGAGCCCAGTGGTGTAGCGGTAGGTGATGGCCGACTGTGGTCTTTGTCGTGCCGTGTATACGGTCCGATTTGCTGTTGAGTTTAGTAGTGAGGACGGACGGATGTCCCTTGACACCTGCTTGTCCGGCCCACACGCCCTCTCCTCCTCCTCCACCACACCTGCCTTAGGAAATGTATATGTTTATCTCTCAGAATGTTTGGTAATATGTTTATTGTTTGTGATGTGTGTGTATATATGTATGTATTAACACGCTGTACTGACGGGGTGAGAATAGCTTGAGCTACCTCATCCCTTTGTGTGTAGTTTACCTCAATAAACTTATTTCAATTTCAACACCTGCCTCCACTACTGTCTCAACTCTTCACTCCTCTATTATAATATATGCTTTGAAAAGAGCAGTTACAATGAAATTAACGAAACGTCGTAACTTTTCACATACACGTGAGAGCGAGTTGCAAAGCATGTATATATATAAATTGATTTCGTATACAATCTACGTTTAAATTATATACAGTATACTAAATTATTTGCCTAACATACAATGATGTAACTATATTTTCATTTGAATACTAATACATAAAGCTCAACAGACATTAGTTCAATTTGTTTAATCTTATATTATTTGAAAAACATCGTAAGCGCGCCTTGACAAGTAGTAATGACCTACGTAGTGACATTATGTACACACATGTATATATATATATATATATGTACACACATGTATATATATGTACACACATGTATATATATATGTACACACATGTATATATATGTACACATGTATATATATATATATATGCATACACATGTATATATATATGTACACACATGTATATATATGTACACACATGTATATATATGTACACACATGTATATATATGTACACACATGTATATATATATATATATGTACACACACATGTATATATATATATATACACACATATATATATATGTACACACACATGTATATATATGTACACACATGTATATATATATGTACACACACACATGTATATATATGTACACACATGTATATATATATGTACACACACACATGTATATATATGTACACACACATGTATATATATATGTACACACACATGTATATATATGTACACACACATGTATATATATGTACACACATGTATATATATGTACACACACATGTATATATATATATGTACACACACATATGTATATATATGTACACACATGTATATATATATATATACATATATATATATAATATAATATATATATATATATATTATATATATATATATATGTACACATGTATATATATATATATATATATATATATATATATATATATATATACATACATACACACGTATATATATATGTACACACACATGTATATATATGTACACACATGTATATATATATATATGTACACACATGTATATATATATGTATACACATGTATATATATATGTACACACATGATATATATATGTATACACATGTATATATATATGTACACACATGTATATATATATGTACACACATGTATATATATATGTACACACATGTATATATATGTACACACATGTATATATATGTACACACATGTATATATATATGTACACACATGTATATATATGTAAACACATGTATATATATGTAAACACATGTATATATATGTAAACACATGTATATATATGTACACACATTATATATATATATATGTACACACACATGTATATATATGTACACACACACATGTATATACTGTATATGTACACACACATGTATATATATGTACACATACGTGTATATATATGAACACACACATGTATATATATGTACATGTGTGTATGTATATATACACATAGGTATGTATATGTACACATGTATATATATGTATACACATGTGTATGTATATGTACACATGTATGTATATGTACACACATGTGTATGTATATGTATACATATATGTATATATATGTACACATATGTATATGTACATATATGTATATGTACTCACATACACATGTATATGTACATATACCTACACACATATGCATGTATATGTACATATACCTACACACATATGCATGTATATGTATACACATATACAGTACATACAAATGAAAATTGTAACCTATATTAATTCAGTTCATTGTTTTCAAATAAGTCATGAAAATGTGCTGGTAAATGGCAGGAGTTACTTCAAAACTCTATGGAAAATACATTCAAGATTTCAGACATTAAAAATCACACAGCAGGCTGGGTTAGAGGTCAATATTTGTTAATATTGGCACTGGAGTTGATCCCAACTGGTCTATGTCCATGCTGTACCCCAGACCATTCACCCTGCAAAGTTGGGTGAGGTTAGCCCCAAGCATCTGGCCTGTACCTTGGACAGACAAACTAACAGACAAGAGCTTTTGTACTGTATTGTGCTTACACTACTGTACCGAATTTATTTAGATTGTATTTTCCTCCCCCCCCCCTTCCAGTCAACACCTGTCTGCTTAAGCACCTGAACAGCTGGTCACACAGTTGTTCAACTTGTCACACAGTTGTTCAACTTGTTTAACACTAAAGTTAAGGATTGTCCTCATAATTATAATCCAACATTGTACTGCCTTCTTTTTCGAGTGCTGTGACGATGATGGGCAGAGTGAGGCAGGGCCCCTCTCTGCCCCTGAATTTATGGCCCCAGACTTCCCGCGCATTCGTGCGGGGCGTGATGCGCAATTGTTTCTTTGTCCCCCTTTTCAGAAACATCTCCGCTTTGTATTGCAAATCAGAGGACATTTCTATTGTAGATGAATATTATAGATACTCCAGCTCATATATCAGGCCTACATACATTGCCATTTATGGTGTATGGGGAAGGGTTACATGTTCTAAATGCTTGGCAAAATATATGTAAATTTGCTAATGTGGAATACTACACTATCAAAGAGTGATGTCCTTTTTGTGTTTAAGCTCAATTTATACTTGCCATAATATTTTCAAATCAAATCAAATCAAATGTTTATTCAGGTAAAAGTAGATACATAGAGGATTAGTTACAAACATAATGTTGGATTTATAGATAGAGCTAGTACATACAATACTTAAAGCCACTAGTACGCATAGCGTTTCGGGCAAGGTGAAGTGGGGAAAAACACTTAGACTAAAACTTAATAGTAATTGAGCTTAAAGTATAAATTGCATTGAAATAAAAAAAATAAAAGATTAAAAAGGGGGAATATGGTAGAAAATATCCAATATATAAGTTGGTCAACAAACAGCATTGTTTAAAAATAGTAAGACATGGGTTGACATTTAGGGGTAAGGTTGGTTACATGGAGTTAATTAGATTGTACTTAGTTTTCATCTTAAACTGGTTGAGAGAGGTACAGCCTTTGACATGATTGGGAAGGTCATTCCACATTCTGGGACCCTTGATTTGTAGAGCATTTCTAGTTTGATTAAGTCGTACTCTTGGAATATCAAATAGGTATTTATTTGTGGTGTGGTGCCCATGGGTTCTGTTACAACCTTCTAAGAAGCTTTTAAGGTCAGGATTGACATTACAATTCAGAGTTTTAAATATATAGAGTACACATGAGAGGATGTGCAGTGACTTAATATCCAACATATTCAGAGATTTGAGTAAGGGTACCGAGTGCTGTCTGAGGCCAGAGTTAGATATTGTTCTAATAGAAGCTTTGTGTTGGGTAATTAGAGGACGTAAATGATTTTGGGTAGTGGAAATCCAAGCACAAATACCATAGTTGAGATAAGGATAGATGAGAGAGTAATAGAGCGTCACTAGGGCAGGGTGATGTAATATCTGATCTTAGAAAGAATGCCTACAGTTTTAGAACCTTTTTTGCTATACCTGTATTTAGAATGTGTCCCTGGAAATTCAGGGAAATTTTGCCTGATTCTTCCTGGAAATTTTGCCTGATTTCCTCATCTACCACTCACATGTAGGTATCCATGACTAAAATAAGTTAACAAGAATAATAATTAATGTATTACTGAATAAGCAATAACTTTGTGCAAATGCATGATGGTAGGTGCATATAGACCATGATCAATATGAAACATAAATTTTTATTTTGAGAAAGGTGTAATGTGGTGGATAAGAAATTGTCACAATGCCTGTGATACAGCAGTAGCATGCTCATCCCACATTTCACCAGTGATAGTGTATTGGGTTTGGGCTCTTTAAATGGAGAGATGATTAGTCACTGATCCTTAGCTGTTCATCCAGCAATAATTGGGACCTGGTTGTAAGTTAAAGTTTTGAAAGAGCTTGTCCCAAGGAAGACAGGCAGAGCAAAGTTTGTGATAATCTGTTGGATGCAAAGCTCCAGGCCTGCTAACAGGAAATGGTCATCTCCTCTACCCACATGTGTAAAAAAAAAATGTCATCAATGCCTGCTGAAGTTTTTCCAATACATTGGCACACCTTTAATTAAAAGACATGGAAATATGTTTCTGAAGAAATGTCAAAACTTTATTAATTACCATTACCATGTATACAGTATAACCATATTTGCATACAAAAGGATTTGGCCCAGAGCTGGATCCAGATTTATGAAGAGTCCTGCCAGTTTTGTCTGGGTTTTTTCTAAATTCATTTTATACTACAAGAGCTCTGTCAAAAGGAAGTGCTTAATAGAGTTTTATAATAATGTTCTGTACAAGTATAATAGTGCTTCAATTAATGGAAGTGTTCAACCTTTTTCAGGCACGCTACCATTTTTGGTAATACCCAAGTTAAATATTCCAAACTTAAAATCACTCAAGCGAGAGCAGAGTGAGTTACTGCGATATATGGAGGAACAATGTCACCTATTAGCAGCAAAGTACCCACAGGTTGAATTTAGGTAAGATTTTAAAATAATGAATGTTTATTATGCTCTACAGTACTGATGAATTTGTTTTTAAATAATGATACTGTGTTTAGCTTTATTACTCAAACTTTTCAGACGTACAGTATTTAAATACTGTATATACTGTACTCACCTAGTAATTGTACCAATAGTACTCACTGTGCATTTATTCTAGAAATTTCAACCAAAGTATTCAGTGTGTTTGTTCTGTACTTGTGCAGAATTTATAAAAATACTGTAATATTTATAATTACAATGCTATGTATACTTGTTAGGGTATCCTTGGCTAAACCTTACCTTATGGTTTCATTCTGTTATGTATTTAGTTTCTGTGCTATATTTTGATAATGCTTCCTCATACTGTACTGTCTTGAAACTTACCCTACTTACCCGGAGCATACCTAGAGAGGGTTCTGGGAGTTCTTCCACTCCAAGTGCCCGGCGTGTTGACTTGTGATAACTTGGTCCAACAGGCTGTTGCTTGGAGTGGCCTGCAGGCCCACATATCCACAAGTCCCTTATCATTTATTTTATTTATAGCTTAATTTTATTAAGCTGTACAAGCTTAATAAAACATTTTAAAAATATAAATGCACTGTTGTGAATAATATTTACAAATAAAAAAGCAGTATTAGCAAAAATAAGAAAAACAAATATGATTTAATAGGAATTCCTCTATGCATTGAGACAATAGTCAATATTTTGTTCCTTCCTTCTCTGAAATACATTTTTGTTTAGAAATCTGAATTCCAGAGAGTAAAGCGGGTGGATGGACTTTGTCCACTGGTTAGAGGGATCTGCTACCGGGAGGTCCAGACTGGGAAGGTACATTGTTCAGTATATCGGTTATACTTATGTCATGATGTACAAAATAACAGATCAGTTATGTCTAAAATAAAAGCTTAAAATAGGTGTGAAGTGTGAATGTTGGATATTGAGGGAGGTATTCTTGGCATTTTTTAAAGTTACCTCAAGTCATGACTTTTTCCTATTTTTCCAAAAGATGGCAGCAACTACAGAGTTCAAAGTCCTGTTTTGAAGGCAAGATGTATGATTGAACATTACATGATGTAGAAACTATCTAAGCATGTGGAATAAATGATTATCATTATTTGTATGATTCTGACTTGTAGCAAAGTATTAAACTGATGGAAAATAGGACAAAATTACATCAACGGAAGCTGGAAATGAGTCAAAGAAGTGTAAGGAAACGCTCTTGCTTTGTATGGGTGGTTAACAAATCGAATGAATGTCATGAGATTGAAAAAAATATCAGTACAAAAAAAACCAGCATTGAATGTACCCAATGATGTTTGGAAGTATGCTGCTCTTGCAGCAGATTTGCTAACATATCCTGGGCTGATATTTGGGCATGGGTTTTGGCAGTCTAGCAGGGGTCTGGTATTTGGTTATTGTTCATGGGCCTTGTCATACCTGTGTGACCTTTGGTTGTCTCTCTTGGTCTGGAGTTCATTTTCATTCTGACTACCTGCAGCTGCTCTCATCCCTGGTGAGTTCCTTTCTTTTCTGCTGGTAGTTAGCTTCAGGAAGCCACAAGGAGCTCCCACCAGAAACCTAGCATTGAATATAATGAAATGCGTCTTTCTAGAGGAGACCTGGTTTCTCATTGAATTTCGCTAGCACTACCTCCCCCCCCCCCCTTTCACTAGTTGCGAGGGAGCCAGAAGCCTCCAGTGCCTATTGGGTTATGAAGCCAGATCTAGAGCAGATGCGCAAATGAAAAAACTCCAACCGACAACTTGGAAGGAGGAAAAGGAATCACAGAGCTCGCCAAGAAAAGCTAATTTCATTACATTCAATGCTGGGTTTTTGGTGGGAGCACCTTATGGCTTCCTGAAGCTAACTACCCACAGAGAAGAATGAGAGGAACTCATTATGGAGGAGGATAAACACCAAACAGTTAGAATGAAGACGAGACTCCAGGTTGAGAGAGACAGCCCAAGGTGACACAAGCACGACGAGGTCTGTGAACATTAACCATATACCAGGCTCCAAGAACCCTGTTAGACTGCCAAAGCCCCTGTGCCTGAATATCAGTCCAGGATATGTTAGCAAAATCACTCTGAGAACAGGATACTTCTGAACATCACTGCCATGAAGGAAAGCAGGAGGCTGGCTAGACTTGATGACACTGCAGACAACCTTGGCAACATGAGCCTTAAAAGAAGGAACCAAGGAAACTGGATCACCCCAAAAAAGCATTCACCGAGGCAGAATTGGTGACATGAAGGTAGCGGGGGAGTACCATCACTGGACAAAAAACCAATGTTGAACGTAATGAAACGCCAATTTCTGGGTGAACCCCAGTGGCTCCCAGAAGCTACAATGCTGATACAGTGCCAAACTACTAGGTGCCATTAGTCATGAAGTTCCTTTAGGCCTACTGGGACCATGAGCCAGAACCTGGACCCTTCTAAAGAGGTGCAGAGAGCAGTAGCACTATGATCAAAGTATCAGTGAATTGAATCATGTCTGCCATCACCAGGGAAGCACCCACAAAGTCAGCAAGACAAAACAGACCACTGCTGGTTTAAGGAAATATCTCTACCTCAGACTCACCAAAAGAACTCCCCCAATAATATAAACAAATGATTCAAATGATTGAAAAGTTATAAACTAGTGCAAGCTCATTTGCCCCACCTTTCCCCTCCTTTGTTTGGGGGAATTAGGGAGGCAGACTGGGTTAGCTGGCTACTCCACCCTCAGTTCTATGATGGAAAGACCACCCCAGACTCTTTGGCTGAGGGAGGGTATCAGGGAGCCACTAGAGCTCGCCCAGAAATTGGCATTTTATTATATTCAATACTGGTACTAGTTTTCTGGAGGGTAGTCCTCCCTTGTGGCTATCCCCAGAAAAGGAAGAAGACACCACGAGGCTAAAACATACGACCCAAAGCCATCCAAGGCCGACGAGGACCAGGATCATTCATGAGATACCCAGTTGCAAGGGACCTGCATGGCCACCATAGCCCTGCAGCTAAAAATCAGCCCAAGACATATTGGCAAATACAGCCAAGAGTGGCAAACAGATGAATGGTATGGACACAAGAGTAGACTGCAGGCTGGACACTGCAGCTCAAGAACACTGCTGATAACCTGGAAAACACAAGCCGTAGAACAGGGAACCAGGAAAACGGGATCAACCCACAACAAGTCCACCAAAGCAGAAGTGGGGGCATGAAGGTAGTGGCAGCGAGCCGTCGCCTGACAAAGAACGTGACACACCCCTGGTTGAACCGAGCAAGCATCAAATACCATCGGACCCCTATGGAAGCCAACCGACTCATTTTTTGCCATAAAAGAAGGACCCAGCTGCAGACAAACATACCGACCCCCAAGGCCAAAAGAACAAACACCCCAGCGCTAAAGGAGAGCAAAAAGTTCTCCCATGTGATGTGCAATGGGTCCAAAGTGGTGCAGCAGCCATGGAAGTCCACCAGAGGCAGGGCCAATGAGGTTGACATCTAGTCTCAAATGAGGCCCGGTCAAGTCTGAACCTGGGCCAGAACCAAAGGGACTTCTGCCAATTCACTAGGAACCGGAGAAGAATCCTGAACCCTGGCCAGCAGACATGCAGACTGGCTAGGAGTCTACATCACCCAGTCATTGACGTAGGCCAGGACGATAACACCAAGAAAATAAAGATGGGCCACTAATACTTGAGCAAAACACGTAAAACGTGAGGAGCCAGAGGCCGAACGGAAGGACCCGAGAAGGGGAACCTGTCACTCCACAATGAAGTTAACCAATTCCTGAACCCCAGAAGTATTGGAGGATGCCAGGATGCATCTAGGAGGTACAGGGAAATCGAAAAGCGCCCAATTTGAGTTTGAGATGGGCCGGAACAAGAGGGCCACCCAAAAGGAGGGGCAAGGAATGCACCGATTCAACCTGGATAGAGCAAGAAAGAATGTGAGACCTGGAGAATTCACCCGATTCTGGACTGAGAAAAAGGTGGGAAACCAACCGAATGAAGCTCCAGAGGCTCGAAAAGCAGACGACAGTGCCCAGGTGCAATGAGTGCAAAGGTCTACCGCACCAGTGTAACCGACCACTATGGCTCCCCAACATGGAGCTGCATCCCAATGTCCTATAGGAGAGTGGGGCAAAAAGACATGGAGAGGTGCAAGAAAATGCCCCTCCTTGACGGAAGAGTCGGATAGACCCTAAAACGAGTACTGTACTGTATAAGCAGATCAAGCTTACTGAAGTTTGAGAAGGCCTACCTTGGCATACGGTGGTTAGATTGTGCAAATCCCATTGTGTTTTGCCAACCAAAACTCGCTCCTGATCTGAGGGAAGACAGAAAATAAAAAAAAATGGACTTACTCAGGGTGAGGACCACCATAAGCAAGGAAGCCCTCTAAGGAAATGAACCCTGAACACTCTAGGGAAGAGGACCCTGGCAGTGCAAGAGCAGCTCTAGGGAGCACACAGGGAAGAAAATCCTCAGCACATATAGCTCCAAGCACTCTATACTCAAGGATGTTTGCCTGTGATCAAAATACTGTACAGTATTTCTAATTTTGTGGATTTATTATTGTGCAAATAAGAATTGTAAAATAAAATAAGTACTTTCAACATTTTATGAACTGTATTTAATTCAATGCTTGGGTATGTATCCTATTTTTCACATAGAATTCTCAATAATATGTATACAGTTGGCAACCACATGGTGTTTCCAGGACCTCATTGCCATTTCAACTCAAATCAGTTACTCCTGTCGTTACTGTAGTATCTAGTCAGATTTATTAATATTGTATATGCTGTACTGCACATTAATATGCTTATTTCTAACAGGTATGGATACCATGCAATTCCTAGTATGTCTCAGTTGCACCTGCACATGATTAGTCAAGATTTTGACTCTCCATGCTTGAAGACAAAACGTCACTGGAACTCCTTCAACACACGCTACTTTCTGGATAGTGCAGGCTAGTTTTCACTCATTTTATTGGGTATAGTATTATAAATTTATTACAAAAATGTAATGTAACAGTCGAAATGTCTTCACTGTTATTCTAATAATTATCTTGATATGTAACAAAGTGTGCATGGCTATTAATCAGTAACTGGCATACCCGATTCAGCACAAGGAATGTGTTTCTAGAAACAGAAGTGCAAACTAAATCAGTCATTTCTCCCCCATGTCATTTCCACCTATCATTTATATATTTATTTATTTATTTATTTATTTACAAGAGGGTACAATAGGTTTGTGAGATTACATAATATTGGTATTTTTTAATTCTTGCAAATCCACTAACACGCATAGGGTTTCAGGCAATAAAGGGCAAAGGATTACTTTGGGCTTGGACCCCAAGTATAAGACGTTAGTTATGTATGTGTGTATGTATCTGTCAATCACTGTTTATCCAACCTGTCCTCTTACAAATAAAGTTGCTTTTTGCTCGTATGCGCTATGGCCAAAAATTGTCATATTAGAAAATGGTAATTTATTTTCCAAATTAAATGGACCCAAAACAGCAATTTTGGGTCCTTTGGAAGGTTAGGAGAGCAGGAAGTTCTCCTAAGGTTTCAAAACATTGTGAAAACTGTTAGTGTCCTCTCCTAACCTAATAAACTAAGCTAGAGGACCCAAAACAGAAAATGGGACAGTACGTCACTTTTGCGAGCCACTTCCATTTTCTAGTACTGCAATTTTTGGCCTTAGTTTGCATACGAGCGAAAAGAAACGTTATTTGTAAGAGGACGGGCTGGTTTCTATCTGCTTGTCATGCACCATGTAAGTTATATTGGTCAGTCTGTTAGCCAGTAACTGGGTTCTTTTCATTCAAACTTTCTATGGGGCCTTAGTGCCTCTTCTTACCAGATCCAATCCCGAGTCATAGGTAAATTATTAAAAACAGAGTAGTAATAGTCTGTCCAATGGGAATGGGGTAAACAACACTAAACAAAACACCACGTGTACTTCTTAACTATATACACTTATTACATATTTACAACACAACACCGCAGGTGTCACTTTCACACAGGACACTACTGCGATCTTTTATCCCGGCGAGTTCACTTCTGTATTTTAACATACAACACTCAAGGTTCCTTCCCTGAATCTTTCTTTTATGGTACTCATGCTGGCAAGTCCACCTTTCTCAGTCCATCATTGGCCAGGCTCCACAGTATCATCACAGTGTCTAAACGCCACTTTTGACTCCAGCAACATGCTGGCTGGCTGGCTAGCTTCCCCTATAAAAAACCTGAACTTAGAGAACAAACAGATATTAATTCTATCTAGTAACACAACTGGGTCATCCTGGGATATGTCGGTCCAATCACCAATACTTCACTGGGTATCACAGACAATTCACAGTCTCCACTGACTCGGCCCACTTGTTCCCACTGGAACAAGTCTTGAGTTCAGGACTGCCCTGGGTGAAGTCATTCTTATCGACCAAGATACCACCCACGTCACTTCTGAGGAGTAAAAATTGTATAGTAAGAAAGAAACTACACAGGTGTCGGTAAAGATCATGGCCTTCCACCGGGAAACAGAAAATGGGGACGGGTGCGCTCAACAGATGGCGTTGACATTGTCACGGTGTCTTTTTTTTTTTTTTTTTTTATATTCTTGACATAATACTGTACATACAAGCACCCTCCATGCTGTTATAACATTTTGCAAGGAATAGTGTGTTTTCTTTATCATTTATTTAATCACAAGGACAGCTACCAGTTATATAAGTCACAGACTTTGATTTATAAGAAATAAATAATAGAAATTATATAATGAAGCAAAGTTTGTTTACTGTAAACACAAATAGATTTATTTTGGTGTATAATATAGTACAGTACAGTATTCACCTTTTTTTCACAGTGGTCAGTGCAGTTGGCTTACAACTGAGAGGTCCTGGCTTTTATTTCCTGAGAAAAGTCAGTTTTTGGCCTTGAGAGACCTCAATAAGCCAAACAGGCTTTCTTTCTTGAACAGTGGGAATCATATAAATCTTTTATATTTACGGAAGCACCAATGAAATGTTAATATAAAAATACTGCAAGTTAAAAGTTCGATGCATGCTTTCAATGTAAATCACAGTAGCCTCTCACAACTGCTGTAGTCATTTCATACACACAGCCACAAGGAGAGATTCCAGTAATATTAAATGGGCATTTCTCCAAGGTACTTTGTTACTTGACACTGCATGAACATTTTGCTCCAGTGCTTTTATAATCCTATTTTATAATCTTTAATGTTTTTGTTTTATTTATTAATTAATATACTGTGATAATACTTTGTCAGTGATATTCATAACACATTAGAAGTATTAAAGGAATTACTTTGATAACATATGCCCAATGATCCTGGATTAGAAACATTACTTTTTCAGGCAGTGTACCTGGCTTATTTATCCACATAGAAGCACACACTGGTTGTGTGTTTTTGGTAGGCATTTCAAAATCATTGTTGGCTGCACATGAGAGATCACTATCATTTCATACACATAATTTCAGTGCTGGCTGAAGATCCCAAGCCGAGATCATTAGGAGTACTGTACTGTATGACCTAATAATATAAGTGAATTAGTAAAATAGTGAACTTTTGTTATTGTCAGTATTAAATAAAGCCAAACCCACAACTAGAAAAGCACACTCAACTAATAACCCCCATGATCTTGTTCAAGCATGGCTTGGGCATTGCCACTCTAGTTTCTTGGCCACTGAAGGTTAGGGATGTATGCTCAATTTGGCTGCTAGTTGTGAATGCTCTTCCAATCAAACTGAGCACCTCATGTCCTTCTTGGAACCTAGTCTAATGGTTTTACATGATGGCTCTCCTGAACACCAGTCATAACCAAGGAACCACTGTAGGCCTCCCTGTGGTGCTAGAGGGGCAGTACTGTGGCACTCTCAGACATGTCCACAATGTGCAGTCAATGTGTTGTCAGAAGGGGTCTAATAGGGTCTGGCCATTTTGACAAATTCTCCCTCCAGTACCCTCTTACTGCAATTCTGTGAAACGAGGCTGGCTATTGGTTGTTTTTCTATTCATTTCTATTTCTATTTAGGGCAATGTGTCTGCATGTGATAGGATATTGATAGTCCTATTTCTGGAAGTGGGAGCTTTAGTCAGATACCAAAGATGACAGGTCAGGCTAATATTAGAAGATTATAGCCTCGGTCATGCAAGCTAGCACAGTAAACATGCTATACCTCTTTACTGTGAAGAGTGCAGATGTGAAAAATTGCTCCTTCATAATTACTTCAACTTTTTGTGGCTACATTTATTTACTTGAACATGGAAAGTGAGCACAAAAATTATCAGAATTTTCCCAGTACAGTAGTTCCAATTAAAATTATCTCAATAATTAAAACACTTTTTTCCAGATGTTATTCGATGTTTGGAGGAACGTGGGATGGTAGTAACAATGACTCCTATAGCAGGCGAAAAACTCTTGGATCAACCTCTCAAATGTCACAAATGCATATACTCTCCTCAAAATATGCCAAAGCTGAAGCAACATCTCTATAAACATATTAATAATTAAAAAACTTCTGATTACTGTATTACTTATTATATTAAATTACCTATTTTATACAAACCTCCCACATAAATAATGAGGGTACTAATCCAAGACAGTGAATCTTAAATTATTGCTAGGTAAGAGATAGGAGTAGAGGGCCACTAATGTGTTATTTTGTAAACAAAATAATCATCTAGAAGAATAGATACACAAAGTGGTGGCACCTTTTTGCTTATTCAAAAGAATGCCGTTTCTCTTACTATGGGATGATGTAGATTAGGTGCTATCTTGTTCACTATTTATCAGCTTCCAATAGCTGTCAAATGACCATGGATATCAAAATAGATTCCCTTGTATATATTCTGTTCATTTGAATTAATTTTTTTGTTTTGTGTAATGGGAAAACTGATTACATATGTTAAGTTTTCATTCACATAGTGAAAGCAAAATTGTGTTTTCTTTTATTCCATTTTGGCCTTCCTGCTATTTTTGGAATACCACATTATAAGTTGACACTACATTTAGACTAGCTCGCTCAAAAGTGTGATTGTGGGACCATCATCCTCCCTCCTCCTCCTACCCTAGAACTTTGCTGTGACTGAATTACTTCTCTTAGACCACTTTGCCTGAGATGACATCACCACAATCGGGGTTGGATGTATATCTTGATTTAAAGAGAAACTTCACTCGCGCCATATTGTCATGATTCAAGATATTTTCCTGTTTACCCTCAGGGTGGATACTCAATATTTGCTATGCAAATGTGTACTAATAAAGTACTGATGTGCAGTAGTTGTAAGAAATCTGACATAAACGCAATGATGATACTTATGTTTGCTATTTACAAACTCTCAAGAAATGTTGGTTGTTATTGAATATGTTCTTGTCCTCTGGTACCCAAAGCCCAAAAGCAGCACTTGAAATATTCATTGAATATTGTTGTAGGGTAACTTTGCTCCCACAGAAGTGATCATTATTGATTTGCAATAAAATTTAATAATATACACACAGAGATCACACTAACGTGATGCATCAAATGAACAAATCCACAAGGGCCGTGACGAGGATTCGAACCTGTGTTGGGAGTCGATTAAGGCAGTGTCTGGGATGCTCCCGGACGCAGGTTCGAATCCTCGTCACGGCCCTTGTGGATATGTTCATTTAATAATATAGTATACAGAGTAGAGAGAATGAATCATATCTTAAGCCCTGGCAATGTTGCAAGAAAGTGTAACAGTTGTGGGACACAACATAAACTTTGTAAATAGTAAATTATATGTCTTGAATTATGTAAATGATTAGCTACTATGAGTAAGAAATCATGTACCATTAATGCAAGCTGCTTCCATGGCCTTCCTCCAAATCACCAAAATAGAATTGGAAAATGTCTCTGGTTCAGCGATGTGTCGCCAATACAAGATTAACTCTAATAATTACTATAATGGAAACCTGCAAAAGTGCATTGTTTGCTTAGCTACTCATTTCTTGGTGAATAGTCTTGATTTTCAGGATTACAAACTTGTATTTCCTGTTCCTACACTCGATATAATCCTCAGTGATTCAGCTCTTTTTTTTTTTTTTTTTTTTTTTTTTTTCTCTCTCTCTCTCCATGAACCATCTTATGTCTTTCTGTTCTCACTGGCACCCTGAGTATATCAAGGAACTTTTAATGTTCTGTAATAATAGACAGCACTCTGTAACTATACTGGCTATGCACTTTTTGTACAACTTAGGTGTGAAATATTATTTAAATTATACTGTGAATGGGTCCAGAAACAAAAGATAACTAAGAAGATGGTGAAGAAGGAGGTTCCTTTGTATTTTTCTGAACATAAATAATTAATTTATTATTGTACTGTATATACTGTATATTAGTGCTAGAAAGCAAATACTTGCTGACAATTTAGATTTCATGTATGTAATATAATGTTTAGTGAATGCAGTTGAATGTACTAACTGCATACTGTATTTGTATTTATGATTTCCTATAGTACAGTAGTTCAATTTGTGGATAATTTACATTTTCGTAAATAGTGTTTTGCGAGCGCTTTGTCCTGGATTCTTATCTTGGTCACGGAGGATTTACTAGGCGACAATACTTAACTGTAGCCTCTGTTTATCCAACAGTAAAATGGGTACCTGGTTGTTAAACAATTTGGCGGGGTTGTATTCCGGGAACATAGGATTAAGGACTTACCTGAAATGCTACGTGTGCTAGTGGTTGTACAAGATTGTAAAAACTCTTGTATATATAAATAAAAAATAAGAAAAATTTACTGGATCATTGTGAAACTTATTACTGTATATATTTTTTATATACAGTATTGATGACAAAATCCTTCACCTATAATTAGAATACTGTATATTAATTTACTATAGCACATTAATAATTAACAGAAGGATATTGTAGTGTATATTTGTGGAGACACACCAGCTCCAGCATGATCACTACTTTTTCACTAGGAACCTTGAGAAGATCGCTGCTTATAAATTTCAGCTTCATGATCAGAGCAGGTGAAACTCTGAGCAAGATACTGGAGTGAGGGAACCTATTTACATTCTATAGTTAGAACATGCTTTCGGAACATTATGGGATTATGAAATGAGTTTGTTATTCTTTGCAACTTGCCACAATAAATATAGCAGTGTTGTCAAGAGTGTTCATTCCTTTTTTCTTTTTCTGAAGTTCTTTATTTTTTTGACCAGTCAATCATACCCACAGAAATCACTGTCTCTTATTTTCATAAACTGTAAATCCAGTGGGACATGCAATACTGTACCAACATCTACAGGCACCATATCCACATGATTATGAAAACTCAGGAACCTGCAAAGAAAGTTCAGTAACAATTGATCCAACAAATTTAAATAGGCATACATTTCTTTATGAGTTGGTCCATTTATAGGACGAGTTGCCACCACAGTGAACAAACAGGTGCAGAAAAATAAACAGGGCAGAGTCAATAAAGAGCAAATGACTAGTCATTGCTGGCATGGCTAAGGTGTATGAATAGAATGTCTACCTTCTGTTGGTCTGAATACCTGCTAGTACTCTCATGAGGTACCTAATTGGATAACTCAACTTGCCTCATTTGTGTGTTTGGATATTTCTATTTCAGACTGTACATACCATTTTGTTGTGGATTGTACAGTATAGTATAATGTATGTATATATTTTTATCGCATATACGTACAGTAATTTGAGTAAAGACGCAATTCATTTTATATAACTGTATTATATACTAAATTTTTTTAACATTAATAAATTCAGTTACCTGTAGAAAAGAAAATATTTAGCTCTACAAGTTTAACTTTGTTCATAATTATACTGTTTGGCTTTGTCAGGTAAGTTTGACAGTCATCAACTTTATGACAATTACTAAAAGAAAAACTTTGATGCATAGTACTAGTTTACAATACTATTTGCCATATATATATATGGCAGAGAAATTCAGTACTGACCACATATAGTAGTGCTGGGTATGTGGTAGATCTACCACATAGTAGTGCTGGGGATATGCTAAATGAATACAGTATTTACTACATAGTAGTGCTGGTTATATTGTAGATGAATAGAGATGAACCACACATTAATATTCGATGGGGTACCCAGCAGTGACTTAGGCTCTCTCTTTTCTCTTAAAACATGCAGTATTATGATATAAACCTGGTTGATACCTGGTTGATGGGGTTCTGGGAGTTCTACTCCCCAAGCCTGGCTTGACTTGTGAGGGTTTATTGATAAACTCTGGAAAAGAAAACCACCATTTCATATTTCTTGAGTCACTGAGAGTTGCAATAGGAGATGATCCTTCTTTAAGGGTGGGTAACGGGCTGACTCCAATCTGCCTGTGATAGTCAGACACCCTTCCTGTCTCTTCTCACACCCTCTTTATCTCCCTCTATACACACACACCCCCTCCTTATCTCTCCCCTTCGTGCATAACCACCTTATCTCCTCCCCACACCCCCCATAGGCCCATAGGAAACTAGTGCATAAGCTGTAGATGCAGGCAGGAATAAAAAAAGAGAAGGTACTCCAATGCCTAAGAGAGTACCTAAGCATCAGAAGACAAGAAGTCACTGTGAGAGGTTAGGTCTCAAAGTGGCAAGGTATCACTAATGAAGTTCCACAGGGTTCAGTCCTTGGACCTATCCTGTTTCTGTAACCCATCCTCTTGTTTAGATAGTACCTATTGTGATGATTATTAATAGTCATGAATTCGTACCTACTTAGCTCTTAGCTAGTAGTATGCTGACTAGCAAGAAATTCTTTAAAAAATATATAAGCTAAAAACAAACTTAAATATTTCTAGGCCTAGTATACCACACAAATGTACTGTACTATATTATGCCTCAGATATCGTGTATTAGGTCTAGGAAGGTTAGGTTACTTTAGTTTGTCTATGCAACACAAGTAAAAAATAGGTATGTCCAACTCAATAGTGGCAATTTCTAATTTTGTTGTATGTCGGTATATATACTATTGTCCTCATCATTACTATAAATAAGTACTTCCAAAACAGAAGGATGGGCTGGTTTCTGATATAGGTAAATGATCTGCCAGAGGAAATATTTAGTTCCTCACAATATTTACTGACAATGCAAAAATTATGAGAATGATTAAAACTGAGGATGGTAGCAAAAGGCAACAAGATGACCTAGACAAACAAAAAATGATCCAATAAATAGCTACTACAATTCAACTGGAATAAATGTAAAGTAATGCAGCTAGGTGGAGGGAACAGGAGCCCAGAACAAGGTACGAAAAGGACAGAAGTATCTAATAGTTGATATCACACTGAACCTGTCTCCTGAAGCCTACATCAAAAGGATATCATCAGTGGCAGATGTGAGACTGATTAACATCAGAACTGCTTTTAGTAATTTGTGGAAATCATTTAGAACCTTGTAATCACATATAAAAACCAATCCTGGAGTATGCAGCTTCAGCATGGCGTCCATATGTTGTCAAGCATAAGACGAAGCTGGAGAAGGTTCAAAGGTATACTACTAGATTAGTTCCAGAACTAAGAGGTATGAGTTATGAGGAAAGGCTACATGAATTGCAATTCATATCACTGGAAGACAGAAGAGTTTGGGGAGACATGATTGCCACATACCAAATTCTCAAGAGGAAGTGATAGGATAGATAAAGACTGATTATTTAATACAGGTGGAATTAAGTAATTACCAAAAGAAGGCACCAAACCGGAAAGGCTATGTAGCACCATCAAATGTGCGGGATAATCAGAGGGCGCTAAATATCACCAAGGATGCCAATACGAGAACTGAAACGCATAAGGCAAACAATATCAAAAGTATCTGAGTCACCAAGAATACTATTGAGGGACAAGCGACCGCGGGGGACGGTCGGAAAACAAGACATACGCTCCTCCCGGATGTCAGGACATTCAATAAGGATATGCACGAACAAAAGAGGGACAATGCAATTTGGACATAACACAGGTGGAAATTGAGTACCCAAATGATCCAGACATTAGAAAGAACTTCTAATTACTAATCTATTGCCATCTGTGAAAAAAAGATGGGCTAAGCCTCACAAAGTACCGATTACAAATGTGTGTGTGTATACAAACACACCTAATTAAGGATAATTATCAAGCAGTATTTTCACTTCTTTAAATGCTGGCATTCTAAACAGTAATTAATTATTTAGAGACTGTATACGTAATTGAACCATTTTGTAGTTATCTGGTCAGTATTTTCTGTGTTTAAATTATATTCATCCCTCTGCACTGAACGGCTTCTAGCTTGTGCTTGTTGCAATTGGAAATAAACAAAGTAGAATACTGTATGTATAAGCAAATAAATGATGGGAATGATTATCTAACAATTTGATCAAGCTTGCAAAAATATTATACAGGAATAATGAGAGCAAAAACACATTAAGTGCAGATAGTAAGGTAAGCGAAGTTAAATCTCAAGAGTTCTTCCAGATATATCAAATAAGAAATTGAAGCATTGTAAATAGGTACTGTATTTGCTGGCATATTAGCTGCATACTGGGCCGCGGGGACGCTAAGCCCCGGAAGCACCTCAAGGTAACCATGATCAAAGGACAAATGCATAGAAATAATACG
>WNGS01009202.1:18151007-18204013 GCA_020271785.1 Procambarus virginalis
AGCCGCGTAAAGCCTGGTTGACCAGTCCAGCAACCAGAAGGCCTGGTCGACCAGTCAAGCAACCAGAAGGCCTGGTCGACCAGTCACTCTGCACACTTAATTTATCAAAGGATGTTAATATTGTCTAACAATATGTTGCATAGAGAACTATCGTATGTAGCTAATGAAATATATGAAGAACAGATATGCACTACGTGCACTACGAGTGTATGGTGTGTAGAGTGTAGAGAATTGAAATGTTTTGGCCAGATGAATGTTGGGAGGATTTGATTACATAATAGTGGTCCAGGAGAGGGGGGAGGGGAGGGGGGGGGAGGGTTGGATATACCTCTGCCTCGTTGAAAGTGATTTAGAGTATATTTTTGTTGAAGTATGAGCGGTTGCTTCCCTCGGCTCGACGTTCCCACCGGGTATAGGTCCTACTCATCCTCATTTTAATCAGACTATCAAATCCTCAGATTAGGCAAAATTGTAATTAATTTTGTCAATAAAGATGTTAATAATAATAACTCAGGCACCAGATGGAATACCCGCCAAACACACACCGAAACTACGACGTTGGTACAACGTTCGAACAAGTTTTTAACATCTCCTAACCAGTTATAACAACCAATATAGCAAGTTGTAACAACGTTCTAATACGTCATAAGACCTCCCCGCACGGGTTATCATTGGTCACAGTCTCTCATGTGCATCTGGTCTGCTTTATAGTGGCGTGTGTACGGTGACTGGTGACGTGTGTACGGTGACTGGTGACGTGTGTACAGTGACTGGTGACGTGTGTACAGTGTCTGGTGACGTGTGTATTGTGACTGGTGACGTGTGTACAGTGACTGGTGACGTGTGTACAGTGACTGGTGACGTGTGTACAGTGACTGGTGACGTGTGTATTGTGACTGGTGACGTGTGTACAGTGACTGGTGACGTGTGTACGGTGACTGGTGACGTGTGTACAGTGACTGGTGACGTGTGTATTGTGACTGGTGACGTGTGTACAGTGACTGGTGACGTGTGTACGGTGACGTGTGTACAGTGTCTGGTGACGTGTGTATTGTGACTGGTGACGTGTGTACAGTGACTGGTGACGTGTGTACAGTGTCTGGTGACGTGTGTACAGTGACTGGTGACGTGTGTACAGTGACTGGTGACGTGTGTACAGTGACTGGTGACGTGTGTACAGTGACTGGTGACGTGTGTACAGTGACTGGTGACGTGTGAGTGCGCAGTTCAGGGTGATTCTAGGATAAAATGTCGTAGTTTTATTTTAATATTAACACATTTGGGTTGACCGGCATTTATACAGCTACCCCTAGACTCTATGAAGGCTTACATTGTTTGTGTCAAGAGGGACACAAACACAGGGACTAGAGGGACACAAACACAGAGACTAGAGGGACACAAACACAGAGACTAGAAGGACACAAACACAGGGACTAGAGGGACACAAACACAGAGACTAGAAGGACACAAACACAGAGACTAGAGGGACACAAACACAGAGACTAGAAGGACACAAACACAGGGACTAGAGGGACACAAACACGGGGACTAGAGGGACACAAACACAGGGACTAGAGGGACACAAACACAGGGACTAGAGGGACACAAACACAGGGACTAGAGGGACACAAACACGGGACTAGAGGGACACAAACACAGGGACTAGAGGGACACAAACACAGGGACTAGAGGGACACAAACACAGGGACTAGAGGGACACAAACACAGGGACTAGAGGGACACAAACACAGAGACTAGAGGGACACAAACACAGAGACTAGAGGGACACAAACACAGAGACTAGAGGGACACAAACACAGAGACTAGAGGGACACAAACACAGGGACAAACAAACACGTCACACAGTCAAGAGGGATCTGCGTGACGCAATGATCGCCTCGCAGGATGGTTAGTCATGCAGATGCATCTGATCAGTAGTCTACACTGACTAACTTTTAATTCATTATACGAGCACGGGAGAGGATAAAGTCATTGTAAAGCTACAGACCTTTTAGGTCTGAAAAGTCTAATGACCGGACACTCAATAATGTAGTTTGAGTGATCTGTTTACACATGGAACGGTCAAGATTAGGAGAGTCCTCCCCGGCATCCACCTGCCATGGGTAACACGAGACCAACATGATGCTGGACATTGGAGTGCCACACTCTCTGCTGGACATTGTAGTGCTACACTGTCTGCTGGACATTGGAGTGCCACACTCTCTGCTGGACATTGTAGTGCTACACTGTCTGCTGGACATTGGAGTGCCACACTCTCTGCTGGACATTGTAGTGCTACACTGTCTGCTGGACATTGGAGTGCCACACTCTCTGCTGGACATTGCAGTGCTACACTGTCTGCTGGACATTGCAGTGCCACACTCTCTGCTGGACATTGCAGTGCTACACTGTCTGCTGGACATTGCAATGCCACACTCTCTGCTGGACATTTTATGTTGCCTATATATATTGTTATTAGATCTAAACCAATTACAGCTTTTTATACTAGTGCTTTCAGGCCTTTGAGAGTTTGTGATTTCTTTCCTCTCAGGCCTGCATGTTTGGGGAAATATAATCCTGACAACAGAGATGGGGATGCCTGAGTCTATTTTAACTACATCCTTGTTGCATTTGTCTGCTTTGTTTCCTTAACAACTTAGGTACATGTACATTTATTCAACTACCCTAAACTATATGAAGTTATATAGTTTGTGTCTTTTTGTATTAATAAATTAGGTACATCTGCATTTGTGCAGCTGCCCTAGACTATATGAAGGGGAGTAGAATGTTTTTTTCATTAATATATTAGTGTGTCGGTGAATCCATTTAGTGGTAAGTCTAAGGGAGTCAGTCAGCATAGTTTAATGTATTGTGAGAGACAACTAATTTGGGAATCTGAAAAATCCCACAGTTCTTCATGACTGTGTTGGTGCGTTCCCGCATCCTCAAATGTGTGGATAAAAGTATTTATGTTAAAGCTTGATAACTTACTTTACAAGAACAGAAAATAAAAGCCTGGTTACGAATTATTATAAAGAATTCATAGTAGGTGAGGAGGCTCACCAAACGTGTTAATATTTTGTGAGAGGACGTCATACAGTGCAAAGGGACTTGACGTTATCATATTCTTCAGGTTTTCCAAGTTCTGTGACAGACGTGCTTCATTGTTGGTGACTTTGTTCATTTATTAATCACTCCCATACTTATCCTCTGGCGGTGGTGGATCATTTGTTAGTGAGCAAGAAATGTTATCATTTTGTTCAACCATGAGTTAAGTCGAAGATAACCATGAGGATTTTTTTTGTCTACAAGTAGATACGGGAGTTGACAACTTCTGACTCCTCTTAGCTAGGCTTAGAGTTTTCTCATCTCATAACTACTTAATACTTTTTACTTTATCTTCATGCCCTTCCTCTTCTTGTTTTCGTTTTAGTGGTTAAATGCTGGTTGGTTTTGTGCGCTACACACCCATCTACAGTTGACATGTACTTTAGTTACTTCATGGTTAACAACCTTCTACAACAATCCATCTTCTCTTTCTTTACTTCAATAAATCGATTTAATCCTTTCTTGGTAATTACAGTCTTCCCTTAGTGAGGCTGTCGCTGCACATAACACAATTCTTGCTTTCCATATTGATGTTTCAATAGCACAAGTTGTCATTTCCAGATTTTGAATATAAAAAAGCACCCCCATAAGCGTCCCAGTAATTTTAATGTGTTCAATTGTGCTGGAAAAGCACACAAATTCAAAAACATATTTTTTCAACAGTAATAAAATTAATTACAAAAATTCTGAGACCAAAAATGTAGAAAAAGTTAAGGCAAATATTTTGGGGTTTTAAAAATTCTTTGATAATATGAATAATTTGCGAGATAAGTATGAAAAATAGTTTTTTTGGTCGCCATTTTCCAAGATGGCGGCCGTATCACAACTTTATTTATTTATTAGTATGTTAGTCGGGTGGCAAATACAATATTTGGTATGTACCAAGTTCCTTGTTTGTAAAAGTTTCTTTAAATAATTGCGAAACTCTAGGTTAAAGTGACGGCTACACTACATTTAAGATGGTTTTATGTGGTGCCGGATGCATCAGTGACCGCGTTAGAGTTTGCTCACAATATGTATCTTATCCTTCAAAAACCTAGAGTATATATGTATATATATATATATATATATATATATATATATATATATATATATATATATATATATATATATATATATATATATATATATATATACAAAATATTACTGTTGTTCCCAGAAGTTCACGTTTTGTGCTATTGATTGTGTATGTGTCGAGAAGCAGACGACGTGTTATTCTAGATGAAGCGGAAAAGAATGAACTACAAGTCTTGCTGGACTTGTGTAAGTCATGACGGTACTGGCGACGTGTGGCCAGGTGGTCAAGGGGAGAAGGTAATTTATTAAAATAAAGGAGTGTAAAATGAGTTGCTGGTTATGTCAAGGTGTTTAGTGAAGGGGAATGGAACCCTGAATTGATACACACTCCTTTACCTCACCCATGCTGCCATCACCACCATTCCCCTTACCTCACCCATGCTGCCATCACCACCATTCCCCTTACCTCACCCATGCTGCCATCACCACCATTCCCCTTACCTCACCCATGCTGCCATCACCACCATTCCCCTTACCTCACCCATGCTGCCATCACCACCATTCCCCTTACCTCACCCATGCTGCCATCACCATCTTTCTTTACCCTGATGCACCTGTTCATCTTGCAGTAAGTCAATTAATGCATAAATACTACAATTACTGGGAGGTGTACCGCTTCTCGGTATGCTGAGTATACTGAGTTTACTTTAGTCCTGGACAATGATCGGCCCTAAAGCATACTTGCTATTTGGTCAGTAAGCTCTTGCGCTGACTTTAATAACCCTTCAGAGGCTGATAGGCCTTAAGCCCAATCTAACTTTACCAAGCCTAATCACTAGATTGTAAGACCACTCCTTATGGGTTTCCAGTGGCAAGCAACAAAGGGTCAGGAATATTCCCATAGAATGCTTAATCCCATTGGCTATATCTAAGAATTGCTGTGCAAGATGACAAAGTTCTCCAGCTACATCTGGCAAAGAGCAAATTGCACTTGCCAATGCATGCATAGTTTCAACAGAACGGAACATAATCTGTGCCGAAGTTGATATTAATTTTTATCTCTGTAATTTAAATCCCATAGTCGTTGTCGAACAATTGCTTCCATGTCTCACCATAAGACATCAATGACCTTGGGGTCAAAGTTTAGAAAGTCTCGTCCAAACAGTTTTACTGTAAACAATATTATGTATTTTAGCGGCGTCCGTCAACCGCCCGTCATATGTGGTACTGTACTCTCTAAAGCAAAGATAAGGAGAGGTAGAACAGAGGAAACATGATAACTAAATATGCGATTATCAGGAGTACTAACCAAGGTAAACAGTAAACACAGATTAATATTTAGAATAAAAAATTGTAGAACGAGAAAAAATGGAAAATAACGGCATAGACGATCCTCAGTAAGTCATAGAAAATCTAGAAAGCTATATATGGAAAGTGAGCAGGTGAAATGAGATGATTATAACTTAAGTTAATTAATATCGTAATATTAAAAGTACATAAACAGAGAGAGGAGTGTGAAGAGTCACTGCATTAAGAGACCGACAGCTGGGCGGGCGATCGACCCTGCGCACACAGCTGGATAAGCGATCGACGTTGCAAGTACAGTTAGGTGAGTCTACACACACACACACACACACACACACACACACACATACACACACACACACACACACACACACNAATACTGTACAGACTGTTTAACTAAAATTTAGACCTCAGCATACACCGTGGGCTTTGAAGCGCCGCATTTTGTTATTCGTAGCATAATCTACCAAAACATTAATTTTATATTTGGTGAATGAAACATAAGTATGTGTTGTTCTTATCTCCTCGTGATATACAAGGAAATAAATTCTAAAAATTAAACTGTCAATTTTATTCCTGACACTTTAGGCATGGATTTTTGATACATCTGTTCAAATGAGCGAACAGGCTACCGATAATAAATTATATTATTATTATTATTCTTATTATTATTCTTATTATTATTATTATTAAGAAAAATATAGAGAAATGAGATAGACAACATTTATCTTAAAATATCTTGATAAAAAGTTATTCCTTCGAGAATTAAAAGTAAACTACATGTTGTCTGATGGAAATAGTTCACAAAATCATTTTTATTTTTTTTCCAACTATCCATATTAAAATAAAAAAAATGTTTAACTTAAGGTTTATGGGTAAACCTCCGCCTCCCATCTAAATGAGTCGGTAAGATCAACAGCCTTTATTGGCAAGTAACTTTATTACAGGCCTAACTAATAGGTATATATTTTTAACAGTATGAAAGTGGATGGATATTACATGGTAAAGTCACAATTGTATGGCAGTAATTTAACTCACAAATTTTAAGCAAGGATTGTGGATTGGCAGACCAAATTTAGGAGTCTGATAGCCTCGGCTATATACCATAAACATTTATACTGTGTCTACAATCTAATCTGATCAGTATGTGTAATTATCTTCAATCAACGAATACAACTATTACTTATTATTGTTAGATTTGGCTAATAATATGATAAGTGGACAGGCCAGTACACAATCATTTATTAGTAATGATACTCTATTGTAATAGGTAATTGTTTAACTACAGTATTTTTTTCTTGTGGAGAGATGAGAAATGAGCCAGAAGAAAACAGAAGAGCATTAAAATCCATGAGCTTCGAAGCTTTAGGAAGCTGTTTACAACAATACTGTACAGTACTTGATTGGGAAGCTTCGATTCTTGCAAACGGTTTAATAAATGTAAACAAAGCCGTCATATATTGAGAAAAGATGTACAGGTTCATAAGTATATGCGTAAATGCTTGTTGAATCTTGGGCCAGGCCACGGAGACACTGATCCTTTGAATTACCTCATCAACACGCTTCCACTACACATAAGGGGCATAACTGGCCGACCCCTCACAGTGTTCAAGAGAGACCTGGATAAGCACCTCCAAAGGATACCTGATCAACCAGGCTGTGACTCATACGTCAGGCTGCGAGCAGCCGCGTCTAACAGCCTGGTTGATCAGTCCAGCAACCAGGAGGCCTGGTCGACGATCGGGCCGCGGAGACGCTAAGCCCCAGAAGCACCTCAAGGTAACCTCAAGGTAAGGTATCAGAGATATGTAACCCAGCATAATATGGCTCGTTTTGAAAACTATCACAAAACCTATACAACTACACATACAAAAAATATATATAGTAGTTTATGGCATTTTTAAAATTAGGTGATTCATACGTCAGGGTGCGAGCAGCCGTGTCCAACAGCCTGGTTGACCCGACGACCAACGACGACCGTGGGGTCGGAACGGCCTGGTCGGTGACCGGGCCGTTGGAGCCCTTGATCCCCGGAACCTCCACAACGTAGCCACAAGGTATGTCTAACTCAACACCTTATTTTGTTATAAAATCCTAAAGAAGAATGGAATGAGTTAATTCACAGCGCCTGGAATCTTCCAAACAAGTAAAAAGAGGGATTAAGATATTTTAAGTTATACTCTGTGAAAGGCGTAGAATGATTAGCGATTTTATTGGTAATCATATTTAAGATTTTAAGGCTTACAAAAGAGTTATAAGGTTAAATAGGTTTTTAAATATAAAATCGAGGCAAAACTTCAGAAAGGATTCAAATTGGTAATATTTTTATAACCTACAGTTGTGTATTAGCTTAAATTGGTAAGCAAAACCATTTAAGCAAATAATAATAATAATAATAATAATAATAATAATAATAATAATAATAATAATAATAATAATAATAATAATGATAATAATAATGATGATGATAATAATAATAATAATAATAATAATAATAATAATAATAATAATAATTCATTGTGTTGGAGGACAGTAAGCCGGAGTATTCTTAGCGAGGTCCTCCCCCCCAAGATCAAATAACTAACGTCACCCACGGTTGCAACCCCACAACGAGCTGACTAACTCCTGAGTACCTATTTACTGCTAGGTGAACAGGTGCATTAGGTGAAAGGAAATGTACCTAATTTAATTTCTAATTTCCTAATTTATTTCTCCCCCCCCCCACCCAGGATTCGAACCTGGAATTGTCTATTGTGCGTCGAGAACGATCCCGACTACTACCGGGACCCCTACCCTAATAAAGTTTTATAAGTAGGTTGGAAAGATACAAAGATATATAAAACTGTAAATACAGTAGGCTAACCTAAATACCGAAAGTGATCTAACTTACTGGCCAAATATTTTTAATGGGACTGAAACGAAACTTGCTGCACTTCACATACATGCGCTCCCACCCCACCCAATCTGAAACTAGCTGACACGAGTTTAACTCTGGAAGATTTATGAGTAAATTAAGTAATGGATGAATGGTATACATGCAATTAAATGAACCAAATCGACCAATGAAAGAATATCTGGTCACATGATATGAACAAATAAATAAATAATTCCCGAGGCGCGCGTGCGTTGGCAGCGCCATCTCTGATCCTGTAAACATACCACAACCAGACAACACGCCTCGCCATTTATGACCAAACAAACCAGTCATGAGCGAAGGAGTGCAGTGAGAAACTTAAATAAGTTCCCCTTCACTAGGCATATATAAGCTTTATTGTTTCTGTCTGTTATTGACGAGACAAACAGAACGGGGTTGTGATAAGTGGACTGGCTGTGCTTCGCTTACCAAAGTTATCGAGGTTTCCTGTGAAATATACTGTTTCTCTACACATTACTAAATAATCTCTGGTGATATTTATTGTTAATAATAAAATTAAAATAATAAATGGGTCTATGTGTAAATTACTAAAACTATTTAATAAAAACTACAATTCTGACAAGTTAATAATACAATTAAAATAAATTTCAAGGCTACCCGTGAGTTACGTAAACTTAATAGCTAAATCTATGAGTAACAGGTGCTTAGATATAAACCCAACAGACTATACCGAGAGGGAGGGTGGGTAGAAATAGCCTAAGCTACTTTATCCCTTTGAGATGTATTTTTTCTTGTCTCAATAAGTCCAACCCCTTGGACTGGACGGTAGAGCGACGGTCTCGCTTCATGCAGGTCGGCGTTCAATCCCCGACCGCCCAATTGGTTGGGTACCATTCCTTCCCCCCCGTCCCATCCTAAATTCTTATCCTGATCCTTTTCCAGTGCTATATAGTCGTAATGGCTTGGCGCTTTCACCTGATAGTTTCCTTCCTTGTCTCAATAAACATACTTGAACTTGAACTTGAGTATACCGGGCAAGCCATTATCCTGCCTCGCTTTACCCTCTAGAAACCATCACACCGTCATTATTAATAATAAGAACATAACCAATTCATCAATACCCGCACCGCTATCAGTATCACCAGCTCGTGTGCATTAACGCTTCCTTACCTGTTACCGATGATAACCCTTATCCCGGGTGGCTTGGTTAGAAATGAGTTACGGAGCGTGATGATGTAACCAGAACAACATTCGCTAAATCTGATAAGGTTTTCATAAACGAGAAATAGTAAGCTATACACCAGAGTATAAATAGTGACAGTATACAGCGATAAGCTAGCCTACAGGTAGGACCTAGGCTAATGTCAAGATGTGCTATTTTTGACACCTCTGGCATTCAATTGGGTACACAGAGAGTAAGCACACTAACGTGACCGCATCAATGAGAAAATTCGTAGATGTGATAATTATTCGAACATATGCGCATGGTGTTCCCAGGCACATGCTCAAGACGATCAATCGAGTCTCTATCTTCAATTGGGTGATTGATTGATTGATGAAGATTAAGCCACCCAAAAGGTGGCACGGGCATGAATAGCCCGTAAGTGGTGGCCTTTTTTGAGCCATTACCAGTATCAAGAGCTGATACTGGAGATCTGTGGAGGTGCGACTGCACCCTGCGTGACGGGAGATGTCTCCCGTGTTCTACTGGGTACTATGTATCGAAATATAAACATTAATTATGCACGGGGGGTCTGGTACTAGGCCTATTATGGGAAAAAGCCGATTAACAGATTACAAAATGAGGCGCATCACACCCATTTAGGTTAGTAAACCTTATATTGGTTTTCACAAATCGGACAAAATAACATCTGCGTGAAGTGTTACAATCGCCCCAGAGAATAATGATTACATTTTACAATATAAATATTAATAAAGTAATGCTATAATATACTCCACGATTGTATAGCGGCGAGTATCCCCGCCTATCACGTGGGAGACCGGGGTTCGATTTCCCGTCCGGGGAGCCAATGTGCAAAATAGCTCCACTGAAATTTAACGGTGCAATGGGTACGCTGAGAGTACTCTATCAAATCAAAGGCCCAAGATTTTCAGCATTCTCCCGCTACGCATATGGGGTATAAATGGCCGGCCTCTCACGGTGATCAATAGAGAACTCGATAAACACCTTCAAAGGATACCACATCAACCAAGCTGTGATTCATCCGTCAGGGTGCGAGCAGCCGCGACCAACAGCCTGGTTGCAACCAGGCTGTTGGTCGTCCGGTCTCGGTCCCCCCCCCTCCTCCCGTTTCGCGGGGCCGTTGATCCTCAGAACTACCACAATATAGCCATAATGTAGGTAGGTATACCATTGAATTATAAATATAAAAGCAATGTACTTAACTTCTATGGATTCTAAATTCTTTGTCTTCAAAAAAGTTACAAAGACAGCAAAAATGACCCCAATAGAAGAACGAAGCAAGGACGAATAGATTGAAATATAAAACTATGGTGCTAGTATAATTATACAAAAATATAAATTAAAAAATCAAACCAGGATTACAAGCTGACAGGATAAAACAGAAACGATAACGTCAGCGAAGCGGAACAAGTTCAACAATAAAAACAAGGGTCGGCCGCTACCCAACACTGAGGTGAATGAGCCGAGGCAGCGTCACACACACTTGCCGAGATGCTTAATCTTTCTGTTACCTTTCCATGATTCCGAGGCTCAATAGCCCCGCGGCCCGGTCTCTGACCAGGTCTCTTGGTGGTCTGGTCAACCAAGCTGTTCGACGTAGCTCTCACAGTGTTCAAGAGAGAACTGGATAAGCACCTCCAAAGGATACCTGATCAATCAGGCTGTGACTCATACGTCAGGCTACGAGCAGCCGCGTCAAATAGCCTGGTTGATCAGTCCAGCAACCAGAAGGCCTGGTCGACGACCGGGCCGCGGGGACGCTAAGCCCCAGAAGCACCTCAAGGTAACCTTAAGGTAGCTGCTGTAGAGCGAGGGTCTCCCTTCATGCTGGTCGGCGTTCAATCCCCGACCGTCCAAGCGGTTGGGCACTATTCTTTGCCCCACATCCCATCCCAAATCCTTATCCTGACCCCTTCCCAGTGCTATAAAATCGTAATGACTTGGCGCTTTCCCCTGATAGTAGTTCGACGTAGCTGCTCGCTGCCTGAAATGAATCACAGTTGTTGACCAGGTATCTTTTGAGGATGTTTGTTAAGTTTTCTTTTGAATACCGTGCAAGGTCAACCAATTATGCCCTTGTGTATAGAGGGAGAACATTGAAAGGTCTTGGACCCTTGGTGCTGATAGAGTTCTCTCTCAGCGTACATATTGCACCTCTATTTTCCATAGGGTTGTTTTGCACCTCCTACTATGCCTTCTGGTCTCGTGTGGTGTTATTTCCGTGTGCAGATTTGAAAGCAGTACTAGCATTTACCAAGTGTAAATTATTATGTATCTCCCGCTTGTGATCTAGGGAATACAAATTTTAACATTTTAAGCAGTCCCAATAATTTGTGTTTTACTGAGCGGATATAAGGAGTGAAAGATCCTTGTACGTCTTCCAGGTCAGCAATTTCTCCAATTTTGAACGAGCTGAGTGTGCAACAATATTCCACCCTACATGAATAAATTATCGCACACTTGTCAGCACACTAACGCTTCAAACACATTTTTATAAAACAGCCAGGCTAATTATGTCGCCTACGCCCCACTCGAAAAATATACAACAATGGAGCTTTAATAATTACATTTTTAATTTGGCATAGAAACTATATTAATCAGCAATGTATTCAACCTACCCCATGAACATTTGGTGTGTGACACAATTAACTTGTATATACTCGTAAAATAACGGAATATTAAAAAAACACTACCATAAAAAAGAATTCAATAAAACATCGCCGTCAGTAATCAAATTAGGAGACATCAACAATGTGAAAATCTGTAACCAGTTATAAGCTAATAAAAACAAATGTGGTTTTAGCACCAATGAACGACTTCAACCAGTAATGTTTCTTGCCATTACATTCCGGCATCATTATTGGATAATAAATTCAAGTGCGTTATACACTTCTAATCGAGACAAAAACACAAAACCTCTTCAACGATGCAGGCGGTTCATGGTAAAAAGTGCAGCATAACCTAGGATCATTTACAGTATGTTTCATTCCTGGCCTTTGCAAACACTGTACCAGGTTGGTACGTAAAACAATTGGCTCAGTACAGCTGACGTGGACAACGATGCATAGGCTACCCAAGCGACTAACAGCTCAAAACTGAACAAGGCCCTCACTACTGTACACTTGCATTACTTGCATAAACATCTGCGCGTGCTCACTGCGTTAGTCAATTTTTAGGCCTGTACACAACAGCACAGAGGTAAAATGCTACCCCAACACCTGCTCACCCCCCTTCCCCATCTTAATTACGCTTGGTCACACCTTTTATCTCCCATACCGCACGTCCAGTATTCTCGTCATCGACAAGTGCACATATTCTGTCCTCACACGCCTACCCAGTGTCACCAGATATAATTTACTTCGAACAACACTCGTCCTGTCAGGCCACCACAGTCTACCTGAATTATGTTTTAATTGATGTGATGACAGATCATCACTTTTCCGCCGAGGTTTTGTGCACCTCCCTCCTGAAGACTGGAAACAATGAGCACCGTAGGTTACATAGAGATGGTTTTATTGTCGTCTTGGTGAATGGGCAGGCTAATAATGCACACTTTCATTATAAATTCGTGCTTCTCACAAAGAACGTCTCAAGATGACCGGACCAAACACTAGAAGGTGAAGGGACGACGACGTTTCGGTCCGTCTTGTACAGTGACTTTCAGCCTTCTTGTTTCTTGACATATCTACATTTTTAATGTTTATTGTATCAATTTCTATCTTTCTTTTTACTCCATTCCAGTTGCTCACGGCTCCTAGGCTATGCTCAAAACGTTAATGTCCATGGCTCGTTTGGCCTATTTTGTTCTATGAATCATGCTGAGGTCTTCTTTATTGACCTCATAAATCTCAATGAGAATCCTACACAATTATCGTCATTTTTTCAGTCTCTCTTCGAGTGTGTTAAGGTACCTGCTTGATACCTGCTTGATGGGGTTCTGGGAGTTCTTCTACTCCCCAAGCCCGGCCCAAGGCCAGGATTGACTTGTGAGTTTGGTCCACCAGGCTGATGCTTGGAGCGGCCCGCAGGCCCACATACCCCACAGCCCGGTTGGTCCGGAATTTTTTTTAGAAAACAGTCTAGTTTTATCTTGAATATGTCCACGGTTATTCCGGCAATATTTCTTATAGTCGCTGGGAGGACGTTGAACAACCGTGGACCTCTGATGTTTATACAGTGTTCTCTGTGCCTATGGCACCTCTGCTCTTCACTGCTTCTATTCTGCATTTCTTCTTCTTCAAGGTAATATCAATATCCCTCAATGTGTCTGTTTAATCCTCTCCGTTCTGGCACGTGTCCCAATACATATAATGCACACAGGCACAGACCTAGGGGTACTGAACTTTTGTGGGGTGAGGGCTGAGTAAGGATATTTCATGGCCTAATATAACTTACATTACAGCTATTATCTATGATGATGTAAGTGCTGATAATGAGAGTAAAAAATGACTACACAATAAAACTCCCTTAAATCTTATCAAACAATTCATCTTTGATAAAACTAAAAAATTCAAATATATATATATATATATATATATATATATATATATATATATATATATATATATATATATATATATATATATGTGTGTGTGTGTGTGTGTGTGTGTGTAAATCACGAAAAATAAGCACGTGATTAAAATATGACAGTGTCAGACCACGGAGGAAAATTGAAACAGGAATTTCCTTAAGTACTTTAGTATATTAATACGAAATATATCAACACAACTTCTAAAGATGTATTAATATACGAAAGTTATATATATATATATATATATATATATATACATATATATATATATATATATATATATATATATATATATATATATATATATATATATATATATACATACATATATATATATATATATATATATATATATATATATATATATATATATATATATATATATACTCAGTATATATATAAAACTGTGTTACAAAAAAGGAGTTACATATAGGTTACAAAGATGGTTATCATAAGTTGTCGAGTTCCTCCAGCGCCTCAGATGGCGGGCAGGAACCCTGGATGCAGTGCGCATTTCCCCTCTGTATCGCCACGCTGAGGCGCTGGAAAAGAAAGCTGGCAGCTCTAGGGTCCCTTGTTGTTTCAATGAGCCTAGAACCCAGTTCCTTCAAAAAACTGGTAGCACTTTTACCCCAGGCGCCGAGTGTCTCAGAAGCAATGGGGACAAAATTGTAGTGGTGATCAAGTTCTCTATACTTACGGGATTTGGCTGCTTCCCTGTGGGTGGCAGCGCCACCTGGTTGTGCAACACTGAGGTCAATGTAGGTGTTAGCCAGGGTTGATATGCACGTGTAGTCCCATACCAACTGCTTGCCATTCTTCCAGGGGTTCACTGTGATACCATCCGGGCGACCAATAAGAGCATCAGAGTTACGGGGCGTTAGGTAACGAGGCTCTCTCTCAGCTGGGCATCCAGCTGTGGTGAGGCTCCTCTTGATGATGTCGTTAACTTCACTGTGCCTCGAGTGCCATCCTCCCGTGCTTTGGCAGAGTAGGCCATGGTGGCCGTACCTGTCAGCCACCACCTCGCCGCAAATACACCTATATCTGGTGTGGATTGGGGCAGCAAGGCGGAGGGCCACAGCAATTCGGAGGGCGTGTGGGGATATATATATATATATATATATATATATATATATATATATATATATATATATATATATATATATATATATATATATATATATATATCGTATTCCTGGGAAAAATTAAGATTACGGACCCACCAGAAACGCTATGCACGTTAGTGGCTTTAAAAGAATGTAAGAATGCTTGTATATATAAATAAAATATTTTTTTATTACGTCTATAAGTAATTTTTTAAACTGCATACACTGATAGGAGAAAAAAATATTCCTGCCAATATTAATTACAGCAATACGATAAACGCCTATTTTATATTCAACACATACACAATCTGTATTTTTCGATTTCCATGAGGCTGTGGATGATGTGTGTGTGCAGCTCGACCGGTGAAGTTAAGCAAGTTGGTCTAGCCAGTACTGTATGGGTGACCACATGAACACAACCTCGCCCCTCGCTTCTCTCACTTCTTGAGGTTATCTTGAGATGATTTCGGGGCTTAGTGTCCCCGCGGCCTGGTCCTCGACCAGGCCTTTTTGTTACACATCCCCAGGAAGCAGCCCGTAGAAGCTATCTAACTCCCAGGTGCCTATTTATTGCTACGTAACAGGGGCATTAGGGTGAAAGAAACATTTTGCCCATTTGTCTCCGCCTCCACCGAGGATCGAACCCGGAACCTCAGGACTATGAATCCAAAGCGCTGTCCACCCAGCTGTCTGTCAGGCGCCACAAACTTTTTGGTTCAACTACACGAACTTTCACAAATCATACAGGGACTCTGTGTCCGACAGAATACAGAAGCTAATTTACTCATACCTGTATGTAAATTAATAAAAGATTAAAAAAAATTGCATGCTTGACAACTCATCACACATAGGCTTCTCACCAAATTGGTTGTCACGAGAAAAATGATTTGGGACTTTGCCTAACAGCTTGGACATATCCTGGTGTGACGGGCACTAAACATAGCTAAGAATTCTAAACTTGGCATCTGCTGTTTGCGGGAGGAGCTGTAACAGCAGCAGCGGGCAATGTGGCAGTTGTTAAAGATGGCGGATTGTCCCGTTAACTTCCCGCCTGACTTCGTGTTCACACACGCATCACACCCGTCTCAACTTTGGTCCCACTTGAAGATTCTCCAATCGTGTTAATAGCATAAATATATTTGGGGCTCATGGCTTAATTACCAAGTATCGCACCCAAAGCACACCTTACAGACATGAAACAAACCAAGTGTAAGAAAGAATCTATGTTCTGTAGTCTAAGAATCTGTACTTGATTTCAAGTATCCAATAATCTTAACGTTTTTGTGATTCACAGCATTATTACCACTCAAAACTAAAGACGTCCCATCAAATTCTTGTATAGTGGTATAGAATTAAGCATTAAAATATTTCACCGATATCTTTCGTCATTTAATCTTCATCACTTTCTATATCCTGCACCAGGATCTGCACAGTTCAACAGGATTCTAAGCAAATTAGCTGTCTACTATTCTATAAATAAATTAAAAGCCTACAGAGAAGAATTTAGGTACAACTCTCAATTCCACCGACCAGAAGTAATTTAAACCTATACTTGCCACACAAAAATTTTAAGATATTTGAACTCACTTTTGATGCTAACTTTTGTTAATATCCTGTAAAATATACTGCACTAATGAAGTAATAATGGAAGTGTGTTTTATAGTATAAATTAGATTCGTGCAAAAAACATTGATCTAACCCTTTCCATTTACAATGATTTATGAATACATATGTATGTATATGAACGTATATACATTTAAATATATGAATATATCCGTCGAAGCCGTAAATACCAAAACATTGCTGTAACTCAAAATCCAAAGGAAAGATCACCTGGTCAAATGTGGGGGACCTTTAACAAGTCACCGGCTTCCTGTCCTCGTCGAGGCCACTATTGAAATGGTGGTACTCAAGTGTGTGCGCGCGCGTGTGTGTGTGGGTATGTATGTATGTATGTATATATATATATATATATATATATATATATATATATATATATATATATATATATATATATATATATATATATATATATATATATATATATATTATATATATATATATATATATATATATATATATATATATATATATATATATATATTGGTATATTTTGGTAGCAGTCTTTCCTGCAGACATATATTATTAAATATGACCGAAAAAGTAAGATTAATAATTCTAACACGAATTTTCTCTATTTTCCTTATGTTTCTTTTGACTGGTGACGGTAAATGAAAAATCAATTCTCCAAAATTAATTTTTATTTCTAGTCTGACGCGACACTTGAGCGCGTTTCGTAAAACTTATTACATTTTCAAAGACTTTAGTTTATCTACACACAACTTATGCTTTATGAAACAAACATTGGCTCTTATACCTGCATTTGGGTGAGGTGATGTAATACATTAGTGGGGTGAAACACAGAACATGGAAAACGGGGTATAGATTTGTAGAAGTAGAAGTCGGGTCCCAATAGAACTGCAGAAGGCCTATTGGCCCATATTTCTTGATGTTTCTATATTGGAGCGGAGTCTTGAAGTGGGTAGAATATAGTTGTGCGTTAATTGGCTGTTGATTGCTGGTGTTGACTTCTTGATGTGTAGTGCCTCGCAGATGTCAAGCCGCCGCCTACTGTCGCTGTATCTATCAATGATTTCTGTGTTGTTTGTTAAGATTTCTCTGGTGATGGTTTGGTTGTGGGAAGAGATTATATGTTCCTTGATAGAGCCCTGTTGCTTATGCATCGTTAATCGCCTGGAAAGAGATGTTGTCTTACCTATATACTGAGTTCTTTGGGGCTTACAGTCCCCAAGTGGGCATTTGAAGGCATAGACGACATTGGTCTCTTTCAAAGCGTTCTGCTTTGTGTCTGGAGAGTTTCTCATGAGTAGGTTGGCAGTTTTCTTGGTTTTATAGTAAATCGTCAATTGTATCTTCTGATTTTTGTCTGTAGGGATAACGTTTCTATTAACAATATCTTTCAGAACCCTTTCCTCCGTTTTATGAGCTGTGGAGAAGAAGTTCCTGTAAAATAGTCTAATAGGGGGTATAGGTGTTGTATTAGTTGTCTCTTCACAGGTTGCATGGCGTTTCACTTTCCTTCTTATGATGACGTCATCATAAGATATAATATAATAATAATATAATATAATATAATAATAATTAAAGTGAACTAATTGGAAACAATTTATTGAAAATAACAAAATTCACTCGCCCTATTAGGCAAATCGGGCCTTGCATAGTAGGCCAAGAAGTGCGTTCTGGCTACTAGATACGACATATATATATATATATATATATATATATATATATATATATATATATATATATATATATATATATATATATATATATATATATATATAAAGTTTGGCGAAACCAACCGGGCCGCGTGGACGTTGATTCTTGTAATCATCGAGAGGTAACCGAAAGGCCTTGGTAAGATTGAAGATGAAAGAATATACCCATGTGAGCTGGTTGTTAATAGATTGTTAAGAATGTTTGATATGTAACGATATCTAAAGATGCCTAATCCTCAATTGTCGTATTTCTTGATTATTTTGGCGTTGTTGGTTAGGCTATCCCAGTTGTTGATCTGATTGTGTATAGAAATTACACTATATGTTCTTTGATGGAGCCTTGTTATTTGTGCACTGTCAGGTGCCTTAAAAGAAATGTTGTTGTCTTGCTTACATACTGTGATCGTTGAGGGCTGACGGTCCCCCAACCGGGCTGAAATCATAGCCGACACTCGTCTCTTTCAAGGCGTTTCGCGTGGTGTCGAGAGAGTTGTTCATGAGGAAGCTGGCGGTCTTCTTGCTCATTTAACTTTTAACGTTGACTTTATTTTTTTATCCTGTACTTCAAAGATACAACGTTACCTGTGTATTGCCTTTTTTCTGCGATGTTATTTTTTCTCAATCCTGTATTATTTCCAAAAATCTAATATAATCTGCCGAATTATCTGTTGTGATAAGAGAAGTTAATTTTTTCCATTTTTCTGAAGCATCATATACAATTTTAGCTCCCAAGAAATCATACCATATACGAGAGCATTACAATAACACCAATAGGAATACCAGAAATATTTTTTTATGTTATGAAGCACATTTCCAACATTTTAATTTTGTTTATAATAGCATATCGCTATGTTTACTTAGATAGTTGCTAATCATAATGCAAGTGATGGTCTTGAAATGTCAATAAAAACATAGCCTAGTTTAGTATAAAATAATTTCCCTAAAATATTTTCTCATGAATTTTCGTAAAGTTGCTGCTAAAGGTTAAACCATTAACACCCACAAGATCACTTTCATACTTAAATATTTATATGGATATCATTATTATGTATCTACTTTTTTAATACTGAGCAACTGAAGCGCAATTCCCGACCATTTGCTCAGAACCTAAATTTCGTTAACTACTGTAACACGTTAGGAAGCGACACTAAATTCATAAACGCAAAGTGGAGATTCTAAAATTATAATTAATTAGCAATAGTTAATGATATAGGCTAAGGAGAATCACACTCTGTAAGTAAATTACGTTCCTCTAGTTTACGAGCTGAAAATAAGTTCAGTTAATATCACATTAATATAAATAATAGAACATACCAATAACAGGCTGAACCAAATACAGCATCACTAAAATCTCGCAAATTGAACTAAAATTCACATTATAACAATGCTTTTACAAAGTTCCATAACCACGTGCCAGGTCTTTATTTCTCAACTGTCTACCAAATACAGTACACGTGTTTACAGGTACGCAGCAGTAAGAGTGGTATAATATATGGAAAGCGAATATCAATACAACAAACTACTTAATCAAGTACACTGTACATGCGTATACTGTAAACACATTTTTATTTATACATTCTATTCAAGGTTTTTATTTTTAATAAGCTCGAATAAGGTGGGTATATATCGAATTTATAGGTGGTATAAATTCTCTAATGTGCGATATGGTAGATAACGTATAATAGACCCCAGTGAATATAATAATTATACTGGGTATAATAGACCCAGTGATTGTTCTATAGCAAAATCGGAGACCAATGTGTGAACAACCTGAATACCACGGCTATTCAATATTACCGGAACAAAAGTGGATGTGTTCAAGATATAATTAGACAAGTCCCTGCAGGAAATGCCTAACTAACAGAGTTGTCGAGGATATGTGTGCCTGCGGGCCGCTTCAAGCAACAGCCTTTCGGACAGTTATTAAGTCAAGCCTGGCCTAAACGTACTCAAATCATAACGACCAAACAACAAAATATACATAATTTACCTTACACTGCACTAAAGACAATATTACACCCGATTCACAAATTAATATAAACATGTCACTTAATATGGAAAACTTTCGAAACCAGAACACGTTTTATCCAGCGAGTTTATCCTGTATTGCCAAATTTGATTTAGCTTTCATGTACAACGTGTTGGAGAGCGTAGCACTAGTCATCAACACTGTCTATTGCTGCACCGCATTGGAGTTAATGAAAGTGGACCGCGTTAGCCTAAGCCTTTGTGTTATGAAACGTCAACTTTAAAAAGCTGGCCAAACACTGCAACTACTATCAAATTATTTCCTCTTGGATTCTTTTTTTTTTGTAAAATAATATTTTTCACTATGAAAACAATATTAAACAATGTTTCAATCTATTTTGCATAAATTTATGATGCAGTGTGCAATTCCTCTTTAAGTAGGCTACAATGATATATCTCGGTCTAGTACTGAATAATTACTATTTAATTATCTTTCCCAATTATAAAATAATTTAAAATCTTTTCCCTGCTTGATTATTATTCAGGAAAATATGTTAAAGACTTCGTGAAGAAGCTGATATACCACAAAGTAATACTGTATTGTCCGAGCTGCTCCGATGGTCGATGAATGAAAATACCACTGCTCTTGAGCGATTTTTTAAGTGTTTTCATAAAAAAAGTTGAAACGCTAGCACTATTACATAAAAATTTACACTATTATAAGACCGTCTTTTAATCTGACACTATCATGCAAAATTTACATCTTAGTATGATCAAAATATTAAGAGGCGAGGCCGTCTTGCTCACAGCCCGAAGCTGTCAAACATGCCCCACATTTACGAATGAAAAAAAGTGGACGAACTCATCCATTACGTCGTCCCTGCCCTCAGTGCAGTGTGGCTGTGACCGTCACACCTGCTGGTCTGGCCCAGGGGACACACTAGCACCTGGAGCAGTGTGACCGTCACACCTGCTGGTCTGGCCCATGGGACACACTAGCACCTGGAGCAGTGTGACCGTCACACCTGCTGGTCTGGCCCAGGGGACACACTAGCACCCAGAGCAGTGTGACCGTCACACCTGCTGGTCTGGCCCAGGGGACACACTACCACCTGGAGCAGTGTGACCGTCACACCTGCTGGTCTGGCCCAGGGGACACACTAGCACCTGGAGCAGTGTGACCGTCACACCTGCTGGTCTGGCCCAGGAGACACACTAGCACCTGGAGCAGTGTGACCGTCACACCTGCTGGTCTGGACCAGGGGACACACTAGCACCTGGAGCAGTGTGACCGTCACACCTGCTGGTCTGGACCAGGGGGCACACTAGCACCTGGAGCAGTGTGACCGTCACACCTGCTGGTCTGGCCCAGGGGACACACTACCACCTGGAGCAGTGTGACCGTCACACCTGCTGGTCTGGCCCAGGGGACACACTAGCACCTGGAGCAGTGTGACCGTCACACCTGCTGGTCTGGACCAGGGGGCACACTAGCACCTGGAGCAGTGTGACCGTCACACCTGCTGGTCTGGCCCAGGGACACACTAGCACCTGGAGCAGTGTGACCGTCACACCTGCTGGTCTGGCCCAGGGGACACACTAGCACCTGACAGGTTTAACCCCCCAGACCCCCCGAGCACATGGCTAGCCCGTCCCCTTTGTTATAATTGAGTGCCACCTGCCCACCACCGTCACGTCACATTGTACTATACAAAGATTAAAACTTGCCCAAGGAAAAGTTAAAGGGTCTTACCTTGGCATCGAAGCGGACTTTAAGACTCCATCGAAGGTCTACAAGGGCACAAAAAGTAAGTTTGTGCCAAATCCACACATCAGCCGCCTTGCTGAACTCTCCATTTCTTCAGGATGCCAGCGAGTTGAGCGCTAGGTGAAGTAATTCCCGTATTAGGCCACTACCCAGGACGCCCGTAGGCCCCTGCCACCTTACACTGACGCAGATATTTCAAGATTTCTACTTACAGATGGATTAAAACTGTTTTCAACGATAACAAGTTGGAACACAGGCTCGCCAGCCTTTCTTTCTCTACATTCGCTTCTTTCCAATCGAATTTTTCCACTTAGACTTATTCAAATGGAAAATCACTTACTATGTGGCTTCTCTATACCTCAAACTTAAATTCCAAGTGAATCTTGACTCAAATATTAAATTTCAGGGTGTAAAAAGGATAAATTTTTACGAGAACTGACGAAAGGATGACACTACGACGGCCATTTTACAAGCACTAGAACTGAAAGTCGCTAGAACACCGTCCCAGATCTGAGAATAGATGCCACATGTTGCCACAATTGATTTTTTCACGGAAACGCCACGACCTACATCAAGTTTAATCTTACAGTATAATATTATTATTCACGTACAAGAATACTGTAAATAAATTGTTTTCAGTCTGTAGTAGCGGCAAATAAAATTAGCAAAGAAGATAATATTTGGCACGTCATCAATCGGGCGGTGGGGGTCTGGTGGCGTCCGGCCGGGGGATGGGCCGGAGTGGGGATGAGGTGGAGGGGATTGGGGTGGGAGATGGGAGGGATGGGGTCTTGTGGGATGGGGGCGGCCCGGTGGGAGGGGAGGTGATAGGGGACTCCCGGGGGTGACTTACGGATTTATAATCTTTTGTACTTTATTTCTTCGAAAAGATTTTGTTTGCTCAAATGAATATATAAATAATATTATACCAGTGTTTGGTAAATGTATGTACAGCTTTACTTTCCTTAAGTAAACAGACTTGGCAAAGGAAGAAAGGTTAGAGAAAACATGTCTGACATGTCTTTCACTAGAATGTTACACTATTTCATAAACATTCATCCATTACTTTCCCCATTTTGCCTTTATTTGTGCTATATTTCCCCCCCTTCGAGTTCATTTAAAATGTTTGACATTTAGCAAGAACAAAGTTTAGAGTGCAACTAGCCTTAGTGATATATGAGAAGTAGGGCAGTGTGTTCCAAATTGTAATGAGTAAACGGACAGGCGCAGACTACACCATCCCCCACTCTGGCGGCCGGGCAGGCAACACTCACCTCAACTCCAAACCCCACAATTATTTCTTCAAACTTCCTGTACGTGTTCGGGCCGAAGCATATCAGTTATATCAGACTCTATTACTCCTTAGCAATATGGAGATTGCCTTCCACAGTCATTTGCATATGACTTTTCTCTGGTAAGAGGCAATGAGCCAACCGCTGTTGTTTTTTCTGGTGCCAAAGTGGCATCAGTGAAGGAGGCAGGCAGCGGCTAGGGGTGTGGGGGGAGAGCTATGGTATAATGGACTATCTCTGGTATATTTACTCCCGCACTTGTTCCAGTCTCACTTTTGTTGGACATGCCCGTGGGCACTAACGGAGCTTTTCTTTTTATCTTTTAAATTATCATTCAATTGGATATAGCGTGGGTAAGAGAGGATTTAAAGCTACAAAGTCCCAGACTATTCATGCCGGGGAATCTCCTGGCTCGATGGAATAATGTATAGTGTGGGAGAACTGGGAGGTTTATTCTCTTCTTTCTTGTTTGTCATATTGTATTCATTCTTGATTTGATTATTTTTTTCGTAAATTATAAGATGTACTCGTTTCAGTCTTATTATCTTTGTCTCAAAATGACGTGGTTAAATATTAAAGCTGATTTTCTTTCTGGAATATTTGACTAGCTTCTCAGCTTTAGTTGTATCAGCACTAGATTGGCCTGCTCCGGCCTGCTGCCACTCTACACTATTCCGTCCACAGCCTGCTGCCACTTTAATATTCCATCCACGGCCTGCCCCGCAGCCTGCTGCCACTTTAATATTCCATCCATGGCCTGCCCCGCAGCCTGCTGCCACTCTACACTATTCCGTCCACAGCCTGCTGCCACTTTAATATTCCATCCACGGCCTGCCCCGCAGCCTGCTGCCACTTTAATATTCCATCCACGGCCTGCCCCGCAGCCTGCTGCCACTTAATATTCCATCCACGGCCTGCCCCGCAGCCTGCTGCCACTTTAATATTCCATCCACGGCCTGCCCCGCAGCCTGCTGCCACTCTACACTATTCCGTCCACAGCCTGCTGCCACTTTAATATTCCATCCACGGCCTGCCCCGCAGCCTGCTGCCACTCTACACTATTCCGTCCACAACCTGCTGCCACTTTAATATTCCGTCCACAGCCTGCCCCGCAGCCTGCTGCCACTCTACACTATTCCGTCCACAACCTGTTGCCACTTTAATATTCCGTCCACAGCCTGCCCGCAGCCTGCTGCCACTACACTATTCCGTCCACAGCCTGTTGCCACTTTAATATTCCGTCCACGGCCTGCCCCGCAGCCTGCTGCCACTACACTATTCCGTCCACAGCCTGTTGCCACTTTAATATTCCATCCACAGCCTGCCCCGCAGCCTGCTGCCACTCTACACTATTCCGTCCACGGCCTGCCCCGCAGCCTGCTGCCACTACACTATTCCGTCCACAGCCTGCTGCCACTCTACACTATTCCGTCCACGGCCTGCTGCCACTACGCTAGCAACGGACTACGCCAGGCAGCGTGCCTCTCGATTACGCCACTAACGCAATACAAGCTACAAGTTTCATATGTTTGAAAGGTATACAAATGTTTCGAATTTATGACTACAGTACTTTAAAAAGTATAGCAGTACATACATTAACTAAAATATTGGAAAACATATTTCTTATAGCATAAACAACAAATATTTGCATAGAAAATTGCACAATTATATATTATGAATAAACTTTAAAATATGAATTCAAGTCAGTTTGATAATACGTTATGAAAGATTTTATCCTTAGCAGCCTTTTCTCGCGGCATAGCTTCCTTCTCGACTCACAGTTGGGGTCCCGGGTTCGATTCCCGAGAGGGACAAGTTGTTGGGTACATTTCCCCCAGTCCTATGCCTCTCTTCAACTAGCAGTAAATAGGAACCCAGGAGTTAGGCAGCTGTTGTGGGTTATATCCTGGGGAGGGTCAGTATTTCTGCCTACGAGAGCTGCATACGAGGCCCGGGGGGGGGCAGAGAGAGAGAGAGAGAGAGAGAGAGAGAGAGAGAGAGAGAGAGAGAGAGAGAGAGAGAGAGAGAGAGAGAGAGAGAGAGAGAGAGAGAAGAGAGAGAGAGAGAGAGAGAGTGGGGGGTGGTGGAAGGAAGGCTTCCTGTCCCCGACAAAATAATTCACTAACAATAAATATTTATAGTGTAACTGTACTTTACAAGAATGCAATTAAATACATTGTTGTGTCCCTTAATTATATATTTATTTATTCCGCTCATTGCTCCCTGATATCAACATTTATCCGTGTTCTTGGTAGAACATACTATCCATTATTTATGCGAACACAAGTTCGTTTAATTCAGTTATTTTAATTCTAGTACTCCTGTTATTTGCTAGTACACCATAGGAGTGTTGTTTTGCTGATGCCCGCGTTGACTTGTGTTATTTTGATCCAACTTTCTTCATACATTAGGGGCGCCTGGCCAGCGCTTCGTATTCGTAGTCCTGAGGTTCCGGGTTCGATCCCCGGTGGAGGCGGAGACAAATGGGCAAAAAGTTTCTTTCACCCCGATGCCCCTGTTACCTAGCAGTAAATAGGTACCTGGGAGTTAGACAGCTGCTACGGGCTGCTTCCTGGGGGTGTGCAACAGAAAGGAGGCCAGGTCGAGGACCGGGCCGCGGGGATGCTAAGCCACGAAATCATCTCTAGATAACCTGAAGAAGATCCACTTCCCAACTTTTTCTTTGTTAGCGCACACCGTAATTGCTTTTTTTTCCGCAAATACATTTCCATACCTCTATCATTTAGCAGTTTAGACACATACAAACGCCGTTCTTTAGGACTACACTACCCATAACCGTATTTAAAAATAGCCTAGTAAATTTGGTTACGTGAATTTGCATACCAGCGATCTAAATTTAATTAAAAGCAGCCTTAAGGTGAAATGTTGCAGGCTCATTTAGCATCTTGCATATGCAAACGTGGATTTAGAGAAAATAACAAGGGCAAGCTGCATGCAAATTTGGCAAGGTTTTAATGATACTAAATTTGCATATAAAATGTTATACTTTATAATTCTTAAGATGATCATTTGCATCCTGAAATTAATCACCGTAATTAATGTTTGAAAGGATATGCAAATCTAGTTAGGCCTATGTAAACTTATTTATGGGGATACAAGATCGCTGTAATTTAATCTATAGCTAGTTATGTATAATTTGCATAATAGTTTCTAAGGAGTTCTGAATTGTGATATTAATATGCTAATGTTATTATTGTAAGGTAAGATAGAGTTAAGAGTCTGAGGCTGGTGGCCGGCCCATAGGTGGCCGGTTATTAGGGGTGAGGAAGAGGGCAGTGTTGCCACGCGTACGGTTGTCTGTTAAATACACTAAGTGAGGAGCACCCTTTTTCAATAACTATCAAATATGGGGAGAATGTTCATTGTAGCATTATTAATTATGCCTGTAGGTGATTCTTTGTTACTAGCTAGGAGATTGTTTAACTGTTATGTTGAAGAAACAAGCTGTCTATAATTAGCAGTTATACAAATTTGGCAACAATTACAGGGGTGAGCGCTGCACCAGCCCTTGACAGATTAAAAGCCCCAGTGGCAGGCAGGACTGTGGTAGGGTTGGACGTGCTAGACTCTATGTGTACCTTACATATATTTCTACTTTTTTTTTTTAACTAGATATATTGCTACCGAGTGTTATGTTTAAATAATATCCTCAGTTAATTTAGATCAAGTGCGAAGGGTGTGATCAGTGATTTACTTGGGGTCTTAATGTGTATTTATTGTCATAATTCCACCTATTTAACCTAGGCCATTTAATTGTTGGAGGGAGGGTGTAACTATAGGCTCTGTTATCTGTTTTATTTCTATCCATACAGGAGCCGGCGGCTGAGCGGACAGAACACTGGATGCATGATCCTGTAGTTCCGGGTTCGATCCCGGGCGCCGGCGAGAAACAATGGGCAGAGTTTCTTTCACCCTGATGCCCCTGTTACCTAGCAGTAAATAGGTACCTGGGAGTTAGTCAGCTGTCACGGGCTGCTTCCTGGGGGTGGAGGCCTGGTCGAGGACCGGGCCGCGGGGACACTAAGCCCCGAAATCATCTCAAGCTAACCTATCCAGTTGATATAATTCGTTCTGTAGAGTGGATCTGAGGAGTATTTTGAACAGTTTGAGTTAACCAATGAAAATCTCCCATGTAGCCATAGTTTCAGAGTAATTATATTGTCGAGTTTACCTGGTGGTCTAAATTTTAGTGTCTATTATTAATTGCCCCTTGGACAATTTCCAATTATTGATTATTTATTATACAGCTGTATGCTGTGCGATGAGTCACAATAACGTGGCTAAAGTATGTTGACCAGACCACACACTAGAAGGTGGAGGGACGACGATTTGATTTGATTGTTGCCGCCGAAGGCGGCTAGTTTATTGTGCACCCCATACTCATCCTGTGAGCGGTAGCGCAAAAGCATTACAGAGGGCACAAAAGGTCTTTATCAGACCTCATCTTAGATTATTACATAAACAATTTCATCTATCCTTCACACCTTATAGTTACAATGTCAGCTAGTTACAGAGAAAGTGCTATTTCAAGAGCTACATATTTACAGTAAGTCATCATACATTAATGGTAGGTCTTATCGCTAATACATAATAGTTTGACCAATGGGGACATTACAGAGTCATAGGGGAGCTTCTGTTTCTTGTTAGTCTTCAAAATACACTACTTGTTTCTGAATCTCGTATGTCGTTCATCTACTGGAAGCGAAATGTGGATACAGTGCAAGTATTTCAGGTAATTTTCCATGGTAATAAGATAGGTTGCCATATCATACAGAGTGAGTTTAGATCTATCTCTAAATGGCTCAATTTTACTACAATCCAAGATATAGTGTTCTAGTGTGTGTCCCTGTCTTTGTCCACACACTTTACACTTTACTTCATCTAGATCCCTATACAAGCCGAACTGCCAGAGATACTTGTAGCCAAGTCTTATACGAGCTGTGACAACATCTGTTAGTCTACTGACTTTATTACTTGCCCCATACACATGTTTTACTTCACACATTTCAATGTGATGAACAATGGACCTGCTAATTCCAGTTTGCACAGTTCTACTTTCTTCAAATCCATCCAGGAGTTCTCGTCTAATGACACTTTTAAGGGACCTATTTGATAACTCAAGATTCCGTTCAACACTGTCTTTATTTACTGCAGCCTTAGCAAGGGCGTCAACTTTGTCATGTTCCTGCAGGCCAATGTGAGAAGGAATCCACAACATTTTTATATTTACCCTCTTGCTAAGTATTCTTATATATCTACGTCTAGCTTCCAAGACAAGCACGTTATTACTTGATTGCAAACTGTTTATTGCTCGTAGTGAGGAAAGGGAGTCAGAAATAATTAAGCTGTCTACTTCAGTGTTGTCAATAATTTCGAGTGCTACCAGTATCGCTACCAACTCGGCTTGCATAGTGGACGCCCAGTTACTAATTCGGATATTCCTCTCAATTGTGCTGCCATCGGGCTGATGAGCAATAACAGCACTTCCTGCCCTCCCTGTAGCTGTATTGAGTGATCCGTCAGTGTATATTGTCTGTGCAATGTTGTTTTCAGCTTGTATATTGTGAATGTGTTCTATGGTGCTTAATTTAGCAGCAAACTGAGCATGAGGGTTGTTTGTGATTAGACGATGTTTCGGTCCGTCCTGGACCATTCTCAAGTCGATTGTCTGTATGCTGGATTGGAGGCTGGGCCTTAAGGAGAGTATTGGCCATACAGGAGATGACAATAACCACAGCACACCAACCACAGATTCCTGCGAAGAGCCAAAAGTAACAATCCTCTCCTAGATGAGTGAACCCCATCCTAGGAATGAACCCCCCCCCCTAGATGAGTGAACACAATACAATTCTTGCCATAGTAGTGTAGCCAGGTATCAATAAATGATAATGCATTAGCTTTGCACTAGTTATCTAGTTGGTAATTAACTCCAATTGCCTTGGGCAGACATTAATTCAAGCTCCCTTTCTCGGAAGGCTGGCACATATGATCCGAGTCCCAAACTCAACGGCTGTCTTACACTTCTGTATGAGAGCCTCACTCATAACTTCCTACATCATACCTCCAGCACATACAATTCATAGCATAATTGCTACAATTACTAGCCTTACGATTTCATATAATGTTAATATATCATCAATAAACCTGTTTTCTCTACAGTACAAGAGGCTCTGTCCATATGACTGGTCTGTGAATCCCTGCATGACAACAAACACTTTCTTATTGAGTACAGTAACATTCTTACAACACTAAATTAATTTGTTTACAAAGTGTTGAATCGTGAGCTGAATCTCGTGACGGCTGCCTGTAAATATAATGCATATACATCAGAGGTCCACGGTTGTTGTTCAACATCCTCCCAGCGAGCATAAGAAATATTGCAGGAACAACCGTGGACATCTTCAAGAGAAAATTTGATAGGTTTCTTCAAGGAGTGATTGTCGCCGAAGGAGGCGACTAGTTTATTGTGCACCCCATACTCATCCTGTGAGCGGTAGCCCAAAAAGCATTAGAGAGGACACAAAAGGTCTTTATTAGACCTCAACGGAGATTATTACATAAACAGTTTCATCTATCCTTCACACCTTATAATTACAATGTCAGCTGGAGTGCCGGAACAACCGGGCTGTGGTGGGTATGTGGGCCTGCGGGCCGCCCAAGCAACAGCCTGGTGGACCAAACTCTCACAAGTCAAGCCTGGCCTCGGGCCGGGCTTGGGTAGTAGAACTCTCAGAACCCCATCAAGCAAGTATACTGTAACATGATGCTGCCTGTAGGTATAGCGCAAATACAGTATGTATGATCACACCGCTTGTTTAAAGCATATACAGGCTACACTACAGGATCACATCGCCTGTAGGATTAGTGCAAAGTCGGTCTAAGATTACTCTGTAAATATAGTACATATACAGGTGCAACAGGTTGGTAAGATCACACTGCCTGTAGGAATAATGCATACACAGTGTGTAAAATTAAACTGTGTGTAGGAATGGTGGATATACAGTCTTTAAGATCACATTATAATAGAGTGCATATTACAGTCTAAAGTCCGGTTCCTGAGCGCATAATGTAAGTAACTTNCTAAGGAATGGCGACCCCTACCTTGCGATGAGACCCGGTCCTCAACCAGGCCTCCTGTTTGCTGGACTGGTCAACCAGGCTGTGGGACGCGACTGCTCGCAGCCTGACGTCAGCCTGACGTATGAATCACAGCCTGGTTATCAGGTATCCTTTGGCGGTGTATATCAAGTTCTCTCTTGAACACTGTGAGGGGTCGGCCCGTTATACCCCTTATGTGTAGTGGAAGCGTGTTGAACAGTCTCGGGCCTCTGATGTTGATAGTTCTCTCTCGGAGTACCTATCGCACCTTTGCTTTTTAACGGGGGTATTCTGCACATCCTGCCATGTCTCCTGGTCTCCTGTGGTGTTATTTCTGTGAGCAGGTTTGGGACCAACCCCTCTAATATTTTCCACGAGTAAATTATTATGTATCTCTCCTACCTGCGCTCAAGAGAATACATATTTAGAGCTAAGCTAAGCTAGACTTTCAAACCCACCCATCTCAGCTAACCACACGCACACTAGTGCACACACTAGTTTGTAAGTTAGATACCACATAATCTTTTAGTATATCGAACAGGAATGTTTGCATAAAAACGAAATAGAGGATTAGTCTAGTTGTTTTCGAGAATTAAGAGGACGGATGGCACAGGTGAAGAGAAACCTGTGACGGATGAGGTGCGGGGATGGTTGGCGGGAGGGGTGAGGTGGGAGGATGGTTGGCGGGAGGGGTGAGGTGGGAGGATGGTTGGCGGAGGGGTGAGGTGGGAGGATGGTTGGCGGGTGGGGTGAGGTGGCGGGCGACCGGGTGGGGTGAGTCAAGATCTATCTTGAGGTTATCTTGAGATGATTTCGGGGCTTTTTAGTGTCCCCGCGGCCCGGTCTTCGACCAGGCCTCCACCCCCAGGAAGCAGCCCGTGACAGCTGACTAACACCCAGGTACCTATTTTACTGCTAGGTAACAGGGGCATAGGGTGAAAGAAACGCTGCCCATTGTTTCTCGCCGGCGCCTGGGATCGAACCCAGGACCACAGGATCACAAGTCCAGCGTGCTGTCCGCTCGGCCGACCGGCTCCCTCCCTTCATAAGATAATTATGAAGAGAAAATAGCTCAAAGTATGTATGACTATATAGGCGAGACGGGAGATATTCTGGTTTTGCTGTGGAAATACTGTATGGGAACTACTCTTGGTTTATGTAAGGCGTTCAGTTAAACTATTTTCAGCGCCTTAGCCTAATATATTTAAAATAAACTATAGAATATTTTGAACATCAATAATTCATAATTTAATATTTTAATTTTGCCCCGAGGGGCGAGTTTATTGGGCAGCGCCACTCATCCTGTGAGTGAACACACAGCCATAGCAGCATGTGCAACACCCCCAATCCGCTGGGTTGTTCATCCAACCCAGCGGGTTGGATGGACAACCCAGCCCAACCCACTTGTACCTAGACATAGCTGGGGCCTGCTTAACTGTCTCAAGTGAACGGCTTCTCAAACAAGATTAACATTTGTCAACCCCTAAACTTTACGTTATCTTATGGGTGCAAAATGGGAGAATATTTTAAGAACAGTATCTATATTTGACAAATAGTATTTTCCTAACTCAAACAATTTGGGGTTTATTATTCTACACATGCTTCTAATGAATCAGGTGTTTACATTCTCTCAGGTGGTGGTCAAGGCGGTGTCCATCACTCTCTTCACAAATTCTGCAACTCCGCTGCTCAACTGTTGTTTCCATTCCGAATCTCCATGGATATTTGTATCCAAGACGGATTCTTGCTATTACTTATTGCTGATTCCCTCCCGCGGCCACCTCCTCTTCGTCTATAATGACTGGGATTGCCAGCTGCAACCATATTGCACCAGCGTACAGATTTACTGATTTGTTCTTCTATCCTCCTTTCCTCAGTTACCTTGACACAGTGATATTGCCTGATAATAACTAATTTATATAAGAGTCTTGGGTATGAAGTATTCAATATGGTCTCCTTCAGCAGCCAGTCCATCTGCTCGTTAATTTCCACAGATTCCAACATAGGAGGGGATCTACAGAAATTTGACGACTCTTCCTTAATTGGTTAGTACTCTCAAAGCTCTCTTGATTTCAGCGACTATCGCAAGATTTTCTGCCCGATTTTTACTAAGGCTTTGTAGTGCTGCTTTAGAACTAGTGCAGATTACTGCACCGATAGTGTTCGTCCAAGGAATCTTAACACCATAATAATGGCAGTTAGCTCTGCTTGTGTGAAAAGGCATAGTTCTCAATACGTCTTTTCCTTTATTTCAACGTTGAAAGACATTATTCTAATTACAGTGTATGCTGCACCAGCCCTGCCATTGGCAGGATTAGATGACCCATTAGTGTAGATTTAATCTAATTAGTTTCCGGCTTTTTATAAATTTCCTCAAGATACATGTGCCACATTTCTTGTGGTATCATGTTGGACATATTTGTTGTCATATGATAATAATTCTGCAAGGATCATCCTCCCAGGGAGGTAACCTATCTACAGACATGAGCTCACGGGTCTACTCAAGCAGGTGAAGTTCTTCGATGTAGCAGACTGATCTGTGATGCCATTTTTTGCGTCTCCTGTTTCTTCCTGTAAGTAGCACAAAACTCATTTTTCTTGGCAATATCATTGTAATGGGGATCTTAATTGCATGCTTAGCATTCAGTTCCTTAATTCTGCTTTTAACGCTGGAGAGGGACAACTCTCTCGTAGATTAGATGTTTTGACAGTTTTGGGGACTCCAAAATTATTGTCATGGCTTCATTTTGTATGCTTTCAAGCTTTTCATATCGCTTGGGAATAAGTGCACAAAACTGATGAAGCAGTCTATGACGGAGTGCACGTAGGCTGTGTACAACATTTTAAGCACGGCAATTGAGGCTCCATGCCCATTCCAGGTCATAGCTTTCAGTGCCCTAAGTCGACTTTGCATGTTCCTATGAGTTGGTGACCACCTCTTTCTTCCCTTCTTAGAGCCGACAGTGACGCCACGTACCGACAGTGGTCAACCCATTCAAGTGTTTCACCATTAATTTGTAGTTCTTATTTTCTCCCGAACAGCTAACTCACTCTGAAGTGAGTAAGCTGTTCGTCACCCAGGACCCTAAGGTTTTCACTTCCCCTAACATAGTCACAGTTTTCGTCCATTTATATTGGGCTGATAACAATTGACACAAAAGTGTGGGTGTATGGCATTAAGATCACCGACCAGCAGAGTAGGTTTTTCATTAATAAATTTAGGTAGTGTGTCAAGGTCAAGTTTACTATGTGGCACATATAGTTGATTATATGTAGGGCATTATTGTTTTAAGTGTAGAGTTACCCCCAGTGATTCATACTCATCACCATGTAGAGATAATCTTGAGATCTTGAGGTTATCTTGAGATGATTTTGGGGCTTAGCGTCCCCGTGGGCCCTGTCCTTGACCAGGCCTCCTTTTTCTTACACACCCCCAGGAAGCAGCGCGTAGCAGCTCTTTAACTCCCAGGTACCTATTTACTACTAGGTAGCTAGGTATCAAGGTGAAAGAAACTTTTTGCCCATCTGTCTCCGCCTCCACCGGCGATCGAACCCAGAACCTCAGGACTACGAATCCGAAGCGCTGTCCACTCAGCTGTCAGGCGCCCTGACAGCCCTGACGAGATCATCAATAATCTGTGCATGTATGTTGTTACTTACATAAGTAATGAAACCCCGTTTTCTTTTTTTCCCAGAGGGCAGTGAGAACTTGTGATAACCGCTGGTTGATACCTGGTTGATGGGGTTCTGGGAGTTCTTCTACTCCCAAAGCCCGGCCCGAGGCCAGGCTTGACTTGTGAGAGTTTGGTCCACTAGGCTGTTGCTTGGAGCGGCCCGCAGGCCCACATACCCACCACAGCCCGGTTGGTCCGGCACTCCTTGCAGGAAGCAAGGCGCTGAATCTTAGGACCCACCAGTGTCTCTTGTAGCACTATGACGTAATTTTGGTGTTCACAGACGTACTGTATGATGTCATTAATTCTATTGCGAAGTTCATTGCAGTTCCACTGTAGTATAGCAGAGATGTTCTTCATTATGATTATCCATTTTGAGGTTGTTTGCCATCAGATGCACTATGTGCGTTATTATTATGTTCACTTGTGTTATTGTGTATGCTGTGGTGACTGGTGTTAGTGTGCACTGGCGGTACTGTGTGCACTGATGTGATCATTATGTCTGCTCTCATGCACCAGGCTGTGGCTTGCTGGACCCTCACATGATGGTCTCTGCTGCTCCACGATATGAAGGCTTTGTTCCCAAATCTTCTTAATCTGGCAAAGGGCGTTCTCAAATTCCATTTGCTGTTGTATTGTTTGTGGACAAGTGGGTGATTTTGTATCATATGGTCATCCACACTTTCGTGGAAATAAACATTCAATTCACCTGGGCTGTATGAGTCTCGAACCCTGGACCCCACGCGGTGAGGCCGGAGCTCTATCTACTTGGCGATGAACAGTCTTAAAACGAACATTTCCCAAATCATCATCCTGCTGCCAAACTGGAATTTTCGTCCAGAATACTGGAATAAGTCAAGGGAAAGTAGAAAACTTCAGCTTGACAGCAGGATGTTGCTTCTACAAACTGTCCTTTTAAGACTGCTCATAGCCCAGTCCATTGAGCTACGGCCTCACACATGTCGGGTCCACGGTTCGAGACCCATACAGTCCAGGTGAATGGAATGGTCAAATATTGCTTTGATATGAGTCAGGGTGGCATCCTCTAGGTGGGGGAGGGGATCAGTGGGGGCTGGTTGGTGGGGCAGAGTGGGTGGTTGGTGTGGTTGGAGGGAGAGGGGGTTGGGAGGCAGTGGAGAGGTTTGGTTCGGGGTCAGAGGGGGGGGGGGGAAGAGGGAATTATCAAGGGAAAGCGCCATGCCATTGCGACTATATCACTGGGAAGGGGGGGGGGCAGGATAAGGTTTTGGGATAAGATGGGAAGAGGAATGGTGCCCAACCACTTGGACATTCGGGGATTGAACGACGACCTGCACGAAGCGAGACCGTTGTTCTACCGTCTGTGGGGTAGAAAGTGAAGTATGAGTGACTAGAGGCCACAGGCTGTACGTAGTCACTGGATCACCCTGATGCCCTTGTAACCTAGCAGTAAATAGGTACCTGGGAGTTAGACAGGTGCTACGGGCTGCTTCCTGGGGGTATGTGGGTGGAAAAAATAGTTAGTAACAGTTGACTGATTGACAGTTGAGAGGCACAACTAGATGATTACCTCTTGGCAGCCAGCGTGGCTCTCCCCCCCTCCCTTGGCAGCCAGCGTGGCTCTCCCCCTCCCTTGGCAGCCAGCGTGGCTCTCCCCCCTCCCTTGGCAGCCAACTGCCATCGCCTCCTCTCCTCCCATGACAGCCATCCACTACCACCCGTCCTACCATGACAGCCATCCACTACCACCCGTCCTACCATGACAGCCTTCACATCCCATTCCTCCCATGGCAGCCAGCTACCTTCACTTCCCCCGAAGCTCTAACTATTATTGTCAGTATGTGACTACTTAACCTCTATGACACAATTAGCCGAGTGTTCCTCCCACCGGGATATTAGCTCTGTCTAAATTCTTGATCGCCACATTTATTTTAAGGCTGACTGAAAAACGCGCCGGAAGTTGCGGGTTTCCTTCCTGAATATCGAAGAATGCAGGCAAGTAGGTGGTGGTGGTAGACCAAACCTGAGGCAGAGTACTGGGAAGTACCGATGTCTTTCTAACCCATTCTGGCTTAGCGTTTTCTCCTGGTCGATATGATGTCCCCATTACATGGATATCGTTTGAGAAAAGTAAGACAATTTAAGAAAACTCCAAACTTCCAAAATAAACGATCCAAGTCAAAGATGATACTTCTCTTGGTGCCCGCACTACTCTCCCTTAACATTTAATCTACCTCCTTAACATTTAAGTTATTGTGACTACTAAACATGATACAGACATAAAATAATTAAGAGGGATTGATAGGGTGGAATGACCTAAAGGAGCAGATTGTACAGAGAACTCAACTCAATTCATAACTTCAAAAGGAGGTATGAAAGTGAAATAGGCCAAGAGTCACTGCATTAGACAACCAACGGCTAGAAAAGCTGGGTCCAAGAGCTAGAGCTCGAATATATATATATATATATATATATATATATATATATATATATATAATATATATATATATATACGGAAAAAACACAAAGAAATGGAGAAGAGAGATGAACGTTTCGACTCGTGAAAGCCGTTCTCGAAACGTTCATCTCTCTTCTCCATTTCTTTGTGGTTTTCCGCATACAAATGATCAGTGTTTAGTGATCGTCAATTGCATATATATATATATATATATATATATATATATATATATATATATATATATATATATATATATATATATATATATATATATATATATATATATATATATATATATATATATATATATACACACACACACATACATACATATATATACGAACAAGCTTGAATTATCTCCAAGCCAATATGCATCGGAAAACTCCTCACCCTTGAAGGATTCGAACCCAGACAGTTATATCAGAAGTGTAATATATGTGTGTGTGTACTCACCTATTTGTGCTTGCGGGGGTTGAGCTCTGGCTCTTTGGTCCCGCCTCTCAACTGTCAATCAACTGATGTACAGGTTCCTGAGCCTATTGGGTTCTATCATATCTACACTTGAAACTGTGTATGGAGTCAGTCTCCACCACATCACTTCCTAATGCATTCCATTTGTCAACTACTCTGACACTAAAAAAAATTTTTCTAATATCACTGTGGCTCATTTGAGCACTCAGTTTCCACCTGTGTCCCCTAGTGCGTGTGCCCCTTGTGTTAAATAGCCGTCTTTATCTACCCTGTCAATTCCTCTGAGAATCTTGTACGTGGTGATCATATCCCCTCTAACTTTTCTGTCTTCTAGCGACGTGAGGTTTAATTCCCGTAGTCTCTCCTCGTAGCTCATACCTCTCAGCTCGGGTACTAGTCTGGTGACAAACCTTTGAACTTTTTCAGTTTGGTCTTATGCTTGACTAGATATGGACTCCATGCTGGGGCTGCATACTCCATGATTGGTCTGACATAAGTGGTATACAAAGTTCTGAATGATTCCTTGCACAAGTGTCTAAATGCCGTTCTTATGTTAGCCAACCTGACATATGCTGATGATGTTATCCTCTTGATATGGGCTTCAGGGGACAGGTCTGGCGTGATATCAACCCCCAGGTCTTTCTCTCTCTCTGACTCATGTAGAATTTCATCTCCCAAATGATACCTTGTAACTGGCCTCCTGCTCCCTACACCTATCTTCATTACATTACATTTGCTTGGGTTAAACTCTAACAACCATTTATTCGACAATTCCTTTAGTTTGTCTAGGTCTTCTTGAAGCCTCAAGCAGTTCTCCTCTGTCTTAATCCTTCTCATAATTTTGCCATCGTCAGCAAACATTGAGAGGAATGAGACTATACCCTCTGGGAGATCGTTCACGTATATCAGAAACAGGATAGGCCCGAGTACAGAGCCCTGTGGGACTCCACTGGTGACTTCACGCCAATCTGAGGTCTCACCCCTCACTGTAACTCTTTGCTTCCCATTGCTTAGGTATTCCCTATCCACTGGAGCACTTTACCAATTACTCCTGCCTGTCTCTCCAGCTTATGTACCAGCCTCTTATGGGGGACTGTATCAAAGGCTTTCCGACAGTCCAAAAAATGCAGTCTGCCCAGCCTTCTCTTTCTTGCTTAATCTTTGTCACCTGATTGTAGAATTCTATTAAGCCAGTAAGGCAAGATTTACCCTCCCTGAACCCATGTTGGCGATTTGTCACGAAGTCCCTTCTCTCCAGATGGGACTGGGACAGAAGTGTGTGTGTACTCACCTATTTGTGCTTGTGGGGTTGAGCTCTGGCTCTTTGGTCCCGCCTCTCAACTGTCAATCAACTGGCGTACAGGTTCCTGAGCCTATTGGGCTCTATCATATCTACACTTGAAACTGTATGGAGTCAGCCTCCACCACATCACTGTCTAATGCATTCCGTGTGTATGTGTGTGTGTGTGTGTGTGTATTCACCTAGTTGTGCTTACGGGGGTTGAGCTCTGCTCTTTCGGCCCCGCCTCTCAAGAAACGTGAAAGAAAGAAACTTTGCCCATTTTGTTTCTGCCGACCCCGGGAATCGAATCCGGGCCACATGACTACGTATCAAGCGTGTTGTCCATTCAGCCACCGGCACCCCTGTATCTGTGTGTGTGTGTGTGTGTGTGTGTGTGTGTGTGTGTGTGTGTGTGTGTGTGTGTGTGTGTGTGTGTGTGTGTGTGCGTGTGTGTGTGTGTATTCACCTAGTTGTGCTTGCGGGGGTTGAGCTCTGCTCTTTTGGCCCGCCTCTCAACTGTCAATCAACTGTTACTAACTACTATTTTTTTTTCCTACACCACACACATCCCAGGAAGCAGCCCGTAACAGCTGACTAACTCCCAGGTACCTATTTACTGCTAGGTAACAGGGGCATCAGGGTGAAAGAAACGCTGCCCAATTGTTTCTCGCCGGCGCCCGGAATCGAACCCGGACCACAGGATCGCGCGTCCAGCGTGCTGTCCGCTCAGCCACCGGCCCCCTGAACAAACACCCCTGTGTATGTGTGTGTGTATACTCACCTAGTTGTACTCACTTAGTTGTGCTTGCGGGGGTTGATCTCTGGCTCTTTGGTCCCGCCTCTCAACCGTCAATCAACTGGTGTACAGATTCCTGAAGATTCCTAGAGTGTGTGTGTGTGTGTGTGCGCGCGCGCTGGTATTGGAGTGGGACGATAGATATTAATTAAGAGTACTCTGCAGTAGCGAGCAGTTATAGATAACACTTCCCCCACACTGAATCTCTCCCTACCCACCAACATTATTATTCTCCACCATAACCTACCCAACCCAAACTGAACTTGGATCACTAGTTTGCTTGTTCACATTTTCCCTGACACACGTTTGTTACTTTACAAAATCACGTCCTGGAATAAAGGAGGAATTTTACTACGCAAAGGCACGGAAGTAACTGTCATCATTACGTGACTGGTAATGTCTAAAAGCCCTAAATAAGGATAGAATATTGCGAGATTGCTATCTTTGCGTAGAAAAGACCATAAAAACAGTCCTAATAGCAACGAAGCCATGTAAATAATATTGTTTTCAGACAAAATATACAAATAAACGTTGTCAATACAGTAATACTGCATTACAGTATATACAGTTCTGGAGTCTAATATGGTAAAGTCAGCCATCCCCTTCATGGCGCCTGCACTGTTCCTAGAACAAAACTACAACAAATGTCATGAACTCTTCCAATAAGCTTCAGTAAGACACTGAAACGTGAAAGGATATGTGGCCTGCGGGCTGCTCCAAGCAACAGCCTGGTGGACCAAACTCTCACAAGTCAAACCTGGCCTCGGGCGGGCTTGGGAGTAGAAGAACTCCCAGAACCCCAATCAGCAGGTATCTTTTTTTTTAGCAGGGATATTCATGCGCGGGCCCTAAGCCTCTGGTTGGCCCAATAAAGTGTGTACTCACCTATATGTACTCACCTATATGTGTCTGCAGGATCGAGCATTGACTCTTGGATCCCGCCTTTCGAGCATCAGTTGTTTACAGCAATGACTCCTATCCCATTTCCCTATCATACCTGGTTTTAAAATTATGAATAGTATTGGCTTCCACAACCTGTTCCTTAAGTGCATTCCATTTTCCCACTACTCTCACGCTAAAAGAAAACTTCCTAACATCTCTGTGACTCATCTGAGTTTCTAACTTCCATCCATGTCCCCTCGTTCTGTTACTATTCCGTGTGAACATTTCGTCTATGTCCACTCTGTCAATCCCTCTGAGTATTTTATACGTTCCTATCATGTCCCCCCTCTCCCTTCTTCTTTCTAGTGTCGTAAGGCATAGTTCCCCAGGCGCTCCTCATACCCCATCCCTCGTAGCTCTGGGACGAGTCTCGTTGCAAACCTCTGAACCTTTTCCAGTTTCATTATGTGCTTCTTTAGATGGGGACTCCATGATGAGGCGGCATACTCTAAGACTGGCCTCACGTAGGCAGTGTAAAGAGCCCTAAATGCCTCCTTACTTAGGTTTCTGAATGATGTTCTAACTTTTGCCAGTGTAGAGTACGCTGCTGTCGTTATCCTATTTATATGTGCCTCAGGAGATAGATTAGGTGTTACGTCCACACCCAGGTCTCTTTCGCGCGTCGTCACAGGTAGGCTGTTCCCCTTCATTGTGTACTGTCCCTTTGGTCTCCTATCTCCTAGTCCCATTTCCATAACTTTACATTTGCTCGTGTTGAATTCCAGTAGCCATTTCTCTGACCATCTCTGCAACCTGTTCAGGTCCTCTTGGAGGATCCTGCAATCCTCATCTGTCACAACTCTTCTCATCAACTTTGCGTCATCCGCAAACATCGACATGTAGGACTCTACACCCGTAAACATGTCGTTAACATATACAAGAAATAGAATTGGTCCCAGCACCGATCCTTGTGGTACTCCACTTGTTACTGTTCGCCAGTCCGACTTCTCGCCCCTTACCGTAACTCTTTGGCTCCTTCCTGTTAGGTAGTTCCTTATCCATGCTAGGACCTTTCCCCCTACCCCCGCCTGCCTCTCGAGTTTGAATAGCAGTCTCATGTGCGGTACTGTATCAAAGGCTTTTTGGCAGTCCAGAAATATGCAGTCTGCCCAACCATCTCTGTCCTGTCTTATCCTCGTTATTTTATCATAGAATTCCAGAAGGTTTGTTAGGCACGATTTCCCTGTCCAGAACCCATGTTGATGCTTGTTCACAAATCTAATGTTCTCCAGGTGTGCAACCAGTCGTAGCCTAATTATTCTTTCCAGTATTTTACAGGGGATGCTTGTCAGTGATACTTTGTCAGTGTTATTTGTTTCTTATTTACTTAGGCGGTGTATGAGTATTTATGACTCGTGGTCGCTTCAGTAAGATTATACCCAATGTGTTTAACAACTTCTTCTGCTCTGTTGAATCTAAGTTGAAATCTTATTGGGTTTGAAACTGTGCACTGTGTTTGATAATGCTCCAGTGGTCTGTCAGGCATTTCTCCACAGTTCTGACATTTCCTCTCATCATCTGGAACCTGTAAGTCTATTTCTCATGCACATGGAAGGTATTTAACATTTAACAAATAGAATACAAATTAGAATGTTTCATTTGCTATGATTCTATGAATGCTTCTTAAGCCATTAAGAATTTGTTGTATTGTCAAATTTTATCATATACAGTATTTGATTTGATTTGTTTTTAGTTTTATTCGGGAAAATAAACGATGTGACAGGACATGGATACCTCAACACCTTGGTGACAGTATCTTGCCACCATAACCGACCGTACTAGTATTTCTTAATTAATTTACAACGCCACCAACGCATGCTGACACACGATCGGAGGCTCCCCACTTTACACTGGAGTAGCCGTCCGCGTGGCACAATAAGATGCCGCGGGTCCCCTGCCCCGTCCCCTTGGCGCAGTGGTAAAGCACTCGCACGGCGCTTCGCGAGCTGTTGTTGTTGTTTAAGATTCAGCTACTGGGAACAAAACGTTCCAAGTAGCATGGGCTATGGTGAGCCCGTAGTGGACTTACCTGCACAGGAGCAGGGCTGTAAAACTTGTGTCCTGGCTTCGCGAGCGCTTTGGCCCAGGTGTGTATCCTGGCCGGGGAGGATTAACTGGGCGCCAATCCTTAACTGTAGCCTCCGTTCACCTAGCAGTGAATGGGTACCTGGTTGTTAAACAATGTTTCGGCTTGTATTCCAGGAAAAAATTAGGATTAAGAACGTGCCCGAAACGCTACGCGNTAGCACGAAAAAGTGTGGGTGAGGTCCCGGAGAGGTAGAGGGATATGGATGACGGATATGATGGTGGTGAGGGGGGGGGGGACGGACTGTGAGTGAGGGAAGAGGGGAGCTGTGGTGGTGGTGGGGGGGGAGGTGAGTGGTGGACTAAGGTATAGTGTGGATTAAGGTGTGTGAAGTAGAGTTAGGTAATAGGAAGAGGAGCTGGGTAGGCCAGAGGGTAAGGTGGGAGGGTGAGGGTAGGAGCTCGGGATAGTCCCGTGGGAGGGAGAGCGGTGGGAGGGTTAGGGGAAACCCTGTGGGAGGGGTAGGGAGAGCTTGTGAGTGGGGAAGGAAGGCTCGACAGACTGTGGAGGGCGAGGGGAGGGATGGGTTATGGTCCCTGTTGAGACCATGGGTTGGATGTGAGCATATGTGTGGGGGCCAGGGGTGGGGGGCCAGGGGTGTGGGGGCCCAGGGGTGTGGGGGCCAGTGGTGTGGGGGCCAGGGGTGTGGGGGCCAGGGGTTGTGTGGGCCCAGTGGTGTGGGGCCAGTGGTGTGGGGCCCAGGGGTGTGGGGGCCAGTGGTGTGGGGGCCAGGGGTGTGGGGGCCAGTGGTGTGGGGCCCAGGGGTGTGGGGGGGCCAGGGTGTGGGGGGCCAGGGTGTGGGGGCCAGGGGTGTGGGGGCCAGGGGTGTGTGGGGCCAGGGGTTGTGGGGGCCCAGGGGTGTGGGGGCCAGGGTGTGGGGGCCAGGGGTGTGGGGGCCAGGGTGTGGGGGCCAGTGGTGTGGGGGCCAGGGGTGTGGGGGCCAGGGTGTGGGGGCCAGGGGTGTGGGGGCCCAGGGGTGTGGGGGGGCCAGGGGTGTGGGGGCCAGGGGTGTGGGGGCCAGGGGTGTGGGGGCCAGGGGTGTGGGGGCCAGGGGTGTGGGGGGCCAGGGTGTGGGGGCCAGGGGTGTGGGGGCCAAAGGTGTGGGGGGCCAGGGGTGTGGGGGCCAGGGGTGTGGGGGCCAGGGGTGTGGGGGGCCAGGGGTGTGGGGGCCAGGGGTGTGGGGGCAAGGGGTGTGGGGGGCCAGGGGTGTGGGGGGGCCAGGGGTGTGGGGGCCAGGGGTGTGGGGCCAGGGGTGGGGGGCCAGGGGTGTGGGGGGGCCAGGGTGTGGGGGCCAGGGGTGTGGGGGCCCAGGGTGTGGGGGGCCAGGGGTGTGGGGGCCAGGGGTGTGGGGGCCAGGGGTGTGTGGGGCCAGGGGTGTGTGGGGCCTGGGGTGTGGGGGCCAGGGGTGTGGGGGCCAGGGGTGTGGGGGCCAGTGGTGTAGGGGGGGCCAGGGGTGTGGGGGCCAGGGGTGTAATTACCTAAGTGTAGTTACAGGATGAGAGCTACGCTCGTGGTGTCCAGTCTTCCCAGCACTCTTTGTCATATAACGCTTTGAAACTACTGACGGTCTTGGCCTCCACCACCTTCTCCCCTAACTTGTTCCAACCGTCTACCACTCTGTTTGCGAAAGTGAATTTTCTTATATTTCTTCGGCATCTGTGTTTAGCTAGTTTATATCTATGACCTCTTGTTCTTAAAGTTCCAGGTCTCAGGAAATCTTCCCTATCGATTTTATCAATTCCTGTTACTATTTTGTATGTAGTGATCATATCACCTCTTTTTCTTCTGTCTTCTAGTTTTGGCATATTTAATGCCTCTAACCTCTCCTCGTAGCTCTTGCCCTTCAGTTCTGGGAGCCACGTAGTAGCATGTCTTTGCACCTTTTCCAGTTTGCTGATGTGCTTCTTAAGATATGGGCACCACACAACCGCTGCATATTCTAGCTTTGGCCTAACAAAAGTCGTGAACAATTTCTTTAGTATATCGCCATCCATGTATTTAAAAGCAATTCTGAAGTTAGAAAGCGTGGCATAGGCTCCTCGCACTATATTCTTTATGTGGTCCTCAGGTGATAGCTTTCTATCTAGAACCACCCCTAGATCTCTTTCTTTATCAGAATTCTTTAAAGATTTCTCACATAATATATAGGTTGTCGCAGCTTCGCAGTCGTCCCCAGCAAATCCCAAGTCGCAGCTTCGTGTCATCCTTTGCAGATGATACAAAAAATAAGCATGAAAATTCCCTCTGCTGAAGACATTGATAAACTACAAACAGATCTTAACAAAGTTTTCGATTGGGCAGCAGAAAATAACATGATGTTTAACGGTGATAAATTCCAGGTACTCAGATACGGCAAAAATGAGGATCTTAAACATAATACAGGGTACAAAACACAATAGAATCCGCCCATAGTAGGAAAACAGCATGTCAAGGATTTGGGAATAATGATGTCCGACGACCTAACGTTTAGGGAACATAACCAAGCAAGTATTGCGTCAGCCAGAAAAATGATAGGATGGATTACGAGAACCTTCAAGTCCAGAGATCCCATCACAATGGTTGTACTCTTCAAATCACTTGTGTTGTCCCGTCTTGAGTACTGCTCAGTACTCACTTCCCCCTTCAGAGCAGGAGAGATTGTTGAAATTGAGGGAATACAGAGAACATATGCGGCACGCATAGACGAGATAAAGCACCTAAATTATTGGGATCGTCTCAAAGCTCTCCTAATGTACTCACTAGAAAGGAGACCTGCTTGCTTGATACCTGTTTGATGGGGTTCTGGGAGTTCTTCTACTCCCCAAGCCCGGCCCGAGGCCAGGCTCGACTTGTGAGAGCTTGGTCCACCTGGCACAATCAGAGAACACTGTATGAACATCAGAGGTCCACGGTTGTTCAACGTCCTACCAGCGAGCATCAGAAATATTGCCGGAACAACCGTGGACATCTTCAAGAGGAAACTAGATTGTTTTCTTCAAGTAGTGCCGGACCAACCAGGCTGTGGTGGGTAAGTGGGCCTGCGGGCCGCTCCAAGCAACAGCCTGGTGGACCAAACTCTCACAAGTCAAGTCTGGCCTCGGGTCGGGCTTGGGAGGTAGAAGAACTCCCAGAACCCCATCAACCAGGTATCAACCAGGTATATATACAGCTGACTTACCCCAACCCCAACATGAAGAACACCATGTTGGTGTTAGCTTTGCACCTTAGCACCATGCCATCAGGGTGTGGAACAATCTCGAAATGTTAAAGGACCCAGTGATAGAAAGATTACTCCAAGATGAGACCCCGCTCCTACAGCTGATGGGCCAAGAGCCTCGATTTACTAGATGAAAACCCAGCCACTCAGTACTGTACATAATTTCCAGATGAAATACTGACCAGAAATCCCTCCCCTCCTCAAAAAAAAGTATATATATATATATATATATATATATATATATATATATATATATATATATATATATATATATAAAGAAAAGTTTGTGAGGGTACCACCTCTGGTGCCAATGTGGGGACCCATAGCCTCGGAGAAGAAAATAAAACGTATTCAGAGGAGACCTTGTGGTTTCTCACTGAACACTAATATTATCTTCTCCTACCACCCCCATTCTTTTGTATGTACACATATATATTTGCTTTATTTGAACTGTGTTACAAAAAAGGAGTTACATATAGGTTACAAAGATGGTTATCATAGGTTGTCGAGTTCCTCCAGCTCCTCAGATGGCGGGCAGGAACCCTGGATGCAGTGCGCATTTCCCCTCTGTATCGCCACGCTGAGGCGCTGGAAAAGAAAGCTGGCAGCTCTAGGGTCCCTTGTTGTTTCAATGAGCCTTGTTCAATGGTCCCTTGTTGTTTCAATATATATATATATATATATATATATGGTCAGGGCTTGTTCAATGGTCCCTTGTTGTTTCAATATATATATATATATATATATATATATATATATATATATATATATATATATATATATATATATATATTAGGGGTACCACCTCTGGTGCAATTGCAGGGACCCACATCCTAGAAGAAAACAAAGAGCATTCAGAGAAGATCTTGTGGATTCTCACTGAATACTTTATTTTTTTCTTCTCCTACCACCCCTATTATTTTTTTGTATGTTTTGTTTTATTTTATTGCAATGCTACAGTTTACAGAGAACACACACACACACACAAATATAACAATTAAACAATCAGCGTTCGAAGACATATATATATATATATATATATATATATATATATATATATATATATATATATATATATATATATATATATATATATATATGACCAAAAGGGTAAGATTAAAATTCTAACACGAATCTTCTCAATATTTCTTAAGTTTTTCTTCACTGTCGAGGGTAATTGAAAAATTAACTTTCCATAATTCATTTTTTACATTTTTATTTTTGGTATGATGCTTAAAAGCGTTTCGTAAGGTTTCTTACATTTTCAAAGACTTGGTTTACACATAATACATCATGCTTTTATTTGTTTTGGGTAAGGTGATATGACAAAAGTTTTGGGTGAGGAGACAGAACGCGAATCAGTGAGTATCTTGAGGTTATCTTCAGTTGATTTCGGGGCTTTAGTGTCCCTGCAGCCCGGTCCTCGACCAGGCCTCCACCCCCAGGAAGCAGCCCGTGACAGCTGACTAACACCCAGGTACCTATTTTACTGCTAGGCAACAGAGGCACAGGGTGAAAGAAACTCTGCCCATTGTTTCTCTCCGGCGCCCGGGATCAAACCCGGGACCACAGGATCACAAGCCAAGTGTGCTCGGCCGACCGTCTCCCGGTCGGTATGGAAACATAAGAATGGAAGTAACTACAGAAGGCCTATTGGCCCATACTTTTTCTTGCTGCTTCTACGTTGGTTCGGGGCCTTGAAGTGGGTAGTATATAGTTGTGCTTTAATTGGCTGTTGATTGCTGGTGTTGACTTTTTGATGTGTAGTGCCTCGCTCATGCCGAGTCTCCTGCTATCGCTGTATCTATCGATGATTTCTGTGTAGCTTGTTATTATTTCTCTGGTGATGGTCTGGTTATAAGAGGAGATTATATGTTCCTTGATGGAGCCCTGTTGTTTGTGCATTGTTAATCGTCTAGAAAGAGACGTTGTTGTCTTGCCTATATACTGAGATCTTTGGGGCTTACAGTCCCCAAGTGGGCATGTGAATGCCTTCACATGCCCACTTGGGGACTGACTTACTTGAGAGTAAGAACAATACCAGAACGTCAAGATGCCAACATAAAAGACTGCTCGACAAGCAGCGCCCACTATGCTTGATTAATCTTTGTATGTACCTTATTTATCCTTAGCTTCTTTTCTCCTCCATGTCTACCCACTGTATACCATTTGTTTACACCTAATCCCATTGTTCGATCCATTTGTAATCACCTGACCTGCTATTAGTATCAAATATAATGTTCTGTACTGTAACATCACTTGAGAATGAACCATGTAGGTTCGAAACGTCGTGCGATTTTATAATAAGTGCAATACATTTTTCAGTTATTCAATTCTTTTTCTTCACCTTGAAAACAACATGACTTTTGGTGAACTCCTCTTCTTGAGTTATCTTGAGGTTATCTTTGAGATGATTTCGGGGCTTAAGTGTCGCCACGGCCCGGTCCTCGACCAGGCCTTCACCCCCAGGAAGCAGCCGGTGACAGCTGACTAACACCCAGGTACCTATTTTACTGCTAGGTAACAGGGGCATAGGGTGAAAGAAACTCTGCCCATTGTTTCTCGCTGGCGCCCGGGATCGAACCAGGGACCATAGGATCACAAGTCCAGCGTGCTGTCCGCTCAGCCGTCCGGCTCCAAGCTGAACCCTGATGCGAGAGCATTAGTAAGAGGGATAGAAGCCCTAAATCAGAAAATAGTAAATACGGAATATACTGTCATTCAATGAGACATGCATTGAATATGACCTTACACGCTTCCACTACACATAAGGGACATAACTAACAGACCCCTCACAGTGTTCAAGAGAGAACTGGATAAGCACCTCCAAAGGATACCTGATCAACCAGGCTGTGATTCATACGTCAGGCTGCGAGCAGCCGCGTCCAACAGCCTGGTTGATCAGTCCAGCAACCAGGAGGTCTGGTCGACGACCGGGCCGCGGGGACGCTAAGCCCCGGAAGCACCTCAAGGTAACCTCAAGGTTAAACAGAACAGCATAACATGTATTCATCTAGTTGTGGTTGCGTGGAAGCACCGGAGTGTATGTGTGAATGCTACACAGTATTCATCCACAGACACCCATATATGCTGAAATACATGTGAAGAACCTCTCACAGCTCCTTGACAGGAGAGAGCAAGACCTCAGCGGCCAACACATATCGTGTCAGCAAGGCGAACAGCCTGCCTGCTTTCATAACTCTCACTGCATTTGAACAAATCTCACTGTCTCACAGCATTTCCCATTTCTAAACTTCCCTCCACTCTCTTTACCCCTTCCCCCCCCCCCCCCCCAAAAAAAAGGTGATAATTTTATAACGCAGATGAGCCAAAGAAATGTAAGGACATTTTCCTGCGAGTAGTAAACTCGAGAATGAACTGGAGAAAATGGGAAGCAAATGTCATCTACCGGGCACCGGGGACGTTGAGCCCCCAAATCATGGCAGGGTAAGGTAGGTAAGGTACAGTTTTAAAAGCTTTGTAAGGTCAAGAGTCATTGCATTAGACTTCCAGTAGCTAAGGAATGGCGGCCCCTACCTTGCGATGAGACCCGGTCCTCAACCAGGCCTCCTGTTTGCTGGACTGGTCAACCAGGCTGTGGGACGCGACTGCTCGCAGCCTGACGTCAGCCTGACGTATGAATCACAGCCTGGTTATCAGGTATCCTTTGGCGGTGTATATCAAGTTCTCTCTTGAACACTGTGAGGGGTCGGCCCGTTATACCCCTTATGTGTAGTGGAAGCGTGTTGAACAGTCTCGGGCCTCTGATGTTGATAGTTCTCTCTCGGAGTACCTATCGCACCTTTGCTTTTTAACGGGGGTATTCTGCACATCCTGCCATGTCTCCTGGTCTCCTGTGGTGTTATTTCTGTGAGCAGGTTTGGGACCAACCCTCTAATATTTCCACGAGTAAATTATTATGTATCTCTCCTACTTGCGCTCAAGAGAATACATATTTAGAGCTAAGCTAAGCTAGACTTTCAAACCCACCCATCTCAGCTAACCACACGCACACTAGTGCACACACTAGTTTGTAAGTTAGATACCACATAATCTTTTAGTATATCGAACAGGAATGTTTGCATAAAAACGAAATAGAGGATTAGTCTAGTTGTTTTCGAGAATTAAGAGGACGGATGGCACAGGTGAAGAGAAACCTGTGACGGATGAGGCGCGGGGCTGGTTGGCGGGAGGGGTGAGGTGGGAGGATGGTTGGCGGGAGGGGTGAGGTGGGAGGATGGTTGGCGGGAGGGGTGAGGTGGGAGGATGGTTGGCGGGAGGGGTGAGGTGGGAGGATGGTTGGCGGGACGGGTGAGGTGGGAGGATGGTTGGCGGGAGGGTGAGGTGGGAGGATGGTTGGCGGGTGGGGTGAGGTGGGAGGATGGTTGGCGGGTTGGGTGAGGTGGGAGGATGGTTGGCGGGTTGGGTGAGGTGGGAGGATGGTTGGCGGGAGGGGTGAGGTGGGAGGATGGTTGGCGGGTGGGGTGAGGTGGGAGGATGGTTGGCGGGTGGGTGAGGTGGGAGGATGGTGGCGGGTTGGGTGAGGTGGGAGGATGGTTGGCGGGACGGGTGAGGTGGGAGGATGGTTGGCGGGACGGGTGAGGTGGGAGGATGGTTGGCGGGTGGGGTGAGGTGGGAGGATGGTTGGCGGGAGGGGTGAGGTGGGAGGATGGTTGGCGGGTGGGGTGAGGTGGGAGGATGGTTGGCGGGTGGGGTGAGGTGGGAGGATGGTTGGCGGGTTGGGTGAGGTGGGAGGATGGTTGGCGGGTGGGGTGAGGTGGGAGAATGGTTGCCGGGAGGGGTGAGGTGGCGGGCGACCGGGTGGGGTGAGTCAAGATAATCATTAAGAGAAAATAGCTCAAAGTATGTATGACTATATAGGCGAGACGGGAGATATTCTGGTTTTGCTGTGGAAATACTGTCTGGGAACTACTCTTGGTTTATGTAAGGCGTTCAGTTAACTATTTTCAGCGCCTTAGCCTAATATATTTAAAATAAACTATAGAATATTTGAACATCAATAATTCATAATTTAATATTTTAATTTTGCCCCGAGGGGCGAGTTTATTGGGCAGCGCCACTCATCCTGTGAGTGAACACACCGCCATAGCAGCATGTGCAACACCCCCAATCCGCTGGGTTGTTCATCCAACCCAGCGGGTTGGATGAATGAACCCAGCCCAACCCACTTGTACCCAGACATAGCTGGGACCTGCTTAACTGTCTCAAGTGAACGGCTTCTCAAACAAGATTAACATTTGTCAACCCCTAAACTTTTACGTTATCTTATGGGTGCAAAATGGGAGAATATTTTAAGAACAGTTATCTTGAGATGATTTCGGGGCTTTAGTGTCCCCGCGGCCCGGTCCTCGACCAGGCCTCCACCCCCAGGAAGCAGCCCGTGACAGCTGACTAACACCCCAGGTACCTATTTTACTGCTAGGTAACAGGGGCATAGGGTGAAAGAAACTCTGCCCATTGTTTCTCGCCGGCGCCTGGGATCGAACCCAGGACCACAGGATCACAAGTCCAGCGTGCTGTACGCTCGGCCGACCGGCTCCCTAACTACAGTATCTATATTTGACAAATAGTATTTTCCTAACTTAAACAATGTGGGGTTTATTATTCTACACATGCTTCTAATGAATCAGGTGTTCACATTCTCTCAGTGGTGGTCAAGGCGGTGTCCATCACTCTCTTCACAAATTCGCAACTCCGCTGCTCAACTGTTGTTTCCATTCCGAATCTCCATGGATATTTGTATCCAAGACGGATTCTTGCTATTACTTATTGCTGATTCCCTCCCGCGGCCACCTCCTCTTCGTCTGTGACTGGGATTGCCAGCTGCAACCATATTGCACCAGCGTACAGATTTACTGATTTGTTCTTCTATCCTCCTTTCCTCAGTTACCTTGACACAGTGATATTGCCTGATAATAACTAATTTATATAAGAGTCTTGGGTATGAAGTATTCAATATGGTCTCCTTCAGCAGCCAGTCCATCTGCTCGTTAATTTCCACAGATTCCAACATAGGAGGGGATCTACAGAAATTTGACGACTCTTCCTTAATTGGTTAGTACTCTCAAAGCTCTCTTGATTTCAGCGACTATCGCAAGATTTTCTGCCCGATTTTTACTAAGGCTTTGTAGTGCTGCTTTAGAACGAGTGCAGATTACTGCACCGATAGTGTTTCGTCCAAGGAATCTTAACACCATAATAATGGCAGTTAGCTCTGCTTGTGTTGAAAAGGCATAGTTCTCAATACGTGCTTTTTCTTTATTTCAACGTTGAAAGACATTATTCCTAATTACAGTGTATGCTGCACCAGCCCTGCCATTGGCAGGATTAGATGACCCATCAGTGTAGATTTAATCTAATTAGTTTTTCCGGCTTTTTATAAATTTCCTCAAGATACATGTGCCACATTTCTTGTGGTATCATGTTGGACATATTTGTTGTCATATTGATAATAATTCTGCAAGGATCATCCTCCCAGGGAGGTAACCTATCTACAGGCATGAGCTCACGGGTCTCCTCAAGCAGGTGAAGTTCTTCGATGTAGCAGGACTGATCTGTGATGCCATTTTTTGCGTCTCCTGTTTCTTCCTGTAAGTAGCACAAAACTCATTTTTTTTCTTGGCAATATCATTGTAATGGGGATCTCTGGCTATCTTAATTGCATGCTTAGCATTCAGTTCCTTAATTCTGCTTTTAACACTGGAGAGGGACAACTCTCTCGTAGATTAGATGTTTTGACAGTTTTGGGGACTCCAAAAATTATTGTCATGGCTTCATTTTGTATGCTTTCAAGCTTTTCATATCGCTTTGGGAATAAGTGCACAAAACTGATGAAGCAGTCTATGACGGATTGCACGTAGGCTGTGTACAACATTTTAAGCACGGCAATTGGAGGCTCCATGCCCATTCCAGGTCATAGCTTTCAGTGCCCTGAGTCGACTTTTGCATGTTCCTATGAGTTGGTTGACCACCTCTTTCTTCCCCTTCTTAGAGCAGACAGTGACGCCAACGTACCGACAGTGGTCAACCCATTCAAGTGTTTCACCATTAATTTGTAGTTTTTAATTTTCTCCCGAATAGCTCACTCACTCTGAAGTGAGTAAGCTGTTCGTCACCCAGGACCCTAAGGTTTTCACTTCCCCTAACATAGTCACAGTTTTCGTCCATTTATATTGGGCTGATAACAATTGACACAAAAGTGTGGGTGTATGGCATTAAGATCACCGACCAGCAGGGTAGGTTTTTCATTATAAATTTAGGTAGTGTGTCAAGGTCAAGTTTACTATGTGGCACATATAGGTTGATTATATGTAGGGCATTATTGTTTTAAGTGTAGAGTTCCCCCAGTGATTCATACTCATCACCCATGTAGAGATAATCTTGAGATCTTGAGGTTATCTTGAGATGATTTTGGGGCTTAGCGTCCCGTGGGCCTGTCCTTGACCAGCCTCCTTTTTCTTACACACCCCCAGGAAGCAGCGCGTAGCAGCTCTTTAACTCCCAGTA
>WNGS01009202.1:18229132-18243048 GCA_020271785.1 Procambarus virginalis
CACACACACACACACACATATATATATATATATTAATGCAAACAAGCCTGAATGGTCCCCCGGACTAGATACAACTGAAAACTCACACCCAGAAGTGACTCGAACCCATACTGCCAGGAGCAACGCAACTGGTATGTACAGGGACGCCTTAAACAACTTGACGCATGTTTAAGGCGTCCCTGTACATACCAGTTGCGTTGCTCCTGGCAGTATGGGTTCGAGTCACTTCTGGGTTGTGAGTTTTCAGTGATATATATTAATATATATATATATATATATATATATATATATATATATATATATATATATATATATATATATATATATATATATATATATATACAATGGGGCCTCGACTTCCGATGCTAATCCGTTCCCAGAGACGGATCGGATGTCGAAATATCGGAAGTCGAAGCGAATTTTCCCATAAGAAATAAAGGGATTTGAATTAATCCGTTCCCCACCCTCCAAAATATTAATATAAAAATACATTTTATACTGAATACAACGTTTTTTTCTAACTACAATATAGTACCAAAGTTCTTTATGGAGGGCTCTTGATGGCGTATGGAAGATGGTGATGGGGGAGGAGGAGAGTTGTTTCTGTTTGGAAGGGGCGTCCCCTTCCATTATCACATCAGGCAGTGATGTTTTCTCTGGGGTACTCTCTCTCCTACGTTTTGCCTGAATACCACTAGGACCTGGTTGTGGTTCAGTGCTTGTTTGTCTCACTACAAATTTGTCAAGAGACATTTGTTTTTCCATAAGTTTTAACATTTGTCTGTAATGATGCATCACTTTAGCACCCATAATGTCCTTTTTCTTAGCTAGTATGGTGGATATCGTTGACTGAGATTTGTTGTACTGCCTAGCAAGTTCACCTACCTGCACACCATCTTCATATTTACGAATGATCTCTTGTTTCTGCTCTATGGTCATTCTTACATAGGATCTCATATATTGAGCCTTACCACTGACTTTCCTGGGACTCATGGCGTATTATATAATAATTACTTTAATGTTCAAAATGCAAAAAATCACCACAAAAACGGAATTTCTTATAAGCGCGATCGTCACTAAGCGGGTAGCTGTAGTAAACTGAGGCAGGTCGGACTGTGTGACCGGGAACCACGCGCTCGGCCGACCCGAACGTGTACCAACAAATATCGGATGTCGACGACACCATCGGATGTCGAGTCGCATTTTTTTATGAAATTTATATTGTAACTCGAATTTATCGTAAGTAGGGGCAATCGGATGTCGAGGTGCCACTGTATATACGTACTGTACAACATACGTACTGTACTATATTAACATCTAGTTAATCATATTTTTTCAAAACTGTGTTTTTTGGCATAGAATTCTCACACATTTAGTAGGTAAAGTACTGTCTAATACGTTTGGTTGGGCAGATCATGGCGAGCTGGAACACTTAACTGAAAACATTTGGCAAATGGACAAATGTTCAACAAACCAGAATATGATATAATTGTGCTATTTTTCTGTGGTGGCTCTGCTATGTGACTTTCTATCTGTGATCTACATTATAACTTCAAAGTACTCAGATTCTGATCCCCTTTTTATGTAATTTTCATCATTTAGGAAAAGAAGAGTAACCATAACAGAAAGTTTGATGAGATAAGCAGCTGGTAATGGAGATTGGTACCTGCTTCATGGGGTTCTGGGAGTTCTTCTACTCCCCACTTCTGAGAGCTTGGTCCACCAGGCTGTTGCTTGGAGCGGTCCGCAGGCCCACATACCCACCACAGCCAGGTTGGTCCGGCACGTTTTTTAGAAAGGAGTCTAGTTTCCTCTTGAAGATGTCCACAGTTATTTCGGCAATACTTCTTAGTTGCTGGGAGGACGCTAAACAGCCGCCGACCTCTGATGTTTATACAGTGTTCTCTGATTGTTCCTATGGTACCTCTGCTCTTCACTGGTTCTATTCTGCATTTTCTCCCAAATCGTTCACTCCATATCGTTGTTATTTTACTGTGTAGATTTGGGACCTGGCCCTCCAGTATTTTCTATCTGTATATTATTTGGTATCTCTCTCGTCTCCTTTCTGGTATGTATACCAGCACTTTCTAGTGCTGGTATTCAGGACTGGTACGGTTTCTCTTATGAAAAATTTAATACCTGGTTGATACCTGGTTGATGGGGTTCTGGGAGTTCTTCTACTCTCCAAGCCAGGCCCAAGGCCAGGCATGACTTGTGAGAGTTTGGTCCACCAGGCTGTTGCTTGGAGCGACCCACAGGCCCACATACCTCCCACAGCCCGGTTGGTCTGCAACGTCTTTTAGAAAACAGTCTAGTTTTCTCTTGAAGATGTCCACGGTTGTTCCGGCAATATTTCTTATAGTCGGTGGGAGGACGTTGAACAGCCGCGGACCTCTGATGTTTATACAGTGTTCTCTGATTGTGCCTATGGCACCTCTGCTCTTCACTGGTTCTATTCTGCATTTTCTTCCATATCGTTCACTCCAGTACGTTGTTATTTTACTGTGTAGATTAGGGACCTGGCCTTCCAGTATTTTCCATGTGTATATTATTTGGTATCTCTCTTGTCTCCTTTCTAGTGAGTACATTTGGAGAGCTTTGAGATGATCCCAATAATTTAGGTGCTTTATCACGTCTATGCGTGCCATATACTGTATGTTCTCTGTATTCCCTCTATTTCAGCTATCTCTCCTGCTCTGAAGGGGAAATGAGTACTGAGCAGTACTCGAGATGGGACAACACAAGTGATTTGAAGAGTACAACCACCGTGATGGGATCCCTGGATTAATATTGTATTTTATACTGTAAATAAATAAATTTATACTGTATTTTAAAGTTTAATCTCAAGTGAGAACTTGTTGCAATGGTTAGAGCAAAACAATGGTTAGAGTGCTAAAATCCCCTCAATAAATCAATAAATTAAATTATTGGGATCATTTATCAATTCTAAATGTGTATTTCCAAGACAGCAGGCAAGATACATAATATAGTATGGTAATTTACACTTGGAAAATATTAGGACTGGTCCCAAATCTGTACACAGGACACCAGGGAACCAGACACAATAAGAATTCCAGAGAACAACAAAGAGCACATAGAGGTGTCTAGAGACAAAGTGAAATAAATGCTCTTGGAGTTAAGTAAGAACAAACAGTTGGCCAGATAAAGAATCACATCAAGGTAACCATGGTTCCGAGAGAATGTGCACCTAAGCTCCGCATACCACTTCAGCTGATTTTTCAGACTTCCCTGTGTACAGGAGTCGTAGCAGAAGTGTGGAAAAAGGCTAACATATCTAATCTACAATCTACAAAAGTGGCAGCAGGGAAGACCCCCTCAATTATAGACTTGTATCATTGACAGGATACATATTTTCTGATTGATAGAAAAAATATTTTGACAAGTGTAATAGTCAAAATATTGGAAAAAATAATTAAAACTAAATGGCTTGAACACCTGGAGAGAAACGATATAATATCAGACAGACAGTATGGCTTTCAATCTGGTAGATCCTGTGTATCAAATTTACTCAGTTTCTATGATGGAGCCACAGAGATTTTACAGGAAAGGGATGGTTGGGTTGACTGCATCTAGCTGGACCTAAAAAAGACTTTCGACAGAGTTCCACATAAAAGGTTGTTCTGGAAACTGGAACACATTGGAGAGGTAGCAGGTAAGCTGCTAACATGTATGAAAAATTTTCTGACATAGAAAAATAAAGGCAGTAATAAGAGGAAAAGTACCGGACTGGAGAAATGTCACAAGCGGAGTACCACAGGGTTCAGTTCTTGCACCGGTAATGTTCATTGTCTTCATAAACGATCTACCAGATGGAATACAGAATTATATGAACATGTTTGCTGATGATGCTAAGATAATAGGAAAGTTAAGTAACTTAGACGATTGTAATACCCTTCAAAAAGACCTGGACAAAATAGGTATATTGAGCACCACTTGGCAAATGGAATTTAATGTAAATAAATGCCATGTTATGGAATGTGGAATAGGAGAACATAGACCCCACACAACCTATAAATTATGGGGAAAATCTTTAAAAACTCCTGATAAAGAAAGAGATCTAGGGGTGGTTCTAGATAGAAAACTATCACCTGAGGACCACATAAAGAACGTTGTGCGAGGAGCCTATGCCACGCTTTCTAACTTCAGAATTGCTTTTAAATACATGGATGGCAAAATACTGAAGAAATTATTCACGACTTTTGTTAGACCAAAGCTAGAATATGCAGCTGTTGTTTGGTGCCCATATCTTAAGAAGCACATCAACAAACTGGAAAAGGTGCAAAGACATGCTACTAAGTGGCTCCCAGAACTGAAGGGCAAGAGCTACGAGGAGAGGTTAGAGGCATTAAATATGCTAAAACTAGAAGATAGAAGAAAAAGAGGAGATATGATCACTACATACAAAATAGTAACTGGAATTGATAAAATTGATAGAGAAGATTTCCTGAGACCTGGAACTTCAAGAACAAGAGGTCATAGATTTAAACTAACTAAACAAAGATGCCGAAGAAATAAGAAAATTCACTTTTGCAAATAGTGGTAGACGGTTGGAACAAATTAGGCGAGAAGGTGGTGGAGGCCAAAACCATCAGTAGTTTCAAAGCGTTATATGACAAAGAGTGCTGGGAAGACAGGACACCACGAGCGTAGCTCTCATCCTGTAACTACACTTAGGTAATTACAGGAATGACATCACTTAAGACTAGGAGGTATGGAAGGCTTTGCAAAATAGCACCATTAAAAAGCAGAGGTGCAATAGGTATATATACAGTATATATATATTTTTATTTGTTATTAACACATTTAGGTACATCTGCATTTGTGCAGCTACCCTAGACTACATGAAGGTTATATGTTGATACATTGATTATATGTTGAGTGTTGATACGCTCTATCAACATTAAAATCCCAAGGTCTAACCTATCCCTATCAACATTAAATGGTCCAAGGTATTCTCAAAGGATACCTAATCAACCAGGCTGTGACATATTATATACACTGTATATATATATATATATATATATATATATATATATATATATATATATATATATATATATATATATATATATATATATATATATATATATATATATATATATATATATATATATATATATATATATATATATATATATATATATATATATATATATATACAGTATATACACACACACACATACAGATTACAAGCATTTCTCAAATTTAATATTATACCTGGTTGATGGGGTTCTGGAAGTTCTTCTACTCCCCAAGCCCGGCCCGAGGCCTGGCTTGATTTGTGAGAGTTTGATCCACTAGGCTGTTGCTTGCAGCGGCTCGCAGGCCCACATACCTTCCGCAGCCCGGTTGGTCCGGCACTCCTTGGAGGAAACTATCTAGTTTCCTCTTGAAGATGTCCACTGTTGTTCCTGTACAGGTGCTAGACCAATGCAGTATATTTTTAAGTAATATAATTTTGATAGTTATTTAACCATTTTTTTTCTTTTAGTACTTGTAAATAGTATTATAAGCTCTTCAGTCCTACATCTGTATATCTCCTCAGTGGGAAAAAACAAAAACAAAATTTACTTGTAGAATGTCAACAATTTTCTTATACAAGGTGCCAACAACCCAGCAGCTGGCTGTGACCATAGCACTCACGAAAGTACTGAAAATTAAGATGCTTGGAAGTTATTGTGACTAGTGATCTTTAAGTACTGTAGCATAAAGTCACTTGTCTTCAGACACATCATGTTAAATACTAACAATCTCAATGGACTGAAAAACAGTTTTTCCTAGGTTTATTGATAAATATATGATATCAAACCAGGAGATGTAGTGCTAAAAATTGATACTAAAAAGAAGCTGCACACTCATGCATGCTCAGCCTGACAGCTGAGTGGACAGCGCTTTGGATTCACAGTCCTGAGGTTCCAGGTTCGATCCCTGGTGGAGGCGGAAACAAATGGGCAGTTTCTTTCACCCTGATGCTCCTGTTCACCTAGCAGTAAATAGGTACCTAGGAGTTAGCTGCTACAGGCTGCTTCCTGGGTGTGTGTGTAACAAAAGGGAGGCCTGGTCGAGGACTGGGCCACAGGGAAGCTAAGCCCCGAAATCATCTCAAGATAACCTTATACAGATGCCATAACTCATAGATACCATATTGCTAACATACTTCCAATCTACAAAAGTGGCACCAGGGATGACCCCTCAATTTTAGACTTGTATCATTGACAAGTGTAATAATTACAATATTGGAAATAATAATTTAAACTAAATGAGAAGAACACCTGGAGAAAAACGATATAATAACAGTATGGGTTTTCGATCTGGAAGATCCTGTGTAATGAATATACTCAGTTTCTATGATCAAGCTACAGAGATTTTATAGGAAAGAGATGCCGGATTAACTGCATCTATCTAGACCTGTTTGATACCTGGTTCTGGGAGTTCTTCTACTCCCCAAGCCAGGCCCGAGGCCAGGCTTGACTTGTGAGAGTTTGGTCCACCAGGCTGTTGCTTGGAGTGGCCTGCAGGCCCACATACCCACTACAGCTTGGTTGGTCTGGAACTTCTTTTAGAAAACAGTCTAGTTTTCTCTTGAAGATGTCCACGATTGTTCCGGCAATATTTCTTATAGTCGCTGGGAGGACGTTAAACAACCACGGACCTCTGATGTTTATACAGTGTTCTCTGATTGTGCCTATGGAACCTAAAAAAAAGGCTTTCAACAGAGTTCCACATAAGAGGTTGTATGGAAACTGGAACATTGGATGAGTGACAGGTAGGATTCTAACATGGATGAAAAATTTTCTGACAAAAAATGAGGGTGTTAATCAGAGGCAATGTATCGAACTGGAGAAGTATCACGAGTGGAGTTCCACAGGGGTTCAGTTCTTGCACCAGTAATGTTCATTGTCTACATAAAAGATCTACCAGATGGAATACAGAATTATATGAACATGTTTGCTGATGATGCTAAGATACTAGGGAAGATAACAAACTTAGATGATTGTCATGTACTTCAAAAAGACCTGGACAAAGTAAGTATATAAAGCACCACTTGACAAATGGAATTTAATGTGAATAAATGCCATGTTATGGAATGTGGAATAGAACACAACCTATAAATTAGGTGAGAAATCTTTAAAGAATTCTGATAAAGAAAGATCTAGGGATGATTCTAGATAGAAAACTACCACCTGACGACCACATAAAGAACATCTTGCAAGGAGCCTATGCTACACTTTCAAATTTCAGAATTGCTTTCAAATACTGTACATGGTTGGTGAAATATTAATTAAATTGTTCAGATCTTTTGTTAGACCAAAGCTGGAATATGCAACGGTTGTATGGTGCCCATATCTTAAGAATCGCATCAACAAACTGCAAAAGGTACAAAGACATGCAACTAAATGACTCCCTGAACTGAAGGACAAGAGCTACAAGGAAAGGTTAGGGGCATTAAATATGCAAAAACTAGAAGATAGAAGAGAAAGAGGAGATACGATATTTGAGTCAGATAGGATATTTACAGTGTCCTCTATATTGTCCACTCGCATGAATATCCAAGTGTCATTTGCAAATGATGATACAGTACTACAATCTGTATCCTTGTCTGTGTTAGATATGAGGATGTGAAAAAGTATCGGAGCGAGTACGGAACCTTTATGGAATAAGCTTTTGATAACCATATTCGAAAGAGAATATTGAAAACTACAGCAATTCAGCAGCAAGCCACAAAGGTGATAATAAGGTTTATTCATAAATCATACAAAACCCATTGAAGACCTGAATTTATTCAGACTTGAAGAGAGAAGAATAAGTGGGAATTTAATACAAATACTGTGCTGTTGTTTAAGATTATATATCATAGATTATAATGATTACCTTACCTTGCAGTTACCTTGCATTGATTCTGGGGGTCAATGTCCCCACGGACCAGTCTCTTGAGGTTATCTTGAGATGATTTCGGGGCTTTAGTGTCCCCGCGGCTCGGTCCTCGACCAGGCCTCCACCCCCAGGAAGCAGCCCGTGGCAGCTGACTAACACCCAGGTACCTATTTTACTGCTAGGTAACAGGGGCATAGGGTGAAAGAAACTCTGCCCATTGTTTCTCGCCGGTGCCCGGGATCGAACCCGGGACCACAGGGTCCCGGGTTCGATCCCGGGACCCTGCGATCCGGGAACTGCAAAGAGTACAAATTTAAATTTTTTACTGAATGGATTCAAGCAGTAAAAGTTATGTTTGTGTTCTCCTGGTTAGCAATTTCTCCAGCTCTAATTCAGCAGTTAATGCACAACTGTATTCATATCTTGATGGAATGGTACTCATTATTCAACCTATCCTTTGTCCTGCAATTAACAGATATTTCATTGTGTTTTTGAATGTCGTTTCAGTTTTATATTTGTTCATATTTTCCATAGGACAGGAGGGGGAATGTTAATTTAAAGAGTATTATGTTTTGTGTGGCCAATTGACACTAGATTTACATTAATTTTGTTACTTTTTGAGAATGTTATAGTGTCCTCTATAATTTTTACTTGTGAAAATCCTAGTGTTAGCTATACAGAAAGATATGGTATTGTATTATGGTTCTTTAAAACTTTTGCCACCTACAGTAATTCACTCTCCTGGCAATGTATTGCAAAACCATACTGTCTGCTGTCTTCTTCAGAAACAATGCTAGTACAGTACCCCACCACACTCCTCAAGCTGCCTTGATAATTTTGTTTAAGTGTATAGTACCTCTTCTTCCTTCTAGCAATTCTAGCTGGACAGCTCTTGCAAGCACACATTTTTACAACTTGTGATATGAATATTAATCCAGACACCAGCCCTGGACACTAGACATGTGCTGTAAATAGGGCACCTATATACCGAACAGTATATTGTTAACATATTAATAAGCATTGCATCTATTGTTGGCAATATTGTGATGTCATTATGTGGATAAATGTTTCTTGCAACTTATAACATCAGATAATTTTTAAGCATAAGAAAAGTATGTGGCTGAATACCAATGGCCTAACCTTATACAAAGTGGATGAAAATGCAGAATAGAACCAGTGAAGAGCAGAGGTGCCATAGGCACAATCAGAGAACAATGTATAAACATCAGAGGTCCGCGGTTGTTTAATGTCCTACCAGTGACTATAATAAATATTGCCGAAACAACCGTGGACATCTTCAAGAGAAAACTAGACTGTTTTCTAAAAGAAGTTCCGGACCAACCCAGCTGTGGTGGGTATGTGGGCCTGTGGGCCACTCCAAGCAACAGCCTGGTGGACCAAACTCTTACAAGTCAAGCCTGGCCTCAGGCCAGGCTTGGGGAGTAGAAGAACTCCCAGAACCCCATCAAGCAGGTAAAGTGCTTTGTAGCATTTATATAACATTATAAGCACAGAGTTATTTGTAATGACATTTTATAAGTTTTAATAATACTTACTATCCTATTAAAGTAGAAAAATTATATGCGAGTACAGTATTAACAAAACATAGTACGTTCGTTTTCTCTGTATGCACACTACGTTCAGGTGGTTCTGAGGAACCATGTCCCCATGGCCCTGTCTCTGACCAAGCCTCCTATCTGTTGTCTACCAGTTGTTGGTTCCAGGGATCAACATCCCCACTACCGGTTGTTGGTTCCGGGAATCAATGCTCAGGTTGCTTGATGTAGATGCCTGGTTATCAGATATACTTTGAAGGTGTTTATCAAGTTCTTTTTTGAACACCCTGAGAAGTTGGCCCTTATTGGTAGAGGAAGTGTTGAAAAGTCTTGGGCCCCTTGATGTTGACAGAGTCCTCTCTCAGCGTACCAACTGCATCTCTGCTTAATGCACATCCTGCCCATGCATCCTGGTTTCAAATGGAAATATTTTTGTATGCAGATTTGTAACAAGTCTCTCTAATATTTTCCAAGTGTAAATTATTCTTTATCTATCTTGCCTATGCTATAGAAAATACAAGTTTAACATTTTTTAAACAGTCCCAATAATTTAGATGTTTTATTCCGTAAATTCGGCCAGGATTTGGTTTGAAAAGGGTCTTACTGTCCTGCCTGTTGACAACACTGTAGAATGCCGGTGCAACAATGTAACACAGGAATTACATCCTTTCAAGATGTTTATCAAGTTCTTTCTTGAATTTGTTAAAAGTCCATTAATAATTCCCCTTATATTTAGTTTTGAATATTCTTAGGATCTTAACCCTAACCCTTACAATGCTCCAATTGCTATCTGCAATTTTCTCATTTGTTTCAATCTCCATTTATTAATTATTTGTCATAATTTACACTTCAATAAAACACCTGGTTTTTATCTGTTGATTATTCCAAGGATCAACATCCAAGGAGCATCCTGGCCAGGCATTTTGTTTAGGGGGTCTGAGCAACCAGGCTGTCTGACACAGCTGCTCGCAGCCTGAAACTTTAAATACCTACCCCCTTTTAGAGGTTAATGTTTATAGAATCATAATCCCTTTGTATATTTATTGCACCTAAACTTTTCAATGAGTTGAGTTTGCACATGCTGCAATGCTTTCCAGTCTGATAAGAAATTATTTCAGTATTCAGATTTGGAACAAGTCCCTCTAATATTTCTCAGGCTATTTTTTTCTTGCTGTTTAACTGTAGATGGTTTTGAGAGTTATTTTCTCCTCAAGGCCAGCCTGGATTAGGCTTGGAAGGTGGTAACTTAATCAATTAAATGGTTGCTTGCAGCAGATCCCAGGCCCAGATATTATATAGTTGGGAATAGCATAACTGACAGCTGAAGCATACAAGAGATGCTTGAGCACGTGCCTGTGAGGAGGGTCAGAAATAGGACCACTCTAGAAAGAGAACACAGATGACTATATACGAGAAGAAAAAAATCACGGAAATGCTTAAGCAGACACGACTCCTTAACGAAATGAAATGCTTAAGCAGAAAAATCTACACGACATACTGGAGTGAACTACTGTATATGGAAGTAAATGCAGAAGTAGAACCAGTGAAGAGCAGAGGTGCCATAGGCATAATCAGAGAACACTGTATAAACATCAGGGGTCTACGGTTGTTCAACATCTTCCCAGCGAGAATAAGAAATATTGCCGGAACAACCGTGGACATCTTCAAGAGGAAACTAGATTCTTTTCTTCAAGAAGTAAACAACTTTTTCTTCAAGAATAAACAACATGACAGTTGATGATCCAGACAGCTTCTTTATGAATGACAGTCAAGCTGCAGAGAATATAACGGATATTAACACGAATTCAGAAGACTTTGAAAGAGAAATTGACAATATGCCCATGCACTCAACTCCTGGGCCTGACTCGTGGAATTCAATATTCATAAAGAAATGTAAAGTACCAATAGCATGAGCGCTCAATGTAATATGGAGAAAGAGCCTGGATACAGGGGAGATACCAGCTGCACTTAAAATCTGCAGATACAGCTCCTCTGCACAAGGGGGGGTGTAGTAAAGCATTGGCTAAAAATTATAGACCAGTTCCACTAACATCATTCATAATAAAAGTTTTTGAAAGAGTGATTAGGAATCAAATTTCTAGTTTTATGGAAAATAATGAGCTACACAACCCAGGAAAACATGGATTTAGAGCGGGCAGATCCTGTCTGTCACAGTTACTCAACCACTATACCATTACAACCCCCGCAAGCACAATTAGGTGAGTACAATTAGGTGAGTACTATGACAAAATCACAGAAGCTCTAGAAGAAAAACAAAATGCAGATGTTGTATATACTGTACAGACTTTGCAAAGGCATTCGACAAATGTGACCATGGAGTGATAGCACACAAAATGAGGTCAATGGGAATAACTGGTAAAGTGGGATGCTGGATACTCAATTTCCTGTCGAACAGAACACAGAGTAACAGTCAATCAAATAAAGTCAAGTCCAAGCGCAGTTAAAAGCTCTGTACCTCAAGATACAGTTCTTGCACCATTGTTGTTCCTTATTCTCATATCATATATAGACAAAAATACAAGTCACAGCTTCGTGTCATCCTTTGCAGATGACACAAAAATCAGCATGAAAATTTCCACTGCTGAAGACATTGAAAAACTACAAACAGATATCAACAAAGTTTTTGATTGGGCAACAAAAAATAACACGATGTTTACCAGTGATAAATTCCAGTTACTCAGGTACGGCAAAAATGAGGATCTGAAATATAATACAGGGTACAAAACACAATCGAATCTGCCCATAGTAGGGAAAACAGCATGTCAAGGATTTGGGAATAATGATGTCCGACGACCTAACGTTTAGGGAGCATAACCAAGCAAATATTGCGTCAGCCAGAAAAATGATAGGATGGATTGCGAGAACTTTCAAGTCCAGGGATCCTATCATAATGGTTGTACTCTTCAAATCACTTGTGTTGTCCCGTTTTGAGTACTGCTCAGTACTCAAACTCAAAGTGAGTACTCAGTACTCACTTTCCCCCTTCAGAGCAGGAGAGATTGCTGAAATAGAGGGAATACAGAGAACATATACAGCACAGCACCCATAGACGTAATAAAGCACCTAAATTATTGGGATCGTCTCAAAGCTCTCCAAATGTACTCATTACAAAGGATACGAGAGATTCCAAATAATATACACATGGAAAATATTGGAGGGCCAGGTTCCAAATCTACACAGTAAAATAACAACGTACTGGAGTGAACAATATGGAAGAAAAATGCAGAATAGAACCAGAGAAGAGCAGAGTTGCCATAAGCACAATCAGAGAACACTGTATAAACATCAGAGGTCCGCTGTTGTTCAACGTCCTCCCAGCGACTATAAGAAATATTGCCGGAACAACCGTGGACATCTTCAAGAAAAACTAGATTGTTTTCTAAAAAAAAGTGCCCGGACCAACCGGGCTGTGGTGGGTATGTGGGCCTGCGGGCCACTTGAAGCAACAGCTTAGTGCACTAAACTCTCACGAGTCAAGCCTGGCCTTGGGCCGGGCATGGGGAGTAGAACTACCAGAACCCCATCAAGCAGGTATCATGTGCTGGACCAACCCGTTGTTGTGGCTTGCAGGCTGCTCCAAGCAACAGCCTGTTGGACCAAGCTCTCTTCTACTTGGGAAGTAGAAGAACTCCCAGAACCCCATCAAGCAGGTATCAAGTAGGTATACCATTACAATCATGATACGTTACTTCTTTGCAAAATATGTCAAATTTCTTCTTGAAAACATTCAATTTTGTTTTGACAACATTATTTATATTTGGTGGAGGAATGTTGAAGGACCATGGACCTTTAATATTCACACAGTGCTTATCTATTTGTTCTTACCTATCAGTGATTTTTGAGGGAAGTGAAGTCTAGTACTTAATGCCTCACCTACTAGCCTTGTAATTGTACCTGTTGTGTTATAATTTACTATTCTGATGCTTGAATTCTTTGTTGAGTCTGGCCTTAATGTTGTGGATGGAGGTAAATTTCGTCACTTCTTTCTTCAGTGTTCCACATACGGACCACTCATATTGGGTACATGACATCCTTACAGATCTTTGACTCATTTGCATTCCAGGTTCCGTTTACTTCCTCTCGTCTTACTTTCTCAAATTTAAAGAGACTGTCCTTGTCCTTCTTGTCAATTCCCCTCAGTATCTTGTATGTTGCAATCATGTCCCCTCTGTTTCTTCTCTCCAGGTTTGTAAGGTCTAGTTCCCCTAACCTACATACATACGCAAAGGACACTACAGGATACATGCAGAACACTTGGAGATTGAGTCTCGAATATGGACAACAAAATAACAGATGGGACGAAAGAATAGGAGTAAGCATCTAGTAGACTTGGCCATCCTAAATAGAGAACATTCCTTGTTGACCAATATTGGAATATGCAACGTTGGTCAAAAGCTTATAACAAGATTAGTGCCAGAGCTAAGAGGGCTGAACTATGAACAT
>WNGS01009202.1:18295860-18314692 GCA_020271785.1 Procambarus virginalis
GGGAGGGACGGACAGGGGAAAGGGAGGGACGGACAGGGGAAGGGAGGACCGACAGGGGAAAGGGAGGGACCGACAGGGGAAAGGGAGGGACCGACAGGGGAAAGGGAGGGACGGACAGGGGAAAGGGCGGGGCCGACAGGGGAAAGGGAGGGCCGACAGGGGAAAGGGAGGGCCGACAGGGGAAAGGGAGGGACCGACAGGGGAAAGGGCGGGGCCGACAGGGGAAAGGGAGGGGCCGACAGGGGAAAGGGAGGGACCGACAGGGGAAAGGGAGGGACCGACAGGGGAACGGGAGGGACCGACAGGGGAAAGGGAGGGACCGACAGGGGAAAGGGAGGACCGACAGGGGAAAGGGAGGGACCGAGAGAGGAAAAAAGCTCTGTCCAATTTTTAGCAACTTTTATAATTTACAAATACAGCTTAATCGCAATATGATCCAAGGACACGTGTGTGTGCGTGCATACGGGTGCGCGCCAGGGAGGATGGCTGCAGGATGGACTGGTTAATAGTTAACTGGGCGCGCACGGCAGGTTCGAGTCCTGGGTAGGTGCCTTGCGCAGGTTGAAGTAACAGGGTATCTGGATGCATACATACTGGACGAGTGCGTCCCAGTAACCAGCTAGGGCCATGCTTTATAGTCACCTGACGAAAGATTCCATCTTAGTCATTTCTCGGAACGTTGAAAGTCACAACACCCTGGTTGGAACAGCCTAAGGGGCCGTGGTGCAAGAACTTGCAAGTAGTGCATGTACTTATTGCACGCCCGATATATGCACTGATGACGCTTCTCTTATCAATGTCAGTGCATGCACTCTTAACGTTCATTCATTTTGCTGCATCAGTTGGTTTACGGCAGACAATCTGTTCATCTGTGATGAACCTGCCCGAGTTATCGTCAATGAGACCATCGAGGAATATAAATATATACCTGGTTGATGGGGCTCTGAGAGTTCTTCTACTCCCCAAGCCCAGCCCGAGGCCAGGCTTGACTTGTGAGAGTTTGGTCCACTAGGCTGTTGCTTGGAGCGGCCCGCAGGCCCACATATCCACCACAGCCCGGTTGGTCCGGCACTCCTTGGAGAAAACTATTTTTGTTTTCTCTTGAAGATGTCCACGGTTGTTCCGGCAATATTTCTTATGCTCGCTGGGAGGACGTTGAACAACCGCGGACCTCTGATGTTTATACAGTGTTCTCTGATTGTGCATATGGCATCTCTCCTCTTCACTGGTTCTATTCTGCATTTTCTTCCATATCGTTCACTCCCGTAGTTATTTTACTGTGCAGATTTGGGACCTGACCCTCCAGTATTTTCCAGGTGTATATTATTTTATATCTCTCTCGTCTTCTTTCTAGAGAGTACATTTGGAGAGCTTTGAGACGATCCCAATAATTTAGGTGCTTTATTGTGTCTATGCGTGCCGTATATGTTCTCTGTATTCCCTCTATTTCAGCAATCTCCTGTTCTGAAATATATATATATATATATATATATATTATATATATATTATATATATATATATATATATATATCATAAGGTTAACCTTTGTTGGTTGGGTTGGGTGGATGGGCGTGTGCGTAGGTTGGTTGCTTGGTCCGATGTCAACCCGTCTTGAGTACTATGTGATTTTTACCTTATCTGACACCTCCCCCCCCCCCGGGGGCCACATCCGGGGGTGCTGGTGCCATCCGCCGCCCTTGCTGCCAGTGCCCAGAAGGCACCATCTCTCCAGGCGACGCCACACTCCACATCCACCTGACACCCTCACCAATCCCAGCAACATTACCGACATAGGGAGGTGTCGAGAGCTGTGTTAAGCTCACAGTACGATGAGGCCCAACCACCAGATAATCTTCCCGCGCTATAAAAAATATGATGCCAATCTTATTTAAAAATATATAAAATATGCATTTAATCCTCGAGGCAATCTAGTCACGTGAAATAGTGAGAAAGCAACTGATTATCGCAATAATGGAGAAATTACATTTCGCTTCTCTTATTTCCTCAATTATTTTCCTTCCTGCGTGCGGCCGTCCTCATCCTGCCCCGGGAGCCAGAGATGTCAAGGACCTGAGGGAGGGAGGGAGGGAGGGGAGGGGAGAGAATGAGGGAAGGAGATGAGAGAAAGTGAAAGAGAAAGCACAAAGGAGATAGGGAAGGAGAGAAAGAGGCAGGAAGGTGGCCGTCCCTTCCTCCTTATTGATCCCAGACCTTTCCTGCTCACACACACACACACACATGTATCATGGTGGAGACAGTGCCAGTGTTGAGTGAGTGAGGGCCACCCTTCATGAGGACAGTCAACACCAGTCCCACACACGTCTCTGCCACACACATCAATACCAAGAATGAACATGCCATCATCTCAGCTGTTTAAATCTTTGGAGGAGGACTGCGGAATTGAACAAGTGTGCTGAGTAATCCCAGGACGCTGGTTCGATCCCGTATTCCTGCTACAAAGATTTTCTCATAGATATTTCTCATAGTTGGGTTTACTAATAATACAAGGGGGTGGCATTGTGCACACACTACAAGCTCTCCATGTCGCTCCACATCATGAGGAAGACATTCAAGATATTGCCCAAAATTACACACACCGCACGCACTAATATCAACACAAACCATATGTATGAGGGTGCTAAGACGCCATCTTACCAGTTTTATGGAAAAGAATCAGCAATGTAAACCATTTCAACGCGTTTTTTTATTATTATTCTTTCATGAGTCTTTTTTTATTATTATTATTTTGCCTTTCGCAACTACTTGATCACTTAAAAAAAATATCACAGAGGCAGTCGGACTGCAAGACAAAAATGATAGTCTAGATCAAGAAAATAGCAGGTAAAATATGGGGGTGGATATATAGATACCGAATCGAGACAAAGTAATGAAATGAAGATCCAGTCTGGGTATGGTACCAAATTCAAACAAAATGTTGTCCTCGAACCGTTACTCTCTCTCATCCCAACAGAAAATATAGATAGAATCAAAACCCAGTTTCCTGTCATCGTTCGCAGACATCAAAATTAGCATGCAAATTGCCTCGGCGGAAAACTTACAATCAGATATCAACGTCGTCTTCCAATGGGTCCCTGGAGAACAGCACCATGTTCAACGGTGACAAATGAAAATGACTTGTGACCAAGACGCCTGACAGCTGGGTGGACAGCGCTTCGATTTCGTAGTCCTGAGGCCCCGGGTTCGATCCCCGGTGGAGGCGGAGACAAATGGGCAAAATGTTTCTTTCACCCTGATGCCCTTGTTACCTAGCAGTAAATAGGTACCTGGGAGTTAGACAGCTGCTACGGGCTGCTTCCTGGGGGGTGTAGCAAAAAGGAGGCCTGGTCGATGACAGGGCCACGGGGACGCTAAGCCCCGAAATCATCTCAAGATAAGAAGACAAAGATGTAGGAAGGATCGTGTCAGACAATATGTCATTAAACAAAATAAAGAGATAGCATCTGCCAGGAAAGTAAGACGGAGAATGTAACGGGAAAACAACTAAAACCTGAAATATTACTGCCAGTGTTGGCACTCTTAAGCACTGTTTGTATACCCTTGAGGTTACCTGGAAGTGATTTCGGGGCTCAGGGACCTCGCGGCCCGGTCGTCGACCAGGCCTCCAAAGCTATACCTTTGAGCTTTCGAGAGTTGTCCAGCATCCTGCCCCGTAGCTTACTTGGTGATGCTCGGACCGCACCGTTGAGCTGCTGTTCATCTGTTAACGCTTTCAAGTATTCCCCCGCTGCCTGACCTGTGACCTGTGGCCAGCCCTGAGTATGGCATACTGTAGTGTGCTCCCAGAATACCTGAACACTTATTCATTACAATTATATACTGTATAATCCAGACACCGGATCGTTATTTGTCACTGATTTCTATTTACACAGTTGCGGCTGGAGTGAACAGGTGGACGGCCATAGACGGCTGGAGTGAACAGGAGGACGGCCATAGAAAACCAACTCCTCCAATAACAGCACCGAGACTTGTGTTGGCAAAACAAACAGCATAACAATCACAATGAGAGCATAAACTAATTGTACCGCCCCAAACAACTCAAATTGTAGGACCTAATCTTTGGAAGGGGAGATGATCAAGTGGTCATACCTGGAGAGGATTTCGGGAGTTCTTCCCCGAGCCCGGCCTGAGGCCAGGCTCGGCTTGTGATAACTTGGTCCAACAGGCTGTTGCTTGTGGGGACAATTCTTACAAGTCTTATATTATAATATACAATTGGAAAACTGTTGCAGGCCAGAAAGTCATCAGGCCGCGACGAGGCCTGTACTCGTTTCCTCGATCAGGGTCGCTACCATACCTTACCTTGAGGTAAACAACTAGCGTTGTTTACGAGGTAAACAACTAGCGTTGTTTACGAGGTAAACAACGCTAGTTGGTATTTAACAAACAGTTTGCGAACTTGACAAACCAACGAAGTCTTCTCGCCCTTGGGCTCATTACTCTTGTGGACACCCTCGCAGTGCTTGACAGCTCTAAACTGTTTGTTAACAACACGAGGCCACCGTGTAAACAACACGAGGCCACCGTGTAAACAACACGAGGCCACCGTGTAAACAACACGAGGCCACCGTGTAAACAACACGAGGTCACCGTGTAAACAACACGAGGCCACCGTGTAAACAATACGAGGCCACCGTATCAAACAACAACACAAGACTACCATGTAAACAATACCAGGAGACCACCACAGAGAATCAAAACCTTGCTGAAACATGGGCTGTAATACTGCAACCCGTCCTCGCAAATTCGTATAGTCAATATTGACTTATTAAATACGTGCATAGGTGACATACTAAACATAATAGATACCCTTAAAAAGCTTCATAGAAAACACTGACCTTACCTAACCTTGTTAGTATGTTAAGATAAGCATCTTATTGCTTCGTAATTACAATTAGTACTTAACCTATACCTATAATAGGTTAAGTAACAATTGTAATTACGAAGCTATAAGATGCTTATTTTAACATACTAACAAGGTTAGGTACGGTCGGTGTTTTCTATGAAGCTTTTTAAGGGTATCTATTATGTTTAGTATGTCACCTATGCACGTATTTAATAAGTCAATATTGACTATACGAATTTGCGAGGACGGGTTGAATACTGAGGGGTGACCTTGACAACTGGTGGAGTTACTATGGGCCTCCCAGCACAGTTTCCCTGGCCAGTTAACATAATAAACACACGGGAACCCCTGGGGGTGATAGGACCGGCGGTGTTCAACCATATACCCAGAGGGAGATAGAGCTGAGAAGAGATAAGATAGATAGTGTTCAGTCATCCACCCCGGGAAGATAGTGCAGGTGGTGCTCAGACGTCAGCCCGTGTTGTGGTGCTCAGGCGTCCGCCCGTGTTGTGGTGCTTAGGCGTCCGTCCGTGTTGTGGTGCTTAGGCGTCCGTCCGTGTTGTGGTGCTCAGACGTCAGCCCGTGTCGTGGTGCTCAGACGTCAGCCCGTGTTGTGGTGCTCAGGCGTCCGCCTGTGTTGTGGTGCTCAGCAGTCAGCCCGTGTTGTGGTGCTCAGGCGTCAGCCCGTGTTGTGGTGCTCAGACGTCAGCAACGTGTTGTGGTGCTCAGCAGTCAGCCCGTGTTGTGGTGCTCAGGCGTCAGCCCGTGTTGTGGTGCTCAGACGTCAGCCCGTGTTGTGGTGCTCAGGAGTCAGCCCGTGTTGTGGTGCTCAGACGTCAGCCCGTGTTGTGGTGCTCAGGCGTCAGCCCGTGTTGTAGTGCCCAGCCGTCAGCCCGTGTTGTGGTGCCCAGCCGTCAGCCCGTGTTGTGGTGCCCAGCCGTCCACCCGTGTTGTAGTGCCCAGCCGTCAGCCCGTGTTGTAGTGCCCAGCCGTCAGCCCGTGTTGTAGTGCCCAGCCGTCAGCCCGTGTTGTGGTGCCCAGCCGTCCACCCGTGTTGTAGTGCCCAGCCGTCAGCCCGTGTTGTGGTGCCCAGCCCGTGTTGTGGTGCTCAGGCGTCAGCCCGTGTTGTGGTGCCCAGCCGTCAGCCCGTGTTGTGGTGCCCAGCCGTCCACCCGTGTTGTAGTGCCCAGCCGTCCACCCGTATTGTAGTGCCCAGCCGTCAGCCCGTGTTGTGGTGCCCAGCCGTCCACCCGTGTTGTAGTGCCCAGCCGTCCACCCGTATTGTAGTGCCCAGCCGTCAGCCCGTGTTGTGGTGCCCAGCCGTCCACCCGTGTTGTAGTGCCCAGCCATCAGCCAGTGTTTCCTGCATCATAACTAGCACAAATCCACAAACAGAATTCACAGCGGAATATCAGGGAACAACGGTAAGGTGCAGGCAAATATGGGCATACCTGGGGAGGGTTTCCGGAGCTCTTGCACTCACTCCCCGACCCCGGCCTGAGGCCAGGCTCGACTCCGGAGTGGATGAGTGGGTGGTAGGGGCGAAACGGGTGGAAACCTGCTTGATGGGGTTCTGGGAGTCCTTTTACTCCCCAAAGCCCGGCCGGGTCTCCCACCCGGGAGAAACGGGTGGAAGGAAGGGGAGAAACGGGTGGAGGGAACGGGTTACCGTGAGATCATTTCGGGGCATAAAGTCCTCACGGCTCGGTCCTTGACCAGGTCTCCTCGTTCTTGGACTGATCAATCAGGCTGTTGGACGCGGCTGCTCGCAGCCTGACGCGTGAGTTAGGTGGAAGGAGAGACGGAGATGGGAATTGCCAGTGGAAAGCGCCAAGCCATTACGACTATATAGCCATTGGGATAAGGGATCGGGATAAGGAATTAGGATGGGACGGAGGGGATTGTCCAAAGTCCAACCACTTTGACGGTCGGGGATTGAATGCCGACCTGCATGAAGCGAGGCCGTCCCTCTACCGTCCAGCCCAAGTGATAGGGAAGGAGGGAGAGAGGAAGTGAAGAGTAGAGTCATCCGTGCCCGCCAGCGGTACACCTGTCTCTAATTGCCACAATTCTTAACTCTCCTCCATTTCCTCTTTTCATAGCTATGTGGTTACCTTGCCAGGATTTCGGGGCAGAACGTCCCCGCGGCCCGGTCATCAACCAGACCTCCTGGTTGCTGGACTGATCAACCAGGCTGTTGGACGCGGCTGCTCGCAGCCTGACGTATGAACAGCCTGGTTGATCAGGTATCCTTTGGAGGTGCTTATCCAGTTCTCTCTTGAACACTGCGAGGGGTCGGCCAGTTATGCCCCTTATGTGTAGTGGAAGCGTGTTGAACAGTCTCGGGCCTCTGATGTTGATAGAGTTCTCTCTCAGAGTACCTGTTGCACCTCTGCTTTTCAATCTGGTAATTCCGAGGGCAACTATACTCTCAAGTTGTTCCGCTATTCGTTTTCTTCGCTTTTAAAGGGAACGCCGTTTCCGTTCCAATCTGCATCTCTTCCTCTTTTTTTTTAAGGGTATGCTTACTGGCTTGATGGGGTTCTGGGAATTCTTCTACTCCTCAAGCCCTACCCGAGGCCAGGCTTGACTTGTGAGAGCATGGAGCGGCTCGCAGGCCCACATATCCGCCACAACCCGGTTGGTCCGGCATTTCACGAAGAAAACTATCCAGTTTTTCTTCCGGCAATATTTCTTATACTTGACGGGAGGATGTTGAACAACCGTAGACCTCTCATATTTATACGTTGTTATATAATTCTGCCTATGGCACCCCTGCTCTTCACTGTTTCTATTCTTCATTGTCTTCCATATCGTTCACTACACATGAGGTTTGAGCATATTTCTAGTGCCACTGAGTTTATTTTCTCGAGGCACTGGTTCAGGTTTGCATTATATAGCTGTTTTTCCAGCTTATTTCTGTGAGGTCTTGGTTTATTTGCTCCCAGTTAATCCGTTTATTATTTAAATTGAATTTGCTGAATTCTTCTCCTCTGGGATTCGGGACTGGTTGTGCAGGTCTATTCCCCATGCTTGTCACAACGTCATTTACGTTGTGATCTGAGTAACGGGTATTTGTAATCATTATGTTCCTGATCAATTCATCGTTATTTGTGAAAATGAGGTCCAACGTGTTCTTCCTAGTTGGTTCTACTATTTGCTGGTTTAAGGCAAACTTCTCGCACATCCGTAGCAGGTCATTTGCATGTGCCTGTTCATTTAGGCTACTTCCTGGTACTCTCTCTGATATAACTGTATTAGCCAGGTGCTTCCATTTAAGATGCCGTAGGTTGAAGTCCCCAAGCAGGATGATGTTCGGGGCTGGATTTGTGAGGTTTTCCAAGCAGTGTTCTATTTTCATTAGTTGGTCTTTAAACTGCTGATGATTTGCTTCCGGTGACATATATACAAGGACAATAACTAGTTAGTTTAGTTCATTTATTATGCACCCCATACCCATCTTGTGGGCGGTAGTGGAAAGGGTTACAGAGGCACATAATGGGCTCAGGGACTGAGCCAAACAATTCATTTAGCTAAGCAAGTTACAATCTTGATGAGCTAGTTACAAAATTCAATATAAGTCGTCACATCAACAATGGGTTCGAGATCGACCTCAAATACAGGTTCTATATTAAGCAACTGACATATGCGGGAGCCGGTCGGCCGAGCGGACAGCACACTGGACTTGTGATCCTGTGGTCCTGGGTTCGATCCCAGGCGCCGGCGAGAAACAATGGGCAGAGTTTCTTTCACCCTATGCCCCTGTTACCTAGCAGTAAAATTGGTACCTGGGTGATAGTCAGCTGTCACGGGCTGCTTCCTGGGGGTGGAGGCCTGGTCGAGGACCGGGCCGCGGGGACACTAAAGCCCCGAAATCATCTCAAGATATGTGGAGAGCTAGTGTCACAATTTATATGTTTGTCCTGCACACCGCCCCCCATCCAGTGGGTAGCGGTGGATAGGTTACAATCACTCACATATAACTACATTTAGAAACTCTATTTTGATCATCAGCACTTCTACCATATTTGAGGTGTTTAGCAGCTCAGAACAGATGAGTGTGTCTTTGATGTAGAGACTGACCACACCCTGAAGCCGGTGTTTCCTATCACATCTGAAAAGATTGTACTCTGAGATCCATATTTCACCATCATGGTAGTCCTTAGTATGGGTTTCCGTTAGGGCTGCAAACACTGCATTTGCTTCATGAAGGAGACCGTCTACAAAATGAACTTTGTTAGATTTGCGTGTTTTTATACCCTGAATGTTGGTAAATAAAAATGCTGTTATGTTTGTGGAAGTGGTGGATGCTTTACTTGGTGTTAATATCTGAGGCTCTGGTAAGGAGGCCACTGTGTTTGTGTCCTCTCCAGCACTTGACCGAGTTGGTGGTAGAGTCTGGACATTCTTCTCCACTTCATCTTGTTAAAAAAAACATCCTGGTATAAAGAGTTTCTCTTGCATCTGATTTCTGAGAGTTTTATATATATATATATATATTGGTGTATACTGGCAGCAGGTTTTCTTTTACACATGTCTCATTGAATATGACCGCATATTCTGTATTTACTATCTTCTGATTTAGGGCTTCTATCCCTCTAACTATTTTCTTAGCATCAGGGCTTAGCTGAAACAGGAGTTCTCCAAAACTCATTTTCGTAATTTCTGGGTGAAGAAAAGATGTGGATTACTATAGAATGTATTACACTTATTTAAACAATTTGCACGACGTTTCGAACCTCCATGGTTCATTTTCAAGTGAGGAAATGTTACAATGTGGTTTGATTATATACCCGCACTGGGTCAGGTGATAAACAATAAAGGTGAAAACATAGGGGATACATAGGGGATACATAGGGGATAAATGGGGTGAAACATAGAGGTAACCGCAGAAGGCCTATTGGCCCATACGAGGCAGCTGGCATCTACATACAAAGATTAATCCAGTGTAATTGGCCTGTTATGTTGAACATTGTCTTCTGTGTTGGCATCGTTATGTTCTGGTCATAACGATGCCAGACCAGAACATAACGATGCCAACACAGAAGACAATGTTCAACATAACAGGCCAATTACACTGGATTAATCTTTGTATGTAGATGCCAGCTGCCTCGTATGGGCCAATAGGCCTTCTGCGGTTACCTCTATGTTTCACCCCATTTATCCCCTATGTATCCCCTATGTTTTCACCTTTATTGTTTTATCACCTGACCCAGTGCGGGTATATAATCAAACCACATTGTAACATTTCCTCACTTGAAAATGAACCATGGAGGTTCGAAACGTCGTGCAAATTGTTTAAATAAGTGTAATACATTCTATAGTAATCCACATCTTTTCTTCACCCAGAAATTACGAAAATGAGTTTTGGAGAACTCCTGTTTCAGCTAAGCCCTGATGCTAAGAAAATAGTTAGAGGGATAGAAGCCCTAAATCAGAAGATAGTAAATACAGAATATGCGGTCATATTCAATGAGACATATATATATATATATATATATATATATATATATATATATATATATATATATAAATATATATATATATATATATATATCTGGTATCAGGCCATATATCCACCACCACCACTATACCTTCCCACAACGAAGATTTACACACAATCTTCCTCATAATTATCAAGTTAAAAAAAGCGCCATGAATTTAATCCCTAATATTCTGAAGGCTCAACTAATTTATTTCACAAGAGACCGGTTTGTGGCTATACTGAGAAGGTCAGAACCACAGGAGAGTAGAGGAGCTACCATGATGTAGGAGAGTAGAGGAGCTACCATGATGTAGGAGAGTAGAGGAGCTACCATGATGTAGGAGAGGAGCTACCATGATGTAGGAGAGTAGAGGAGCTACCATGATGTAGGAAAGTTGAGGAGCTACCATGATGTAGGAGAGTAGATGAGCTACCATGATGAAGGAGAGTAGAGGAACTACCATGATGTAGGAGAGTAGGGGAGCTACCATGATGTAGGAGAGGAGAGGAGCTACCATGATGAAGGAGAGTAGAGGAGCTACCATGATGTATGAGAGTAGAGGAACTACCATGATGAAGGAGAGTAGAGGAGCTACCATGATGTAGGAGAGTAGTGGAGCTACCATGATGAACGAGAGTAGAGGAGCTACCATGATGAAGGAAAGTAGAGGAGCTACTCTGATGTAGGAGAGTAGAGGAGCTACCATGATGTAGGAGAGTAGAGGAGCTACTCTGATGTAGGAGAGTAGAGGAGCTACCATGATGTAGGAGAGTAGAGGAGCTACCATGATGTAGGAGAGTAGAGGAGCTACTATGATAAAAGAGAGTAGAGGAGCTACCATGATGTAGGAGAGGAGAGGAGCTACCATGATGAAGGAGAGTAGAGGAGCTACCATGATGAAGGAGAGTAGAGGGATCCAGGGATTCAAATTCAGGGATCCCATCACAATGGTTGTACTTTTCAAATCACCTGTGTTGTCTCGTCTTGAGTACTGCTCAGTACTCACTTCCCCCTTCAGAGCAGGAGAGATTGCTGAAATAGAGGGAATACAGAGAACATATACGGCACGCATAGACGCGATAAAGCACCTAAATTATTGGGATCGTCTCAAAGCTCTCCAAATGTACTCTCTAGCAAGGAGACGAGAGAGATACCAAATAATATACACATGGAAAATACTGGAGGGCCAGGTCCCAAATCTACACAGTAAAATAATAACGTACTGGAGTGAACGATATGGAAGAAAATGCAGAATAGACCCAGTGAAGAGCAGAGGTGCCATAGGCACAATCAGAGAACACAATAAACATCAGAGGTCCGGGTTGTTCAACATCCTCCCAGCGACTATAAGAAATATTGCCGGAACAACTGTGGACATCTTTAAAAGAAAACTAGACTTTTATAACAAAAGAAAAAAAGTGCCAGACCAACCGGGCTGTGGTGGGCCTGCGGGCCACTCCAAGCAACAGCCTGGTGGACCAAACTCTCACAAGCCTGAGAGGTCCCCAAGCCTGACCTTGGGCAGGGCTTGGGACCAGAAGAACTCCCAGAACCGCCATCAAGCAGGTATCAAGTAGACTCCATACACAGTTTTAAATGTAGATATGATAGAGCCCAATAGGCTCAGGAACCTGTACACCAGTTGATTGACAGTTGAGAAGCGGGATAAAAGAGCCGAAGCTCAACCCCCCGCATGCACAACTAGGCGAGTACACGCCCAGTCACCTGGCTTACACTCACACCTACCAACACGCCCACAGTTACCTCACCCACGCCCACCCAGGCCACAATACAAGGGTGGAACACTGTCCGCTAATCTCAGCTAATGTTCACATCCTGTCTAGGATAAACCCCGTACACCAACGACGCTCTCTCCCTCCTTCCCATAATGCCAAGAAAAAGAGAGGAGGAGTAGAGCCCGGCCCGGGATAGGCTTGACTTGTTAAGAGTTTCTTTACGTTACCATGCGTTGATTCCCGACCACCAATCAATTGGTGGTCTGGACGCGGCTGCTCGCAGCCTGGTGAATGAATCACAGCCTGGTTGATCAGGTATCCTTTTGACGTGTTTATCCAGTTCTCTCTTGAACACTGTGAGGGGTCGGCCAGTTATGCCCCTTATGTGTAGTGGAAGCGTGTTGAACAGTCTCGGGCCTCTGATGTTGATAGAGTTCTCTCTCAGAGTACCTGTTGCACCTCTGCTCTTCAACGGGGGGTATTCTGCACATCCTGCCATGTCTTCTGGTCTTATGTGATGTTATTTCTGTGTGAAGGTTTGGGACCAGCCCCTCTACTATTTTCCAAGTGTAAATTATTATGTATCTCTCCCGCCTGCGCTCAAGAGAATACAAATTAAGGCTCTGTAGTCAGTCCCAATAGTTTAGATGTTTTACTGAGTGGATTCTAGCAGTAAAGGTTCTCTGCACGCTCTCCAGGTCAGCAATTTCTCTAGCTTTGAAAGGGGCTGTCACTGTACAGCAGTACTCCACTCCAGAGAGCACAAGCGTCTTGAAGAGTATCATCATCGGTATAGCATCTCTAGTGTGAAAAGTTCTTGTTATCCAACCTGTCATTTTTCTTGCAGTTGTGACGGCTACTTTATTGTGTTCTTTAAAGGTAAGGTCTTCCGACATGAGTACACCCAGATCCTCTACATTGCTTTTTCGTTCCATGTTATGATTTGACTGCGTTTTGTACGTGGTTTCTGTTTTTAGATTTTATTTTATCCAGAGCATGAGCTGGAACTTATCTTCATTAAATACCATATTATTTATTGTAACCCATTGAAAGACCTGATTTACATCTGATTGGAGGGTCGCTGTGCTCTCTATGTTGTTTACTCATAAAAATCCTAGTGTCATCTGCAAAGTGCTATACAGTGCTATAGATTGTGTCCTTGTCTATGTCCGATATGAGGATGAGAAAAATTGGAGCAAGCACAGTACCCTGGGGGACTGAGCTCTTCACGGTTGATTGGACTGGATATTATTTTGTTGACTATTACACATTTGGTCCTATTAGTTAGGAAATTGTAGATCTATCTGCCTATTTTTCCGGTAATTCCTTTTGAAAGCATTTTGTGTGCAGTAACACCATGGTCACATTTGTCGAAAGCTTTTACGAAATGTGTGTAAATTTCGCCAGTGTTTTGCTTGTTTTCCACGGCATCTGGTGCCAAGTCATAGTGGTCCGGCAACTGTGACAGGCAAGAGCGCCCTCTTCTGAAACCATGTTGTCCAGGATTACGGATGAACAAATTCACAAGAGCCGTGACGAGGGTTCGAACCTACGTCCGAGAGCTACGACATGGTATAACCCATGTCGAAGCTTAGTCGATTAAGGCAGCGTCTGGGATGCTCTCGGACGTAGGTCCGAACTCTCATCACGGCCCTTGTTCATCACGGCCCTTTGTTCATCACGGCCCTTGTTCATCACGGCCCTTTGTTCATCACGGCCCTTGTTCATCACGGCCCTTGTTCATCACGGCCCTTTGTTCATCACGGCCCTTGTTCATCACGGCCCTTGTTCATCACGGCCCTTGTTCATCACGACCCTTTGTTCATCACGGCCCTTTGTTCATCACGGCCCTTTGTTCATCACGGCCCTTTGTTCATCACGGCCCTTTGTTCATCACGGCCCTTGTTCATCACGGCCCTTGTTCATCACGGCCCTTTGTTCATCACGGCCCTTTGTTCATCACGGCCCTTGTTCATCACGGCCCTTTGTTCATCACGGCCCTTTGTTCATCACGGCCCTTTGTTCATCACGGCCCTTGTTCATCACGGCCCTTTGTTCATCACGGCCCTTTGTTCATCACGGCCCTTGTTCATCACGGCCCTTTGTTCATCACGGCCCTTTGTTCATCACGGCCCTTGTTCATCACGGCCCTTTGTTCATCACGGCCCTTGTTCATCACGGCCCTTTGTTCATCACGGCCCTTTGTTCATCACGGCCCTTTGTTCATCACGGCCCTTGTTCATCACGGCCCTTTGTTCATCACGGCTCTTTGTTCATCACGGCCCTTGTTCATCACGGCCCTTTGTTCATCACGGCCCTTTGTTCATCACGGCCCTTGTTCATCACGGCCCTTGTTCATCACGGCCCTTTGTTCATCACGGCCCTTTGTTCATCACGGCCCTTTGTTCATCACGGCCCTTTGTTCATCACGGCCCTTTGTTCATTTGATACATCACGCAATTGTGAATTTTGTTTATCTTCTTCCGTTCTATGCAAAGACCTGATTATCTTGACCCATCTACTCATTTTATTGTCGCCTTTTTCCCCCATACTATAGTAGTTGGAATTCGTTTCCATTAAACATCATGTGCATTTATGTTGTCCACTGTAGTATCTGGCTCACACCAAATGCTGGACTGTACGCCACTCAGCCTCCTGGAATGGTGTCACCTTACCTCACCTTGAGCAGTCTCATGTCCTTCATGTTCAGTGGCAGTGTTACCTGGCTCTGGTCGTTCATGTCCGTCATGTTCAGTGGCAGTGTTACCTGGCTCTGGTCGTTCATGTCCGTCATGTTCAGTGGCAGTGTTACCTGGCTCTGGTCGCTCATGTCCTTCATGTTCAGTGGCAGTGTTACCTGGCTCTGGTCGTTAATGTCCGTCATGTTCAGTGGCAGTGTTACCTGGCTCTGGTCGTTCATGTCCTTCATGTTCAGTGGCAGTGTTACCTGGCTCTGGTCGTTAATGTCCGTCATGTTCAGTGGCAGTGTTACCTGGCTCTGGTCGTTCATGTCCTTCATGTTCAGTGGCAGTGTTACCTGGCTCTGGTCGTTCATGTCCTTCATGTTCAGTGGCAGTGTTACCTGGCTCTGGTCGTTCATGTCCTTCATGTTCAGTGGCAGTGTTACCTGGCTCTGGTCGTTCATGTCCTTCATGTTCAGTGGCAGTGTTACCTGGCTCTGGTCGTTCATGTCCGTCATGTTCAGTGGCAGTGTTACCTGGCTCTGGTCGTTCATGTCCGTCATGTTCAGTGGCAGTGTTACCTGGCTCTGGTCGTTCATGTCCTTCATGTTCAGTGGCAGTGTTACCTGGCTCTGGTCGTTCATGTCCTTCTTGTTCAGTGGCAGTGCTACCTGGCTCTGGTCGTTCATGTCCTTCATGTTCAGTGGCAGTGTTACCTGGCTCTGGTCGTTCATGTCCTTCTTGTTCAGTGGCAGTGCTACCTGGCTCTGGTCGTTCATGTCCTTCATGTTCAGTGGCAGTGTTACCTGGCTCTGGTCGTTCATGTCCTTCATGTTCAGTGGCAGTGTTACCTGGCTCTGGTCGTTCATGTCCTTCATGTTCAGTGGCAGTGTTACCTGGCTCTGGTCGTTCATGTCCTTCATGTTCAGTGGCAGTGTTACCTGGCTCTGGCCGTTCATGTCCTTCTTGTTCAGTGGCAGTGCTACCTGGCTCTGGTCGTCACCAACTGTTCACTACCAGACTGCAGTTTCCCTCGCCGACTTCCGGTCTAGGCTGGTTATTGCTCCCTCCCCTCCCCCCTTCCCCCCTTCACCTCCATGTTCCTTACTTCCTTTACGGGACTAATTCCTTTCCAGTTTTATTCTTCCGCATGTTGTCGATTTGTGGTGATGGTTCAAGTCCCTCCCACATGTTGTGAATGTGCGATAAGGGGGCAAAAATCGCTCCAAATGATACCTGATCAACCGGTCTATGATGACTCATGCGTCAGGCAGCTGCATCCAACAGCCTGGTTGACGTGATCACTACCCTGAAGGCACTGCCAGAGACCGGGCCGCCGGTACATTGATCCCCCGGACCAAGACACGGTAAACACGAAACGGTTACCGCCCAGTGCTGCCAACAACGCAGAGGAGCATCAAGACGAACGTGTAATGTACCGGGAGAAACGTCGCCTCCAATAACGTTTACTCTCAACTTTTCCTTGCCCTACATGTTTGAGGGATCAGGTCAATAACACGGGCAGCGACGAGCCGCACTCTGGTGACGCGCGCACTTTCAAAACACATTCCTTTCCCCCGAAGAAAGTGTAAACATCTGTAAGGGGGGAACTTGATGATCACCTATAAAGGATACCTTATGTATCTGGAGGAGGTTCAGGGAGTTCTTCTATGCCCCAAGCCCGGCCCGAGGCCTGGTTTGACCGGGTTGACATTTAAATAACTTTATTGAGGTATAAACACACACACAAAGGGTTAAGGTAGCTCAATCTATTCTCACCTCGTTCAGTACAATATGTTCATATACACACACACACACACACACACACACATCACAGGCAATCCTCGTTACAGCCCCGCTCCTGTGGCAGGTAAGTCCACTACGGGCTCACCATAGCCCGTGCTACTTACCCCACTCCTGTGCCAGGTAAGTCCACTACGGGCTCACCATAGCCTGTGCTACTTACCCCACTCCTGTGCCTGGTAAGTCCACTACGGGCTCACCATAGCCCGTGCTACTTACCCCACTCCTGTGCCTGGTAAGTCCACTACGGCTCACCATAGCCTGTGCTACTTGGAAATTTTGTGTTCACAGTAGCTGATCTTAAACAACCAACAACAACATCACAAACAATCAACATATTACAGAACATTCCGAGTGAATCATATGGCACACTGCGAGCAGCGGCGTCTAACAGCCTGGATGACCAGACCACCAACGCAAAAGCCTAATCCGAAACTGGACCCCAGGAACATTGATCCTTGGAAACACATCAAGGTAAGGAACAATATCCATAGTTCTTCTATGGACATTGGCTTCTTCCTCTCCTCCATAGTTTTTATAATGGAGGAGAGGGAGAAGCCTTTTTTTCGGGGGTAGTAAAGAGGTTGGAGTGAAGGGAAAGTTTAGAAATGTGAAACAGTGAGAGTTATGAAAGCAGGCGTGCTGTCCGCCTTGCTGACACCATGTGTGGGTGTTGGCAGCTACTCTCTTGTCATGCATATAAATATATATATATCATGCATATAAATGCATATATATATATATATATATTATATATATATATATATATATATATATATATATATATATATATATTTTTTTTTTTTATTTTATGCTTTATTGTGTATTTAAAGGTTACAAAACATACAAGACAAATGCCTAAAGGTTATGGATCTCTATGAAGCTACCCGCGTCCGGACAGGAACCGGGGACGCAGCAAGCATTTCCCTCTGGATCGCCACACTGAGGCGCTGAACAAAAAACTGCAAGCCCTTGGGTCTCTGGTGACGTCAATGAGCTTGGAACCCAATTCCTTGAGAAATCCCAAGGCACTATTTCCCCAGGGGCCATGCGTCTCAGACGCTATGGGAACAAAGAGGTATTGACCTGCCAGTCGCCTGTACTTGAGTGATTTTGCTGTTTCCCTGTGGTGGCCGCCCCACCTGCTTGATCAGCTCCGAAGTGTACATAGGTGTCAGAGGGTGGATACACATGTGTAATCCCACAGCCTATGGTATTAGTGTTGGTCAACACTAATACCATAGGATCTTATTTTAAATTTAAAGATTAAGTGCCTACCCCCCTGTGCTTAATATCGTATATACTGTATATTGTGTCCAGCTGTAATGCTGGATATATCGGGAGTTCCATTCGGAACTTTAAGATTAGGATACTTGAGCACCGGGGAGTTTCTTTTAGGACTGGATTACCATTGTCTAACCCACATTTTCGGAGATTAGAAACCTTTGCTATGAGTTTAATCATTCTCTGCTGGAATCTGATTTTAAAATTTTGGACACTTGTATAAATGGCCAGTCAGATTTGAGAGTAATGGAATCCTTATATATATAAAGGAGCTGCGGCCTTTGTTAAAACGCAACCTTTCGGCTGTTCAATGTAGCACTGTGTAGTGCACAATAGGCCCTGTATTTTGCTTTATATTTCATTCTGTAGTAATTATAAATATGTATTTACTATAGATTTATTAACTATATATATATATCATATATATATATATATATATATATATGATATATCATATACTTAGATATAATATATATATATATATATATATATTTCATCCTCTGGCTGGAAGAAGGTTTTTTTTATAAAACCCAAAAAACAGCCAGCCTACTAATGAAAACTCTCCAGACACGGTAGCAGAACGCCCTAAAAGAGACAAACGTCGTCTATGCCTTTAAATGTCCATTGGGGACTGTAAGCCCCAAAAACACTCAGTATTATGGTGCAAGACAAACAACATCTCGTTCCAGGCGTTTAACGATTGCATAAGCAACAGGGCTCCAGTTAAGGAACATATACTCTCTTCCCACACCAAACCATCACCAGAGAAATCTTAACAAATAACACAGAAATCATCGATAGGTACAGCGATAGCAGGGGCTTACTAACTGCGAGGCACTACACATCAGAAGTCAACACCAGCAATCAACAAGCAATTAATGCACAACTATATTCTACCCACTTCACCCCACGTCACGACCCATGCTCTCTACAAACAAAAACCCAACAAAAAAAAAAAAAAAAAAACAAAACAAAAAA
>WNGS01009202.1:18321650-18331832 GCA_020271785.1 Procambarus virginalis
TTCTCTCTTGAACACTGTGAGGGGTCTGCCAGCAATGCCCCTTATGTGTAGTGGAAGCGTGTTGAACAGTCTCGGGCCTCTGATGTTGATAGAGTTCTCTCTCAGAGTACCTGTTGCACCTCTGCTCTTCAACGGGGGTATTCTGCACATCCTGCCATGTCTTCTGGTCTCATGTGGTGTTATTTCTGTGTGCAGGTTTGGGACCAGACCCTCTACTATTTTCCAAGTGTAAATTATTATGTATCTCTCCCGCCTGCGCTCAAGAGAATACAGATTTAGGCATTTTAGTCGTTCCCAATAGTTTAGATGTTTTACTGAGTGGATTCTAGCAGTAAAGGATCTCTGCACGCTCTCCAGGTCAGCAATTTCTCCAGCTTTGAAAGGGGCTGTCATTGTGCAGCAGTACTCCACTCTAGAGAGCACTAGCGTCTTGAAGAGTATTATCATCGGTATAGCATCTCTAGTGTGAAAGTTCTTGTTATCCAACCTGTCATTTTTCTTGCAGTTGTGACGGCTACTTTATTGTGTTCTTTAAAGGTAAGGTCTTCCGACATGAGTACACCCAGATCCTTTACATTGCTTTTTCGGTCTATGTTATGATTTGACTGAGGTTTCTGGCATGTTTCTGATTTGACTGGTACGTGGTTTCTGTTTTTATATTTTCCCTTTTTTCCGTAACGCAGGAGCTGGAACTTAGCTTCGTTAAACACAATATTATTTATTCTCATAAAAATCCTAGTGTCATCTGCAAAGGATGATACAGTGCTATAGATTGTGTCCTTGTCTATGTCTGATATGAGGATGAGAAAAAGTACTGGAGCAAGGACAGTACTCTAGCGGACTGAGCTCTTCACGGTTGATAGACCGGATTTTATTTTATTGACTATTACACATTAGGATCTGTTAGTCAGGAAAATGTAGATCCATCTGCCTATTTTTCTGGTAATTCCTTTTGAACGCATTTTGTGTGCACCTGTAGCCACCTGCTCAACCATTTGTGTCCCGCCCGGGGATCGAACCAGGGAGCGTCAATTGTGAGTAGAGAACGTACAATAACCCATCCGCTGTTGACAACAAAACAAAACACACGCACTAGCTAACGCCAGAACAACACTGCCTATTATTACTAGTTCGTTTAAAAATTCAATATAAATATTTTAATAAAAAATATTGAAATATTTCATTAATTTGAGTGTTTCCGCGAAAAGGATCCCACAAACGGAGCTTAGCGAGCAGTCACCACGTGTGTGGGGCGAGACCTCACTGTTGGCAGCTTATAGTGACCCACATTGTGAAGGTGGTGCTCCATACACCTCAATACCTCCCCAACACTCACACACACCCCACACCCGGCGCCGGCGAGAAACCATGGGCAGAGTTTCTTTCACACTGATGCCTCTGTTACCTAGCAGTAAATAGGTACCTGGGAGTTAGTCAGCTGTTACGGGCTGCTTCCTGGGTAATTACCTAAGTGTAATTACCTAAGTGTAGTTACAGGATGAGAGCTACGCTCGTGGTGTCCCGTCTTCCCAGCACTCTTTGTCATATAACACTTTGAAACTACTGACGGTCTTGGCCTCCACCACCTTCTCACCTAACTTGTTCCAACCGTCTACCACTCTGTTTGCGAAAGTGAATTTTCTTATATTTCTTCGGCATCTGTGTTTAGCTAGTTTATATCTATGACCTCTTGTTCTTAAAGTTCCAGGTCTCAGGAAATCTTCCCTATCGATTTTATCAATTCCTGTTACTATTTTGTATGTAGTGATCATATCACCTCTTTTTCTTCTGTCTTCTAGTTTTGGTATATTTAATGCCTCTAACCTCTCGTCGTAGCTCTTGCCCTTCAGTTCTGGGAGCCACTTAGTTGCATGTCTTTGCACCTTTTCCAGTTTGCTGATGTGCTTCTTAAGATATGGGCACCACACAACCGCTGCATATTCTAGCTTTGGCCTCAGAAAAGTTGTGAACAATTTCTTTAGTATATCGCCATCCATGTATTTAAAAGCAATTTAAATGTGTGTGTGTGTGTGTGTGTGTGTGTGTGTGTGTGTGTGTGTGTGTGTGTGTGTGTGTGTGTGTGTGTGTGTGTGTGTGTGTGTGTGTGTGTGTGTGTGTGTGTGTGTGTGTGTGTGTGTGTGTGTGTGTGTGTGTGTGTGTGTGTGTGTGTGTGTGTGTGTGTGTGTGTGTGTGTGTACTCACCTAGTTGTGTTTGCGGGGGTTGAGCTCTGGCTCTTTGGTCCCGCCTCTCAACCGTCAATAAACAGGTGTACAGTTTCCTGAGTTAATGGGCTCTATCATATCTACACTTGAAACTGTGTATGGAGTCAGCCTCCACCACATCGCTTCCTAATGCATTCCATTTGTCAACCACTCTGACACTAAAAAAGTTCTTTCTAATATCTCTGTGGCTCATTTGGGCACTCAGTTTCCACCTGTGTCCCCTAGTGCGTGTGCCCCTTGTGTTAAACAGCCTGTCTTTATCAACCCTGTCGATTCCCCTGAGAATCTTGAATGTGGTGATCATGTCCCCCCTAACTCTTCTGTCTTCCAACGAAGTGAGGTTTAATTCCCGTAGTCTCTCCTCGTAGCTCATACCTCTCAGCTCGGGTACTAGTCTGGTGGCAAACCTTTGAACCTTTTCCAGTTTAGTCTTATGCTTGACTAGATATGGACTCCATGCTGGAGCCGCATACTCCAGGATTGGTCTGACATATGTGGTATATAATGTTCTGAAAGATTCCTTACACAAGTTTCTAAAGGCCGTTCTTATGTTAGCCAACCTGGCATATGCTGCTGATGTTATCCTCTTGATATGAGCTTCAGGGGACAGGTCTGGCGTGATATCAACCCCCAGGTCTTTCTCTCTCTCTGACTCTTGAAGTATTTCATCTCCCAAATGGTACCTTGTATCTGGTCTCCTGCTTCCTACCCATATCTTCATTACATTACATTTGCTTGGGTTAAACTCTAACAGCCATTTGTTCGACCATTCCTGCAGCTTGTCCAGTCTTCTTGAAGTCTCAAGCTGTCCTCCTCTGTCTTAATCCTCATAATTTTGGCGTCGTCAGCAAACATTGAGAGGAATGAGTCTATACCCTCTGGGAGATCATTTACGTATATCAGAAACAGGATAGGTCCAAGTACAGAGCCCTGTAGGACTCCACTGGTGACTTCACGCCAGTCTGAGGTCTCACCCCTCACTGTAACTCTCTGCTTTCTATTGCTTAGGTACTCCCTTATCCACTGGAGCGCCCTACCAGTTACTCCTGCCTGTTTCTCCAGCTTATGCATCAACCTTTTATGGGGTACTGTGTCAAAGGCTTTCCGACAGTCCAAAAAAATGTGTGTGTGTGTGTGTGTGTGTGTGTGTGTGTGTGTGTGTGTGTGTGTGTGTGTGTGTGTGTGTGTGTGTGTGTGTGTACACAGTTTACTTTACTCTTGAACAATGTTCAGGACTAATGTATACTCGAGTTTTGTCAGTAAACTGTTGTGGCGACCAAAATGAGTCCCGCGGGTGATGGGTTTCAAGCCCATTACAGACCAAACCGGTTCAGGCCAATTACCCCACACCCAACACCTCCCCTTTAAGCACCACGGGCAATAGCCAGCTATGAATACAAACTATAAATATTCCGATCACACTGTTTAATGTCAACGCATGTCTTTCCATTCTCCATGTATGTAGATTCAAGTCAATAAAGAAAGGATGAGTGCGCTTCCATCCTCGCCTTTGTCTTGTGACACAGATTCCTGTTGAAACTCGCCCCAACATGGACGTGTCGATATGTCGGTTTTAGGGCACAGCTCTTGCATGATCCTGCATTGCAAATGCAGCCGACACTGGACACTGCTGAAGCCAACTCCATCCACAGCTTTAAGAGCATGCGTGTCCGTGTTTGGTGCCTGCATGCCTTTCACAATTATGAGAATTCGCAAAATAATTCAAATGTCAACAGATATTTTCCGATAGCTCTAATTGCAGCGGTGGTTGTGGTGGTTGTTCTGGCAATGGTTGTAGTGTGTTGTTATGATTGTAATTGTTTTTGTGTACCGCCTCCACGTGTCCGGGAGCTCCACCACCACCACGTGTCCTGGAGCTCCACCACCACGTGTCCTGGTGCTCCACCACTACCACCACGTGTCCTGGAGCTCCACCACCACCACGTGTCCGGAAGCTCCACCACCACCACGTGCCCGGAAGCTCCACCATGACCACGTGTCCGGAAGCTCCACCATGACCACGTGTCCGGAAGCTCCACCACCACCACGTGTCCTGGAGCTCCACCACCACCACGTGTCCGGAAGCTCCACCATGACCACGTGTCCGGAAGCTCCACCATGACCACGTGCCCGGAAGCTCCACCATGACCACGTGTCCGGAAGCTCCACCACCACCACGTGTCCTGGAGCTCCACCACCACCATGTGTCCGGAAGCTCCACCACCACCACGTGTCCGGAAGCTCCACCACCACCACGTGTCCGGAAGCTCCACCACCACCACGTGTCCGGAAGCTCCACCACCACGTGTAGTTGTGGCGAGAGAGAGAGAGAATGGGGACTCACTCACTCTCTCTCGCTCCCTCCCTCTCTTTCTCTTTCCCTTCCTCTCTCTCTCTCTCTCTCTCCCATCTCAGCGACGCCACCTTCCCTCTTCACCCCCCCCCCACCCCACCCGTAGTCTCCATGGAGTTCTGGAGCACCTGTCTACCCAGAGTGTGTCGTCCGGGGCCCCAGGCTGGAGTAACAGGTGTTACACCCCCACCTCCACACTCCCCCGCACCCCCGCCACACTCCCCCACCCATTATTACTACTACTGGTTAACATCCAGGTCATCAACCGCACAGTTCCGCTCCTCTACTCCAGCGGTGGCAATGTAAGGTGTGCGACACAGTACGTCAATACCAAGCTAGTGTGTGGCACTGTGGAACGCCTTCATATGGTACCTGATTATGCTGTTTAAACATTCATACTCCAGACTCAGAGGCAGGCAGGCAGGCAGGCAGGCAGGCAGGCAGAAAGAGACACCCCTTTCTGTCCCACACAACACAGCCGGAGCGGAGGCCTAGTACAAGACACTATGGAATGAATGGTGGAAACCATTACAGATTATATGGTGATGTACAACAGGAGCCATAACCCTGTACCTTGGGCCTACTGTATGTCAGAACAGAGTGTGGACCGCCCGGAGACGTGATGCACTCACTGCGCCATCGGCGAGTACATAGATACGACTACCTTGTCTACCTTGTGTAGCTTCCGGGGATCAACAGTCCTGCAGCCCGATCTCCGACCTGGCCTCCCAGTTGGTCGTATCGTCAACCAGGCTGTTGGACGCGGTTGCTCGCAGCCTGACGTATGAATCACAGCCTGATTGATCAGGTATTCTTCGGAGGTGCTTATCCAGTTCTCTCTTGAACACTGCGAGGGGTCGGCCAGTTATGCCCCTTATGTGTCAACCCGTCTTCGCAAATTCGTATAGTCAATATTGACTTATTAAATACGTGCATAGGTGACATACTAAACATAATAGTTTACCTTGAAAAGCTTCATAGAAAACACCGACCTTACCTAACCTTGTTAGTATGTTAAGATAAGCATCTTATAGATTCGTAATTACAATTGTTACTTAACCTATTATAGGTATAGGTTAAGTACTAATTGTAATTACGAAGCAATAAGATGCTTATCTTAACATACTAACAAGGTTAGGTAAGGTCAGTGTTTTCTATGAAGCTTTTCAAGGTAAACTATTATGTTTAGTATATCACCTATGCACGTATTTAATAAGTCAATATTGACTATACGAATTTGCGAGGACGGGTTGTATGTGTAGCGGAAGCGTGTTGAACAGTCTCGGGCCTCTGATGTTGATAGATTTCTCCCTTAGCGCACCTATTGCACTTCTGCTTTTCAATGTGGCAATATATTTTGCACACCCTGCCATGTCTAATGGTTTCATGTGGTGTTATTTCTTTGTGCAGATTTGGAACCAGTGTCTCTAATATCTTCCAAGTGCAAATTATTATGTATCTCCCTCCTGCGCTCTAGGAAATAAGAAGTTTAAAAAATTTCGTCAATAATTTAGGTTTTAATTTAATTTTTAGACGTTTTAATTTCGTCTAAATAATTTAAGACGTTTTAAAAGATCTGAACGCTCTCGAGGTCACCAATTTCTCCATCTTTAAATGGAGCTGTTAATGAACAAAGTGTGTTTCGCCTTAGAGAGCATTTTTGTCTTAAAAAGCATCACCATTTGTTGGCATCACTTGTCTGAATGGTTCCTATTATCAACCTGTCAGTTTTCTTGCAGTTGTGACAGCTACGCGACGTGTTCTTTACAAGTATGGTCTTCCCACATGATTACTCTCAAACCTTTTATATATAATGCATTTTCTTTCAATAGTGTGATTTGGCAACGTTTTATATGTGGTTTCCGTTTTAATATTATCCTTTTTCCCCCATAGCGCACAAGTTGGAACTAACGAAAATATCAAAAGGGAAAAAATACAATGTGCAGTCAGACCTCACTCTTTACTGGGCGGGGTTCCGTAAGGTTCAGTACATGGACCATAACTGAACCATTAACGTCAAAAGTCATTCCATAATTGATCTAAGTAACAAAAGAACCTTCAAAGAAGAGATGCCAAACCAATAATGGCACTTTTTAAGGAACTACTACTCCCTAGGACGAAATATTGTTACACAATAGCAGCCCCAATCAAATCTGGAGAAATTGCTGACCTAGAGAGCGTGCAGAGAACTTTTACTTCCAGAACTTATTGAATAAAACATGTAAATTACTGGGACCCTTTAAATTGTACTCTTTGGAGCGCAGACGAACGAGATACATCACAATTGTAGCCTTATAAATATTAGAGGGAATGGTTCAAAATCTACAATCCTGGAGATTAGGAGGCATGGCGGAATGTGTAAAATATTCCCTTGAATAATACGGGTGAAACAGCCGGCGCAGGTGAGCCAGTGGTAGAGGGGACGCAGGTGAGCCAGTGGTAGAGGGGACGCAGGTGAGCCAGTGGTAGAGGGGACGCAGGTGAGCCAGTGGTAGAGGGGACGCAGGTGAGCCAGTGGTAGAGGGGACGCAGGTGAGCCAGTGGTAGAGGGGACGCAGGTGAGCCACTGGTAGAGGGGACGCAGGTGAGCCAGTGGTAGAGGGGACGCAGGTGAGCCAGTGGTAGAGGGGACGCAGGTGAGCCAGTGAGTAGAAGGGACGCAGGAGGTTACCTTGAGGTGCTTCCGGGCTTAGCGTCCCCACGGCCCGGTCGTCGACCAGGCATCCTGGTTGCTGGACTGGTCAACCAGGCTGTTGGACGCGGCTGCTCGCAGCCTGACGTATGAGTCACAGCCTGGTTGATCAGGTATCCTTTGGAGGTGCTTATCGAGCTCTCTCTTGAACACTGTGAGGGGTCGGGCCAGTTGTGCCCCTTATGTGTAGTGGAAGCGTGTTGAACAGTCTCGGGCCTCTGATGTTGATAGAGTTCTCTCTCAGAGTACCTGTTGCACCTCTGCTTTTCAACGGGGGTATTCTGCACATCCTGCCATGTCTTCTGGTCTCATGTGGTGTTATTTCTGTGTGCAGGAGAGCCAGATCCCAATCGAAAAATGTATTAATAGTTTGTAGTTTTCGAATGTCTTCTACAGAAGTAATTTTCATGCTGATGTTTATCATCTGCTAAAGATGACACGATGCTGTGACTTGTATTTTTGTCTATATCTGATATGAGAATAAGAAAAAGCAGTGGTGCAAGGACTGTACCCTGAGGTACATAAGTTTTCACTGTGCTTGGACACGATTATATTTGATTGACTGTAACTCTTATCTTGCCTGCCTCTCTGGTTACTCTTTGCGTTCGCTTTGACAAAAAATGGAATATTCATCGCCCAACAGTTATTCTTATTGAGCTCAGTTTGTGCGCCATCACTCCATGGTCACATATATCAAATGATGACGCAGAGTCCGTGTGTTCCACATCTGCATTCTGTTTTTGTTCTAATGCCTCCGTGATTTTGTCATAGTGGTCGAGTAGCTGCGAAAGGCATGATCTTCCCACCAGAGGTAGCGGGGTGGGGAGGCCCAGGTGAGCCAGTAGAGTGGAGTGCAGGGAAGCCAGTGGTAGGGTGGGGTGTAGGGAAGCCATACCTAAGTACCTGGAATTTGTCACCATTAAACATAATTTTATTTTCAGTTGCCCAATCGAAGACCTTATTAATATCTGAAAGCCGTTTTTTAGTGTCTTCTACAAAAGAAATTTTCATGCTGATTTTTGAATCATCTACATAGGATGACACGAAGCTGTGACTAGTATTTTTGTCCATATCTGAGATAAGAATGAGAAATGTCAGCAGTACAAGGGCTGTGCCCTGGGGTACAGAGCTTTTCACAACATTCAGGTTTGATTGGCCGTCACTCTCTGCATTCTGTTTGACAAAGTTGAAAACCCAACGCCCCACTTTATCCAGTATTCCTATTGATCATATTTGTTGAATGCCTTTCCAAAGTCTGTCAATACAACATCTACATTTTGCTTTTCTTCTAAGGCTTCTGTGATTTTGTCACAATAGTTGAGTAACTGTGACAGAGGAACTTCCCGCTCTAAATTCATGTTGTCTAAGTTCATTTTTTCCATAAAGACAAATTTAATTCCTAATCACTCATTCAAACACGTTTATGGGTGATGTTAGTGCAACTGGTCTATAATTTTTTATCAAAGCTTTATTACCTCCCTTGTGCAGAGGAGCTATGTCTTCTGATTTAAGTGCTGCTGTTAATTCCCTTGTATCCAGGCTCTTTCTCCATATTACACTGAGTGCTCGTGCTACTGGTACTTTACATTTCTTTATGAATATTGAATTCCATGAGTCAGGACCAGGGGGATGAGTGCATGGGGATATTGTCAATTTCTCTTTCAAAGTCTTGCGAGTTCGTGCTAATATCAGTTTTATTATCTGCGTCTTGTATGTCATTCATAAAGAAGCTGTCTGGATCTTCAAGTTTCATGTTGTTTAGTGGTGTACTGAACATGCAACTGACAAGAACCTACCCTCTAATAGACGGAGCCTGCAGGAAGAACTCGATGAATACACACACCTGGAGACGGTCTCACGAATTCTTCTACTCCTCGAGACCGGCCTGAGACCAGGCTTGACTTGTGATAACTTGGTCCAACAGGCTGTTGTCTGTTGTACCAGGCAACACACCTGCACATCAGGCTACTGAAGGCTGTGAGGCGCAAGCTGAAGGCCGAGAGGCCAGTTCAAGAAAGCTGAAACATTCTGGTCTCTGGGAAGATGAGTGCTCACTCACACACAACGTGTAGTTTAACTGCTTGCTGACACTCTCCCACACAGACCCCACTTACCACCTGCCCCACCTAGACCCCTGCCCACCCCTCCCACACCCCTTCTCATCCCTTCCAAATTCTCCCCCTCCCCCCTCCCCGACCCTCGTCTCTCACGTCTACTCCACTCCCCATTTCACTTGTGTATTTGTCGACCACCGTCACCTTCTTCGTCTCGTCTCGTATCTTCTCCTTGGAATATATACACTTTTATTTTGTATCATATTTGATTTGTCATCTTCCACTATCTGGAGCCTCCCTCTCATCCCCCCCACCCACGATGGTTAGGGGGGAGGGGGGCAGGAGGGGAGGAAGACCCCTCCTTACACCCTCCCCTCCAGACAACCCTCCGTCCCCTCCCCCTCCCTTTCGCCGGGATCCAAAGGGTGAGTCACGAGCTAAAATGACGGGTGGGGAAGGTTAGGAAGGGGGGGGGGGTAGGGGCAGTGAGAGGGGGAAGGGAAGGGGGGGAGCGGGTAGGGATGGAAGAAAGGGAGGGACGACAGGGGAAAGGGAGGGGGAGCGGAAGGGAAAGTAGTGCGAGGGGAACGGGGGCGACCGGGGAAAGGAGGGGACGACAGGGGAAAGGGTAGGGCCGGACAGGGAAAAGGGAGGGACGACAGGGGAAGGGGAGGGACGGACAGGGGAAAGGTAGGGACGGACAGGGGAAAGGAGGGACCGACAGGGGAAAGGGAGGGACCGACAGGGGAAAGGTAGGGACCGACAGGGGAAAGGGGGGGACCGACAGGGGAAAGGGAAGGGACGGACAGGGGAAAGGTAGGGACCGACAGGGGAAAGGTAGGGACGGACAGGGGAAAGGA
>WNGS01009202.1:18340366-18355312 GCA_020271785.1 Procambarus virginalis
TTTTTAAATATATATATATATATATATATATATATATATATATATATATATATATATATATATATATATGTATATATATATATATATATATATATATATATATTATATATATATATATATAATATATATATATACTATATATGTATGAACACGTTGTACTGAACGGGGCGAGAATAGCTTGAGCTGCCTCATCCCTTTGTGTGTATTTATACCTCAATAAACCTATTTCAATTTCAACAAAAAGATTGCCACCACTTTCTCCGCCATCCATATCCACCAGCCTCATAATGATATTCCACACTTATTCAACAAATTCCCAGCTGATCCCACTGTAGGCCTCTAAGCCACAGTCCAGCTCCTGACCACACCATCCTGCCCGGACGCTCAACACATCCCAAGTCCTATCGTCACCTAGAAACCAAATCCCAAAAATGACAAAATTATACTGAGAAATATACTTCTGAACCAGCATTTATCGAAGCCTAAATCACTGATGTGTGTTAGGCAACTGTTGTGGGTTGCATCCTGGCGAAGGTCAGCTGGCTAAAGACGTAGGAGGGGGGGGGGGGAGACCCTGGATAATATAAGTACAGGCTTCCTGTCTCCGAGAACTCTCTCTCTCCTTGCAATCTGTCGGCCGCAAGCACCAGCATAAGCGCCGTCTTTGTAGCCAAAACACATTCGCCGGTACACAAGTACACAATACAAATATATAAATTGTAAACAAATGCCAATGCACTTCAATAAGCGTACATAAGAGCGGGTGCCATGCATGCACACACACATATATACTCTCACAAGCACATCACACACATGCAACACAGCTATTTTGCAAGAGCCTATTGTGCCTCGTCACTTGGGTGGAGTAAAGCCTCGTCCCCGCTGCTGACGGACAAATATAATTACTACCACGACGACGGCCTGCACAAGCCTGCCTCACACCAACCTTCAGTACCTGCTTGATATGGGGTTCTGGTCCACCAGGCTGTTGCTTGGAGCGGCCCGCAGATTTAGTGTGACATGCTCCATGACGCCAGCCCGCACAGTCACTACAGATCCCAAGTGTCGTCAACGCCTCACAGTCATAGTAAGTACTGATCAAGTTGATCAAGTGCAAGTACTCTGCACTCCGCACTTGATCATCCTACTTTTACCTGGTTTACCTGTTGATAATTCTGATACTTATTCTCGTATCACAGCCTAGCTTGGTACCACCCTGTCGGTGGTGGGAGGGAGGGAGCCGGTCGGCCGAGCGGACAGCACACGGACTTGTGATCCTTGTGGTGCCCGGGTTCGATCCCGGGCGCCGGAGAGAAACAATGGGCAGAGTTTCTTTCACCCTATGCCCCTGTTACCTAGCAGTAAAATAGGTACCTGGGTGTTAGTCAGTTGTCACGGGCTGCTGCTTCCTAGGGGTGGAGGCCTGGTCGAGGACCGGGCCGCGGGGACACTAAAGCCCCGAAATCTTCTCAAGATAACCTCAAGATAACCCCAGCGAGACCACATTTCTACTGGAAGAAAATGTATATATTCTGGTGAACATTCTGTCTGAATGAATGGCCACGTCCGTGGTAGATAAACTGCTGCATTTCACCCAGTCACCTTAGTGTCCATGCTTCAATGTTCACCTGTGCTTGGTCAGGATTCACGAAGCATTTATTTATCCACTTACGAAACCTGTACATTTGTCCTCAATCATGGCGGCTTTGTTTACGTTTATTAAAGAGTTTACGAGCTTCGAAATTTATTATAAACAAGCATCGAAGTCCATAAACTGCTTAATAAATGTATACAGAGCCGTAATAATTGAGGAAAGATGTACAGCTTTCGTAAGTGGTTGCGCAAGTGCTTAACGAATCCTAGGGCCAGATTCACGAAGCAGTTACGCAAGTACTTACAAACGTGTACATCTTTCCAAAATCTTTGACGGCTTTGGTTACATTTATCAAACAGTTTACAAGCATGAAAACTTCCCAATCAACTGTTGTTATTGTTATAAACAGCCTCCTGGTGCTTCGGAGCCCATTAACTGTTTAATAATTGTAAATAAAGCAGCCAAAGATTGAGAAAAGATGTACAGGTTCCTAAGTGCTTCATCATAAATCTGGTCCCTGGCCCTTGAGGTCGCCCAGCAACACGTGTGTCCCGATGGCCAGGTAAATACAGATCAACTTACCCCCCAGACCAGCCCCTCCTCTCTCCACCCAGGCTACTTCTCTCCTGTTTTCATCTACTCTTCTTCAACCAACCAGGCTCGTCTGGGAAGATTTAGGCGGCGAGACTGAGCCTTATATATATTACCCACCACCTGCTACACCTATATTACCCTGCTACACCTCATTACCCACCACACACGTGGTCATACATGTTTACACTACTAGACAGCATACATACATTTTCGGGTGTCCTACATAGACAAGGTTAGAGATGTGTTGTACACACGAGTCCCGCGCGCTGTTCACTCAGCTATCAGACCCCCTATGTGTGTGAGTGTAGAGGGGTGGGAGTAGAGGTGGGGGGTAGAGGGGGTGTATGAATACATACACCCCCACTGCTTCCACTACACACAATTATTATGGATTATTTAACACGGGTGGCACACGCACAAGGGGACACAGGTGGAAGCTGAGTACCCAAATGAGCCACAGAGACATTAGACAGAACTTTTTCAGTGTCAGAGTAGTTAGTAAATGGAATGCACTAGGAAGTGATGTGGTGGAGGCTGTTTTCATACACAGTTTCAAATGTAGATATGATATGATGCCCAGTAGGCTCAGGAATCTGTACATCAGTTGATTGACGGTTGGGAGGCGGGACCAAAGAGCCAGAGCTCAACCCCCGCAACACAACTAGGTGAGTACAACTAGGTGAGTACATAAGGGGCATAACTGGCCGACCCCTCACAGTGTTCAAGAGAGAGCTGGATAAACACCTCCAAAGGATACCTGATCAACCAGGCTGTGACTCATACGTCAGGCTACGAGCAGCCGCGTCCAACAGTCTGGTTGACCACTCCAGCAACGAGGAGCCTGGTCGAAGACCGGGCCGCGGGGACGCTGAGCCCCGATATCCTCTCAAGGTAACCACAAGGTAAGGTAGTGAGGCCACCAGTAACACGGCCGGCCACCACACAACCATCCTGGCTGCACAAGGTTACCACCACACACCACACTGCCAGCTGCCGGTCCTTCACCTCTGCCACCCGCCATATGTGTACAACACATCTCTAACCTTGTCTATGTAGGACACCCGAAAATGTATGTATGCTGTCTAGTAGTGTAAACATGTATGACCACGTGTGTGGTGGGTAATATATATAAGGCTCAGTCTCGCCGCCTAAATCTTCCAGACGAGCCTGGTTGGTTGATACCTGCTTGATGGGGTTCTGGGAGTTCTTCTCCTCCCCAAGCCCGGCCCGAGGCCAGGCTTGACTTGTGAGAGCTTGGTCCACCAGGCTGTTGCTTGGAGCGGCCCGCAGGCCCACATACCCACCACAGCCCGGCTGATCCGGAACTTCTCTTAGAAAACAGTCCAGTTTTCTCTTGAAGATTACCACGGTTGTTCCGGCAATATTCTGATGCTCGCGCCACTACGCACGCATTAGGAAATGATGCCACATTATAAAGAAATACATACAAGTGAAGGAAGAGCAGCCAGAGAACCCTTGGTGGTATCCGGCTCCGGATGTTTTCAGGAACGTTTCCTGCAGAGGGAGCCAAGCGTGACAGCTTCACATGTGTGTGTGTGTGTACCCGCGGGTGTGTCGCACTTGGCCCCTGGTCCCCCTGCTACACCTCACCCACCACTCACCCCACGCTCATGTATTGTTAATGACACATGGGAATATGATTAGTAATGTTCCTCTGAGAGAGAGAGAGAGAGAGAGAGAGAGAGAGAGAGAGAGAGAGAGAGAGAGAGAGAGAGGGGAGGAGGAGGAGGAGGAGTAGGAGAGGAGGAGGAGGAGGAGAGGAGGAGGGCGGAGGAGGAGGCGGAGGAGGGTAAGCGAGGTAGGGGCGGGTGTAAGAGAGGTAGGGGCGGTGTAGGGGAGCTGGTATGGGTGTAGTGGGTCCCTGGTACTGGCAGCAAGTAAGGGGACACGGGTATTACATCACGTCCGCGCGACAACCAGTTGAGACACTTTCCGGAAGCCAAAGTGTGGAGTTATCAGTATATGAAATATAGTGTGAATGACAAATCACACAGCCAGCAACAATGGGTCTCTGCTGCAATCAATTTCTACCCACAATCATCTGCTGCGCAATGATTGGCCACTTAGCACGATGGACTCTTCTCTGATTGGCTAACGGATTAATTATTGATTCTGCGATTACCTGTCGGGAAGACTGGTACTGCGAGGCCCCGCCTGGGGCGCTGGGCCGCCTCTCACACCAATCCCTTCACTAGATTTACAACTCCGTACAAAATGCAACCGTTTTGCCTACCAACAAAACTTACCAACCCGAGCAACCCACCTAACCTATCGAAGGCCGATATATAGAAAACATCAATATTACAGAGCATTCATTCGTATTAATACGTCGCATTTGTAAGGAATTAGGTGAAAAGACGAGTTGAACATAGTAGACCAAACTTTGAAGACATCTTCAAGAGAAAACTGGACTGTTTTCTAAGAGAAGTTCCGGATCAGCCGGGCTGTGGTGGGTATGTGGGCCTGCGGGCCGCTCCAAGCAACAGCCTGGTGGACCAAGCTCTCACAAGTCAAGCCTGGCCTCGGGCCGGGCTTGGGGAGGAGAAGAACTCCCAGAATCCCATCAAGCAGGTATCAAGCAGGTATGCATCAAGTTCCCTCATGAAACTCTAACAACTTCCTCATATGATGCCGCCTTTACCTTGTGTTGGTTCCGAGGATCAACAGTCGTTTATGTAAGCTTATACAGCGCTACTGTCCCATACTCTTGTGTGTATACCGTTCTCGGGTGATGTAGTGGCATTTAGGCACGAATATAATCGGCACAAAAGAGTTGATTCAAAGATAAAAACAAGATAAAAAAGAAAACATGATCCGAAAACCTGTCAATATTACAAATGGGGTATATATAAATACTGGATATTGGGAGAAACAAATGGAACATGCACATATAATCATGCTAGAAAGAATATAAATATTAGTACAGATAAATGTTCCAAAAGTTGACAAATTTTGTACCCAAAACTTTGTAAGATCTCATTAAATAAGAAAGAACCCTTTAACAAAGATTGCCCAGCTTTTCATATAAGAGGAACAGTTCAAAATATGACGACCACCACCAACTCAGTCAACCAGTAGAGAGGTCATAAACACGGAGGCAACCCTACCACACCCACACATATTAACACCAAGAAAAATACTCAACACTTCCACAAACATAATAACGTCATTAGTATGTGGCAACATTCAGGGTGCAAAAAACCCGCATAAATAAAAGAAAGCCCACTTCATAGCTGGCCTCTTAAATGAGGCAAATGCAATGCTTGCAGCCCTAACTGAAACCCCCAAGATTACTATGACACTGAAATAGCGATACCTGCTTGATGGGGCTCTGGGAGTTCTTCTACTCCCCAAGCCCAGCCTGAGGCCAGGCTTGACTTGTGAGAGTTTACCAGAGTAGAATCTTTTCAGATGTGACATAAAACACATGCTATCTTGAGATAGCATAGGGAGGAATCATACATAGAAAGCACCAATCTCCACTGAACTGCTGAACACCACGTATGATGATATGGTGGAAATCCTGATGATCAAAATAGGGATTCTAAATGTGGTTATTGTCCTTGTATAAACTTGGCCAGTGGCAAGGCGAACAGCAGCATCAAACAGCTGGTTGACTAGGCCACCAACCAGGGGGTACTAGTCCAGCCGTGGGGGGGGGGGTGATTTTCGGAACCAACTCAAGATAACCGTAAGGTAACCGCAAGATAACCGCAAGGTAATGTAACTTTTACAATAGGACAAGGTACGGAATAATCAAGATATTACACTAAAATATTTTTAAATAATATTCATATTATTATAAAATATATACTACACATTTTCTTAAGAAGATATTTTAAATGATAAATTTTCTTAAAGATGTTAACTTTTACTTTTTTGTTTGACTGATCACCAACTGACAGGTGATCAAAGCATCTTGTACAGTTGATCATCTCAATGTTTGAAGTACATTGGATTGGGTTGTCGGGGTAGCTATTTCCCCCAAGTACAGTCTGGGGCTTGTTGGGGAAAACAACTGCCAGTTGGGCACATGTTCCTTACCTGCGGAAACCTCTCATCATCTTTCTGGAGAGTACATTTTTGGAGCTTAAAAGATGGCCCCAAGCTTCCTACCTTGTGTACCTACCTTGTGTAGCTTCCGGGGATCAACGGCCCCGCGGCCCGGTCTCTGACCAGGCCTTTTGGTTGGCCGTCTGGTCAACCAGGCTGTTGAACGCCTGCTCACAGCCTGACGTATGAATCACCACCTGGTTCATCAGGTATTCTTTGGATATTCCAATAGTATAGATTCTTTAGCTTTGGTCTACGAATGCATATATGTTCATAGAACTCCTTTATTTCAGAGATCTCCTGCTCTAAAAGAGGGTTGAGTACCAATCAGTAAAATGCGTAAATCTGAATTCTCTAGAGCGCAGACGGTAGAGATACATAATAATTTACACGTGGAAAATAGTAGAGGGGCTGGTCCCAAACCTGCACACGGAAAATAACACATGAGACCAGGAGACATGGCAGGATGTGCATAATACCCCAATTGAAAAGCAGAGGTGCAACAACTCTGAGAGAGAGCTCAGGTCCTCTTTCCTCTCTCAGGTCTACCTGAGAACTCGGTCCTCTAATCAACATCAGAGGCCCGAGACTGTTCAACACGCTTGCACTACACATGAGGGGCATAACTGGCCGACCCTCACAGTGTTCAAGAGAGAACTGGATAACACCTAGAATTCCCAACAGCCTGGTTGACCTAGAGCATACTTGGAGCATGACCAGTCCAGCAACCAGGAGGCCTGGTCGGGGACCGGGCAGCGGGGACGTTGAGTCCCGAAACCATCTCAAGGCGGGACAGCAACAGTGATTTAAATATCGTGATCACCTGGACATGTTTCAGGCAACACCGAGTGTGTAGGTGGTAACAATACATGGTTCAAAACTCACCTTCACGACAACCACCCACCCGTCAACACCCACCTGAGGAGACAAGAAAACATCATTAGTTTAAGCACATTACAATCACTTCACATCAAAACACACACAATACCCCAGACCAAATTCCATGAAGGCGACAATAGTCCAGATATGTCGTCGCCAGGGGAAGCCTTAACTAGAGCTTCAACTGTAGCTCATGGGAACCAAGTTGAACATTTCAACGTCATTCTGGCACGGAAAAAACACCCGCAGAATTGCTCGGTGAGGTGCAATTCGATCTGATTTATATAGGCCAGACGGCGGGTCCCCCCAACCCCCCCAATCTTCCCCCGGCAGTGGCTTGTGAAGGTCAATAGCCCGTCTTGGGAACTGAACTTTTTAGAATTAGAAGCTTTATTCGTAAGTGATTTATTCAAGTCATTACAGTTGAAACTAGAGTGAACAGGTGTGTAACCGTGAACAAATTAAGCTTACGTTTGGAGCAGTGACTCTTATTGTCACGACATTATCTATAGAGAGAGATTGAGTGTGTTTGTCCAAGGTTGGAGGCCAGACACTTAAGGCCGCCTCACCCATCTTTCCAAGATGACACAGTGGAGGGTTATGGGAGGTTCGAACCCATCCTACTGTTTACTTAATACCTATTGTGACGGTCGTCAACAGTCACGAATTCGTACGTACTAAGCTAGTAGTGGAATTATAGTAAGGAATTCTTTGAAACAAAAATGAAGCTAAGAAAACTTAAATATTCCGACTTTGAGGTTACCATGAGATGATCTCGGGGTTTAGCTTCCCCGCGGCCCGGTCCTCGATCAGGCCTCCTCGTTGCTGAACTGGTCAACCAGGCTGTTGGACGCGGCTACTCGCAGCCTCATTGGTAATGCATCTCTTGATTGACAGGTGCTGGGGGTGTCACTGTGCCCTCAGAACAATCGCAAGATATCCGCAAGGTAGATAATTACATTAGTTGGAATTTGAATATCAAAGTTTTCTATAAGCAGACACAAAACTCCTCTAGTTAGCAACAGTGGTCTTCTCACAGGCCAGATGTGTTCTAGGAAGTTTTCCAAGTCAGCAGCAACTTGTGAGTGAGGTGTAGTGAAGGTGGCTGTGGCAGGAAGGTGCCCGGACAGGTCATCACCATCATTGGTAGTCAGTCTTACACCCACAGTTGTCACCAGTTACATTATCATTAATAAGAAAAATATCATCATGAGTATTTCCACTCTCATCCCATGACAGAAAGATAAGAGTTTATACAAAATTTTTCATTGATAGCAGAATTATGTAAATTTTCAGTATCCATGAATGCCTTACATTTAAATAGCATCTTGAGAAAGATCAGTGTTAATCTCGCACCATCATAAGGTTAGCCCCGTGACATGAATTATCCAACCAATATACATAGCATCTACAAACACTTGTTTATAATTGTTGAAGCTGGCCAAACATTATATATATACACACTCATGATTAAAATACTTCCCAGAAGCATTAGAGTCCAGCGCAGCAGCGGAGGTGAGCCCTGATACGGTATTGACAAACTTCACATTGCACGCTGTTATGCCACAGTATACTTGGAGCATATCTGGAGCATACCTGGAGAGGGTTCTGCTAGTTCTTCTACTCCCCGAGCCCGCCCGGAGAGCCGCTGTCTTCCAGGACCTGTCCAGTCATTACACATTTCTGTGCTGCAGGATTAAACAAAACAAAAAAACGACTCTTCTACAATTCTGGCGAGGTTTTCAAATCCGTAAGATTTTAGAAAGTGATCTTCCATATCAGGAATATCACACTTCCAAAAAGCTTTTTGACATTTATACATTTGGGGTTTGTCTCCATCAAAGTTCAATGTAATAACATTAAATTCTCTATATGTTCTTTAATATTGGTTATTCCTGGTTTTCCTATATTTCCATAGTCTGAGGAATACATCTAAAGGTCTCTCTCTCTCTCTCTGTCTCTCTCTCACACACACACACACACACACACACACACACACACACACACACACACACACACATAGAGGCCTCGTAGCCTGGTGGATAGGGCGCAGGACTCGTAATTCTGTGGCTCGGGTTCGATTCCCGCACGAGGCAGAAACAAATGGGCAAGTTTCTTTCACCCTGAATGCCCCTGTTACCTAGCAGTAAATAGGTACCTGGGAGTTAGTCAGCTGTCACGGGCTGTTTCCTGGGGTGTGTGTGTGGTGTGGGGAAAAAAGTAGTTAGTAAACAGTTGATTGACAGTTGAGAGGCGGGCCGAAAGAGCAAAGCTCAACCCCAGCAAAACACAACTAGGTGAACAACTAGGTGAATACACACACACACACACACACACACACACACACACACACACACACACACACACACACACACACACACACACACACACACACACACACACACTCGAGCTGAGAGGTATGAGCTACGAGGAGAGACTACGGGAATTAATCCTCACTTCACTGGAAGACAGAAGAGCTAGGGGAGACATGATCACCACATTCAAGATTCTCAAGGGAATTGACAGGGTAGATAAAGACAGACTATTTAACACAAGGGGCACACGCACTAGGGGACACAGATGGAAACTGAGTGCCCAAATGAGCCACAGAGATATTAGAAAGAACTTTTTAGTGTCAGAGTGGTTGGCAAATGGAATGCATTAGGAAGTGATGTGGTGGAGGCAGGCTCAATACACAGTTTCAAATGTAGATTTGATAGAGCCCAGTAGGCTCAGGAATCTGTACACCAGTTAATTGATGGTTGAGAGGCGGGACCAAAGAGCCAAAGCCCAACCTTCGCAAACACAACTAGGTGAGTACACACACTGGAAGACGAGAAGGGCCAGCTCCGATAACAATACAGGGAGGATTAGAGGATACTGCTCTCGGAGAGGGCAGGTAAGATCATATATAATATCACAGGCATTACAGGAGGGAAATAATGATTAAGCAAGCGACAGTGCTTGTTACTATGCCCCCCGTGAACAACATACAAGGAGAGGACCAACATATAAGGAGACGAATAACAGAATCATAGCATAGGGATTATAGGCAACACACAAACTGAAGCTGAAATTACCAATACTAGACTCTTGGATGTATTGAAATATAATTTCTTGCTCAGCATCTGAAACAACAAACGAGGACGAGAGGAAGGTAACCTTACCTTTCGATGGTTCCGAGGATCAACTTCCCCGCGGCCCGATCTCTGGCTAGGCCTTCTAGTTGGTGGTCTTAACCAGGATATTCGATTCGACTTTGCTTCACCGGCTGTTGCTGGTGAAGCAAAGTATATACACACACCTCTTTGCACCCTGACGTATAAATCACAACCGGGTTGATGACAATTCTTTAGGGGGGGGGGGGATTGTGAGGGCTCGGAAGCCCCACCACATTACCGTCACAACCCGGCTTGATCCAGTTGTGCAGGAACCAAATTTCTTCTTGAGAACTTTCACCTCAATTCTAGTATAGTTTCTTATATTTGGTTCAAGGAGGTTAAAGAGTCGTCAGCCTCTTGTTTCTTCTCTCTTCCCCCTTCCTTCCCCTAGACCTTCACGAGTGGTCTGACTCGGGCGACTAGTCCCCACAACCCCGGTTCTCCCTTGCCCACCTGGCCGACACTGTCGACTCGGGGTCCAGATGAATGACGTGACTAGTTCTTGGTGGCTGACTCACGTTGACCGATTGGCCTAAATTAGACCCTGGCCACCCGCCAGTCTTGACTTGGGAGTGATGGTTGGACGCGACTTTGGTGGGGAGGAGGAGGACACGACTGGCAGAAAAGAAGAACAGGAGGAAAAGATGTAGCGGGTTGGGGTTGTGGGTTAGCTTGTCCATGTTTGTGGTTTGTTAAAGGGCGGAGCACAGTCGACTGTAAGTTAGTTATTTAGCTAATCACACAATAGGATACTGCTCACTTTTCGTCGACATCAAAGGACCCTTTGATAAAGCACAAGGAATTACGATCCTAGGTGAGCGTGCATCCATAGTTGTCAGGGAAGAGGACTGACATGATTTGAAGTCAGTCTGGCGGCAGCAATCCTCAGGCCAAGCTCGTCCAAATTGCTGTCGACCTCAAAACCGCATTTGCCAATTTCAATCTAAAGTTTAATTATAAGAGATATTTCTCGAATGTACAATTATTTTGTGGACTGTTAGCCTTGCAGACCCGGTGTGTGTGTGTGTGTGTGTGTGTGTGTGTGTGTGTGTGTGTGTGTGTGTGTGTGTGTGTGGTGGGCCCAGCTTGTGGAGCTGTTTATTTGTACTTGTCTAAGGCTGTTTGCTTTGTTATTATACCAATCCCTCTTTCTTCTCCTTTCCCCCTCCCTTTATTCTCTCTACTGTCCCCTCCTATCTTCTTTCCTCCCCTTCCCATCCCCCCTCCCATACCCCTCCCTTCCCCGGCACTACAATCCCTCCCTCTTTAAAAAATGCATATGACAAATTAGTTAAAGAAATAAAACAAATAGGCTGGGCGACACCCAACTCGTGTGTGTGTGTGTGTGTGTGTGTGTGTGTGTGTGGTGTGTGTGTGTGTGTGTGTGTGTGTGTGTGTGTGTGTGTGTGTGTGTGTGTGTGGTGCAGCTGGCGGGGACGCGGGAGACGTTCCTCGTGGTGGCGCTGCGAAGATAAGTGAAAGTGGGGGGTGTTCATGACTGTAGTCACTAACTGACTCATTATATTATGACAATAATGACTGAGACAGTGCATCACTGTCTCTCCGTGAACCCGGCATCGTGACCCGATTACTGGAGAGTCGGCAACACGTCTAGTCTGTTTTCTGGAGCAGTGGAAACTACTCGAGCGACAGATAAAGTAGGAGATGCAAAATTCCTATTGCTTACTTGTCAGTTTCCAGAGTTTTTATACTCCCCAAGTAAAGAAAAAATAGATCTGGTGATGAGGGAATACTGTGGGAACATGAGAGGTCTACGGTTCCCAAACATAGGGAACCATAGTCTACGGTTCCCAAACATAGGGAACCATAGTCTACGGTTCCCAAACATAGGGAACCATAGTCTACGGTTCGCCAAATATAGGGAATATTGCCAGAAAGTAAGTCGAGGTTTTCAAGAGGCAATTGGACAAGTTTCTGCAGGAAGTGCCTATGAGCCGTCAGGACTCATAGCTGTCTGTGAATTATGGACACAGCTGTCCACTCAGCTATCAGGGGCCTGAGAGCTGAGTGGACAGTGCTTCGGATTCGTAGTCATGAGGTCCCGGGCTCTATCCCCGGTGGAGGCGGAAACAAATGGGCAGAGTTTCTTTCACCCTGATGCCCTGTTACCTTGCAGTAAATAGGTACCTGGGAGTTAGGAAGCTGTACACGCTACTTCCTGGGGGTGTGTAACAAAAAGTAGCCTGGTCGAGGACCGGGCCGCGGGAACGCTAAGCCCCGAAATCATCTCCAGATAACCTCAAGAGAGCCTCTCCGAATAAATAGCCGACATCTGATCAATTCAATTCAATTTCTTTCTGCATTGTGACCCCATACCCATCCCGTGGGCTGTAAGGGTTACAGAGCATATATTGGGTTCAGGAACGGAACCCCTAGTTCGTTTAGCTAAGCAAGTGATAGTCTTGTGAAGCTAGTTACACAATTGTTAATGTTATATATACATGTACCAATATTTACAGTCATGTACACAAATACATATATATACGCTAATACAAATTCAAGCCTGGCTTCGGGCCGGGCTTGGGGAGTAGAAGACTCCCAGAACCCGATCAACCAGGTACATATACTCATTGATAATTTTCTTTATCACAAGTAATTCATCAGAGGCTCACACAGCACTATACAAGGCACTTTACATCTGTGGAGTCACACAGTTACTAGTTTGCTCCTGCTTGATACCTACTTGATGGGTTCTGGGAGTTCTTCTACTCCCCAAGCCCGGCCCGAGGCCAGGCTCGACTTGTGAGAGTTTGTCCACCAGGCTGTTGCTTGGAGCGGCCCGCAGGCCCACATACCCACCACAGCCCGGCTGGTCCGGCACTTCTCTTAGAAAACAGTCCAGTTTTCTCTTGAAGATGTCCACGGTTGTTCCGGCAATATTTCTTATAGTCGCTGGGAGGACGTTGAACAACCGCGGACCTCTGATGTTTATACAGTGTTCTCTGATTGTGCCTATGGCACCTCTGCTCTTCACTGGTTCTATTCTGCATTTTCTTCCATATCGTTCACTCCAGTCCGTTGTTATTTTACTGTGCAGATTTGGGACCTGGCCCTCCAGTATTTTCCACGTGTATATTATTTGGTATCTCTCTCGTCTCCTTTCTAGAGAGAGTACATTTGGAGAGCTTTGAGACGATCCCAATAATTTAGACAAACCCACCCACCCACCCAACTTGGCGGAAGCTTTACAGTCATGTGCTCCACATCCACCCAACTGGGCGGCAGCTTTACAGTCATGTGCTCCACACCCACCGACAACTGGGCGGCAGCTTTACAGTCATGTGCTCCACACCCCACCCAACTGGGCGGCAGCTTTACAGTCATGTGTAGGCTGCACCTACAGTAAGCAAATTTTTGGATACTTGACTAAGATTCCTAATTTTTGGATACTTGGCTGCAGTACATCATTATGAATGAGGAACTTACACATTTCTTGGACACCATTGATGGTGTTATTCTGAATTCGCGATTTTTTCCATCCATTACATAATAGTTTAATAGTTCTGCTGACAGAGTTACATTTAGTCAAATCTACATCAGCAGATGTTACAAACTGCCAGAGGTACTTGTAGCCGAGCGTAAACCTAGCAGTGGTAACATCTAGCAGTCTGTTAACCTTGACCCATAGATGCGCGGTGTCTGATCAGACCTCCTGGTTAGTGGCCTCGTCAGAGTAGTGGCTGTATTTATTTTAATTTTATTTATTATATATCATGAGTTCTTACATTCTTGTAAAAGCCAGCTAGAATCTTGCGATGATTTTACGGAGCTCACACATTCCCGCGGCCGGTGTCTCGACCAGGCCTCCTGGTTGCATTACTGGGCAACCAGACTGTTGGACGCGGCTGTTCGCAGCCCAACGCATGAATTGATCAGGTATCCTCTGAAGCTGTGTTTATCAAATTCTTCTTGAACCTGTGAGGGGTCGGCCAGTTATGCCACTTATGTGTAGTGGAAGCCGTTATTGAACAGTCTCGGGCCTCTGATGTTGATAGCGTTTCTCTCTCAGAGTACCTGTTGCACCTCTGCTCTTCAACGTTATCTGCACCTCCTGCCATGTCTTCCTGGTCTTATGTGATGTTTCTGTGTGCAGGTTTTGGGACCAGCTCCTCTCTATTTACCACGTGTAATTTATTATGTATCTCTCCCGCCTTGCGCTCAAGGGAATACAGAATTATTAATCAGTTTTAGTCGGTCCCACATACCTGCTGATGGGGTTCTGAAGTGTTCGTACTTCCCCAAGCACAGTCCAAGGCCAGGCTTGACTTTGGAGAGTTTGGTCCACCAGGCTGTTACTCGCAGCGGCCCGCAGGGGCCACATATCTACGCACCCCGGTTGGTCCGGCACTACCTTGAAGAAAAATCTAGCAAGTTTTCTCTTGAAGATGTCCACGCGTGTTCCGGCAATATTTCTTAGTGCTCGCTGGAGAGGATGTTGAACAACAGTGGGCCTCTGATGTTTATGACATGTGTTCTCTGATTGTGCCTATGGCACCCCTGCTTCACTGGTTCTTTTCTGCATTTCATACCATATCGTTCACTCCAGAACGTTATTATTTTACTGTGCAGATTTGGGACCTGGCCCTCCAATATTTTCCACGTATTATATATTTGATATCTATC